>VZTM01003909.1:207965-242125 GCA_013400555.1 Jacana jacana | reverse complement strand
AGCCTCGGTCGATGTACACTGATAAATCTGGGGTGTTCTAAGAGAATCACTCCTGTAAACTTCTCCTCATAAAAACAAACAAACAACCAACCAAACACCAAACCCAAAGCAAACAGACTAATTTTTAAAACTAAGTAGAATTCCTCAACAAGTTGAGAAAGTTGAGAAGGGGTGTGTGTGTGTGTGTGTGATTTACCCTCTGTGTTTTATCCAGGAATGCCAAGTAGCATATTTTTGGGGGTGTTTTTGTGTTGCTTTTTTTTTTTAAGTTAGTAACTATGAAAAGCCAGGAGGAGCCTTAAAAAGTGTATTTGGGAGCCCCTGTGCTGGGCGCAGCCTCCACGCAGAGCAGAGGTTATTCACATGGCTGTTGGAGAAACTCCATTCATATATCCCACTACCTGGATTTGAATAGAAACCAGACAGCAATTCTTTGGTCCCAGCCACTATTCGCCCCGCCGGACAATAGAGATTTGTTAGCACACAGGCACAAGCCCTGGGACACAAAGCTGGAGGCAGCAGAGATGGGGGCTTCAGTGCACAGGAAATTACGGCTTTTGATGCACTCTTGGCAGGTCTGTCGGTTCAGAAAAGCAACACGGCTGTGCCATGTTTAAGAGCTCCTTACTGCCATGTTTTAACCACTGAGAATGTCATAAAAGCTTTATTGTCACAGTACATAAAATCATGAAGTCTGCATGGTTACTTCTCAGCTGCGGTCGCTGCCCTGTGTCTGGGAGGGAGAAGCATGATGTGACTGGAGATTTTTAATTCAGGGTGCGTGTGTGTGTGCAATTAAAGGGGTTTTGAGGACAGAAAACCTCGAAGTGTTTATAAAAAGCAGAGATTCATTACTGAGGCAGCTGATGTCTAGCGTGAGAGGTGGTGGTGTTGTAATGGGCTTCATCTTAAGGGTGGCTGTGAGGGGACGAGGCTGGTGACTTCATCATGAAAGAGGGTCAGTAGGTTCACTCCCTGCGTCTCCTGTACCAGTTCTGGAGGAGGATGTCACTCCCTTGTGTCAATGTGGCGAATACCAAAATAAATAAGAAAAAGCAAACCAAAACGCTCGGTGTCTGGTACCTCCTGTCTCCCCTGCTTTCCCCCCAGTCTGGAGTTGAAATGAGAACTCCTCAGAGACTGGGCTTTAATCCGCTGATTGGAGCCAATGAGCAGAAATTATCAAGATTAGGAAACCAACCAGCGGGTTTTATTAGAGGCAAAGCCTGCCCCTCGCTGTGTGCGGCGCCGAGCCGAGGGGCGGGAGTCGGGGCCACCTTCACCCCAACGCCAGCAAGGTTTGGGGCTGCTGCTCCTCCTCCTTCTTTTCCATATTTTTTTTTCCATCCGTCTTAGCTACCCTGCCAGCCCAGCGCCCAGCGAATCCCGGCCGTAAAGGTGGGGAGCACTGGGGCTGCCAGCCGTGTGCGTGTTGCTGGAGCGCGGCGGGAAGGACTCTGCTCCTGCCTCACCCGGGAAAAACAATGTGGTTGAATTGGGAGAGATGGCCCTTGTGAAACGGGCGGGTTTTGTTATGAAACGGCAGAGACTTTGTATCATAAAATACAGAAAACAAAGGTTGGGCTGTTGGCTGCTCCTGAGCAGGATTCTGTCAATGGGGTCCTTGTGACCGCGGGAAAAGGGCAGGGTGTTAAAGCCCAGGAGGAAGGTCCCTCTCCCCGTGTCCCCTGTGCTGGCCCAGGAGGTGGCCATGGACCTGCTGCTCCTTGGAGCAATGTGGGGCAAAAAAACCAAACCTACCAGGGGACTAAAACCAAGGTTTGAAAACCAGCAAAATCCTCTCTGAGGTACCACTGGTAGGATGAAGGAGCCCCCGTACCTGTGAGGGGCCGGCTCAGAGCGGGTTCAGCCGCTGCTGCGGAGCATTGGAAATACAACTGTGAACGTAAATACTTCTCCCAGGAGTCAGTTTTGTCTGAATAATTATATAATATTTCCTTGAATTCTCTCCCTGCTGTAGTACAATGGCCTGGGTGTATTACTTCTCAGTGAAACTTGAGTGATAAGAATCAGCCTAGATTACAATCAAGCTATTTTGATTTTAATATTTTTTCTCTTGCTGGTGGTACTCACAAGGGCCCACTGAAATAAGCCTTTGAATAGAAATATTGTAGCTTATTTTCTGAATAAAGATTAAGGATATTGATACTTCTAACTACAAAGCACTTCTAGTTTAAACAGCATGGTATTCTTAAAATACAGCAACGCTTTTTGTTACCTCTAGGACTGCTAATACTCGGTATTTGTCTGGAGGCTGACTTTAAAACCTACCTCTGAAAGTGCTGCCTGAAAAAAACTAGCTGTAAAATTAAATTCTGCCCTTGCAGTTGGGTCTTAGAGCTGGAATACCTGCTAAGTGTGGCACTTTGAATGGAAACCAGACCATTAGGGGTTGGCAAAAAGAGCTTCTGCCTAATCAAAACAGCCATAAAAGGAATGTCTGGGCATAACCCACCCCCGTGAACATCTGCATCCCGGCCTGGCCCCGGGCAGAATCCCAGCGGGCGTGTAAGGAAAGGATGGTGATGGCTGTTCTCCTGTGCACTGCTGCTTGTTTGAAACTGCAGGGATAAATAACTGATAAGTCAAAAGTGGGGTTTCCCAACTCCACTTAGGGCTGTTCCGTCAGAAAGTTTATAACAACTCCCAGTAAAGGAGAAACCTGTTACCTGCGACTTCCCCGCCTGTTCCTGGTCGAAGCCAAAGGCTGCTGTGCCTGACCATGGCTGTATAGTATTGCAGTACAGGGTCAGTTGCCAGTAACGGTGCATCAGGTATGCTGGGAGCCAGCGGGACACTTGGCGATTTAACAAAAAACGTGGAATCCTAAGAATTTAATTTTACCTCCAGACTAGCCAGCAGATGCTGCAATCACTTCAAACCCACAGAACCGATTGATATCACTCAAACAAACGACTACAACTGGGTATTTTTGGGTTAAGGATAAAATGAAAGCATAGGGTTTGGGTTGTCATTTTTCCTCATCAGCAGCACAGCTGACATGCAGAGTGATGACATCACCTTTTTAAATAGACTTCAGTCATTCTTGCTTCCCCTGAGGCTGGAGTGAGCCACCACACAGGGAACGCTCATCATGAGGGACCAGGGAGTAAAACCACCCATCCTGCACACACTGAGGTGCTGCATCTCGGTACCAACCCTCCTCCCTGTTAGCCCTTCCTCGTGCCGCCTGAACAGGCCCCTGTGAGGGAATGCTGCAGGAAGCTTGAGCCCAGTCCATCCTACCCACCCTGCCAGTCCCACATACTGGTTTTGTGACCCTGCACGGCTCAGAGTTGTGGTGAGCCCCGTGTGTGACGTGGAGAGGCCAGGCTGGCTGAGAGGAGGTGCCAAAATGTGACTGAGGGCAGGAGAAGGCTCGAGGTAGACAGGCCCAGAGCAGTGGGGGGTGACTGATGTGTGTCCCCACGGGACGCTGCCACCAGCTCCTGTGCAGCACAGCCCACAGCTGCGTGTGACGCACCACAGACATCAGCTCCATGCTCTGGTGGGGGGGACAGTCACCCCCAGCAGGGACACAGCCATTCCTAGCCCAATACAGGCACATCGGAACGGAGCTGGTGAGGACCAGCAAACCGTAGGGTATCAATCCCAGACACTCCTGGAGTACATTTACCAATTCTTAATGTAGGAACTCCAATCAGTTTATAGCTTTTTTTGGAAAGTATCTTTTCTTGTGATCCTTCAGGGCTTTACTATGTAGTTTCTTTGGGGTTTACCAGCAGACCAGGCCTTGACTTTAGCACAGAAGTAGACACCCACCTTCCCCCCAGTGCCTGCTGTAAATAACGCTCCATCTCAAGTCCACTGCCACAAACAACAAGGATGTGGCTGCTCTAGAAAGGGCAGCGGTCAGGGTTTAGCCATCCATACCATAATTTCCAGACTCCCATATTGTATTTACACTTAGAGCTGCGTGCGTGCCAGCAGCTCCCATTTGCATAATTACAGCACCTTAAAATCCGGGTGCCACGAGGGCTTGTGCTTCCAGCACAACGCCTGGTCCTGGGGAAGCACCCACCCAGGGAACATGGTGCCTTCCTGGGAACTGGGGAAGCCGACAGGGAGCTGTGGAACAAAATACCCGGGACATGAAAGCCCTCCTGTGGCACCGGTGTTAGAGGTGGCTGTTCCTGTTCTTTAGGTGGAGTCTCAAATTCAGGTTTATATGGTTTTTTTTTAGATGACCAACACCTCTGCAGACAAGGTCCACACAGCAGACACAGGCTCTGGTTACAAAACAGAACACATCTGAGTTTGCCACATATTTTTTTCTGCTAAAGATTTAAATATCATGTGGCTTTAGCTTTCTTTCTGTTCAGTGAATATCAAGGTCAATTAGGAATGATGTCTGGCTAGTACTCTCAGAGCAGATTAGACAGTTGCATCAAAAACTAGGACCATGTATAGGTCATCTGTTACTGTGACCTAGATTTCTGAGAAGCTGTTCAATTTGTTTTATTGAAAACGTGGTACTGGCTCAGTTCTGTTTCTCATGGTAAACCTCTCTAGAACAGCAGAAAATAGCTTTATTAGATACTTAGAGACACTGCTTACTACTTCTGCTAAGACACAAAGAAAATCAAATCCGTGCAGCAGACCTGTGCCTGTCATCCATTTAATATTAAAATAACTTAAGGTTCTGAAAGGCTTATGCCTTATAATCTAAAGCATTTGGTCCACATGCCAAATACTAAGCAATCTGAAATACATAATAGCTTAGCTTCAGCTTTGTTTGCCCTATTTAATTCATTTTTTTCCTTCAGAAAGCAGATAGATGTGATATTTCTGCAGCCTACTTTAAAAATGAGGAGCAGGCGGCAGTATTTGAGCCGAGCGAGGTCCCTGGAAGGAGAGCTGCTGTGATTGCTCAGCCCGAGAGCAGAGCCAGACCTTCCTCCCCAGCTCCTGGTGGTTCTACTCGGTGACTAGGAAGATTCAGCTGTCTGAATTCTGACAGGGTCACAGTGCAGCCACTTTTGCTTTTTTTACCACAGAAAGGCAGATTTCCGCTCGGAACATTTTCTGATGAATTTGCTCTCCTCTCAACAGCTCTTAATTGTTCTGGTTAGAAAGCAATTACTGAAACAGAGATCATAGAAACACACCGGTTTGGTGCAAGCGTTGGGGAGGGGGAAGGAGAGAAAGTGTATCTTAAAATATTAGAGAATATTCTCTAGTGAGTTCAGTGTAAAAGGAAGACTAAAAAATAAACGAGCGACGGCAGAATCCACAACTCCAAGAGCAGCGCACCAGCCCAAATTTAGAATGCTCACCAGTGCCTGTGGCACAGACCACACCGAGCACACTCGTGCTCTCATCATACCCAGGAGAAAAGGCAGATGATGCCACCAAACAGCGTGGAAGAGGGCACAAAGAAAAAGGTGCCAACAGATTGAGATCTGCAGATTGAAATCTCCAGTTTGTCACCCCCTCATAAACTCAGTAAATCTGCTCCAGGTTTTTCAGAACTCTAAAGTCAGCTCTACCAAGTCATCTGAGTTTTAGGCTACTTTCATATTCAAACTTTTATGTGCATCTCGCAGCACACTGGGACCAATTTATTTTACAGGCAAGATAAAAAGCCAGCAATATTTGGGTGACGTTATCCAAAGACCAGTCTTCTAAATGAACATAAGCACATTTCCTCCTTTTTGTTTCACATGATGGCTGTGTTTAAGTAGGCTAAATGTATAATTCAGAAAAGAATGGCTGAGTCCTACACACCTGGGGGTCATCTCCACATCCATCCAATGTTTAAAAGCACACAGAAGCGAAGAAATTAAATACTGTAAGGAGAGGGGGAAGAAGTCTTTCTTCCAAGAGAACATTTGCCTGGTAACTAGATGTAGGAGAGAGCCTTCCCCCCCCAAATCATACTTAGTTGGTCTATCAGAGTCTTTGAAGATACTTCTATTTTAAATTCTTACACCTGAAATGTAAGAGTTACGGGATGCTCCTGCGCTCTGGCTCAGCAGCAGCCACGAGCAGTGGGAGGAGAAGTATCCCAGAAACACGGCTGAAGGTCTCCAAAGTCCACCCTGTGGCTTAGATCACTCGTGAACAACACTCAAGGAATTTGGAGTGAAAACACCAATAAACAGCAAGGAAATGGGCGGAAATTGGCTGGTCGTGGGGGTTAGCCCACCTGTAGGGTGTAATAACATTCTTCCCAGACAACTAGATGCGTGGAGCCTCCCAGTACCTGCTGCAGGTAAATGGGAGTAACTAGAGCTGGGAAATGGGATTCCATCATCTGGCAGAAGCTGAAGTGGGGGTACTTTTTGCGTGTGTAGCCCCCACTCGGCTCCAGCGGAAGCCATCCCTCTCCTTGAAAGGATAATGCCTTTCCAGCTCAGCCAGACCTTGGCAGGGGACAAGAAATGTCACAACGGCTGGAGGAGGAGAACTGGGAGGTGACAGGGTGGATCTTCCCCTGCTCATTACAACATCACTGTCACGTCACTCCCTTTGCTTCAGTGACTGGGAGCAAAACCCGCGTTGTGGGAAGCGCATCGGGAAATGGAGCCTCACAAGATGGCAGCATCGGAGTGACCCACAGGCGCCGTGCTGCCCAAACGGACCCAAACCGTGGGATTTTTAAAGGTGTTTCTTCTGAGAAGAACTCAGAATCTCGACGTCTGTCTGTCAGATGAGAACTGTTGGATTATAAAGCTGAAGACAGAACCTAATTATCTTCAAAGGGACGGTTATCAGTGAATCGGGAGGAGACATTACGATTATGAAAAGCAAATCCTCCATTCGATGCCCCTCCATCCCTGCTGCTTCCCAAGCAGATAGCTTAAGCTTTATCCAGCTGGAATTGCTAATATGCCAAACAGTGGGTCAAATGTAAAGTCTCTACTGCCATATGAAAAACCATTTTAAAAAAATATCTGTATTTGTACATTGTTCTATACGATCAGTGTGTGCACAGGGACGCTCCGCAGCCATTGTCCTGCTGAGGAACAGCCCTTCCCTTCTGCTGCGGGGATGGTGTGCCAGTATAGCTGTTAAAGATCAGGCCATATAAACAAACAAATGCCTCCAATTTCGCTCCTGATTACTTTGCAGGACATTTTTCCATGTTTGTGAACTGTACATGCAGGTTCTGGGCATTTCTTTGGTGTCTCAGAGTGACAAAGGGAAATGATTCCTTGTGGAAGGCACCTGCCAGGGCAGGCACCGCACCCAGGCTGAGCCCACCCAGCACCCGCTTTGCACAGGCACCAGCTCATCCAAACCAAAGGAGAACTCCATCCCAAAACCCAGCATTCTCTCTGCCATCCTCATCTCCAGCTACTTCTTGCGGTTCAGAAAAAGTCTGGCTGTTGAGACTAACATGAGAGCAGAAGGCATCTTCTGCCCTCCCCACCCTGAAAGAGCCTGGCCAAGTCCAGCTCCTTCCGACCTCAGAGCAAAAAGGCAAATCTCTGCAACAGCAGAACTCATTTTTGCAACGATGCCTGTCGTGCTGAGGGCTGTGCCAGTGATTTCCAGAATGCTGAGAGGCAGAAAGTGATCCCAGGCACAGAGTCGCCTGTCGTTAGGATCATCTCTGGCCTTCCTGGAGCCGAGACACAGGATCCACGCCACGATCTGCAAAGAAGAAGGAATCTTTCTGATCTTCAGAGACACAATTGCCAGCCAAGAAGAGCAGTCGCCATAGGAATATCTTCTGAGGAAGTACTTACCCTAAGTTCACCACCATAATGAATACAAAGCATCTCAGGTCTAGAGCAAGGCATTATTGCAGCGATGAAGAATTATTAGCACAGTTGATGGACCAAAAGAGACAGTGTTATTTATATCTGCAGAAGCTGCTTACCCAGCATTAGATGTGTCAGGGCACAGCACAGCCCCAGGAATTCACCAGGAGGACACCTCCCATTCCTCTCTACCACGAGTCTAACACAGACAGTAATCTTCACAGCAGCAAATGTTATCTTAGAAGATGGGGATAAAAGGTAGTGGGGTTTCCAGCCTAACGAGGACAGGGTGGTGTCGTCAAGGACACAACAAGGACCATTCCTGAAGTTACAATGAGGTGAAATCTACTATTTCAAGTGATCTCCTGGACTGCGATAAGCTCTGTTCCACATACACTGCAGGTCATAAATGCACTTGCTCCAGAGGCCACCCCTGCTGGGGCTTCTCAGAACACCACCCCTTACGCTGCCCTCGGGGTGCTGGGAAGCTGTGTATGGTCCTGGAGAAGCTCCTTATCTGCTCCCAGTTTGCCTGGGTGAAACTGCACTTAGTCCTGGGGAGAACCCGGTGAAGAGGCAGGCGGGTGTGATCCCTTCACCTTACACAACAACAACTTTGGAGGCAGGACAGCGAGCTGGAGCCTGACCCTGGACCATCAGCCCTGCCTGAGTCGGTCAGAGAGGGGGTTCAGACCAGGGTAACATCTCCCAGCCCCAGCCCCCTTCTCACTACAAGCAAATTTGACAGTTCCTTTAGCAGGCAACAGGAGATCGAGGGTTTGGTTCTGAGAGCTGGCGTGTCTGTTCCACAAAGGAAAAACAAGTTTTATTTAAGAAATACAACTATGTCACTACTTCAGTGGCTTGGAAAGAGTTTAATAAAGTGCTCAAAAAAATAGAGTATATCTGATTACTCAACCTTGGACGTCAGATTGCAAGAACATCTAGACTAGCTCATTCATAAATGCCTTATTGTAAAATATTACCACGTTTGGCAAAAAGAATCAAACCCAAAATAGTTCCATTTTTCTGCTAAAATCACCTGCTAAGACTTGGACACTCAACACTGTCCAAGAACAAGGAGTATATAATATAAAATAATTTGGTGTGTTGCAAAATCAATTCTGTGGAGTTCAAAGTAAAAGCTTTGCCCTCTCCCAAAGAGCAGCCCGTGTTTCCACTGGTGGAACAGAATTCACACACCAGGTTGCTGAAGGTCAGGACAAACCATTTTTCCCTGCTGACACCCAGCTTCAAGCTTCTGCTTTTCCCCTGCAAAACCAGACCCGTTACCAAGCCCGGGGCAGCGTTGCTGGGCTCTGACCCACTCATTTGTGCAGGTGAAGATACAAACAGATAGGACAAAACTCCTTCACCCTCCCTGCTTTGCTTCAGAGAGCTGTTTTACTGGGGACAGTCTCTCTGATTATCCCCTTGCTCCCACAAACCTGTTCAGCTCAGAGATCCCTTTTGGGCAGCCTCTAACCAGACCAGATGAAGCATCATTTCAGCAGTTCTGGAGCACATGACGCAGATGCACCAGCCTCTCTCCCTGCTCACTGTTCCATGGTTTGCACCGTAGTGAGACTGTGCACACACACGCAGTTAATCTGCCACAGCAAGTGCCACTTCATACAGCGGGGTCCTTTCTGTTCATACACAGTCCATATTCCTTGTTCCCAAACAGAACGTCGCATTTGACTATACTGAAACAAATTCATATGCTTGTTTTATCTAGAGATCCAGATTTATGTCACTTTTCTATCTTAAAAACCCCAAACCTGCTAACACCCAGTACTGTGTTTCTCCCAGGCCGGTATGAGTAGTGGTTTAGGAGCCAGCAAAGAGTCCCTGCACCAGGTTCCTCAGGTTCCCACTGAGAACTGCGCTGAGACCTACCCGTTTGTCATTTTTTAATCCATTTAACATTTGCCACAGCAAATTTGTATCATACCAGTTTAAGTTGTCACTCGGTATTAAGTCAAACGCAAAAGTCTAGGGTATGTTGCATCCACAAGGAAGCTTGTCAACTCAAAATGAGATCAAAATAACTGGGTAAGTCCTCCATAAATTGCTGGAAACTGGTATTAACTGGATTTCTCTCAGGTCCCAGACGAGCTCTGCATTTATTTTCTTTAGGATCACCCTCATAACACCACACTCCAAACAGGCAAATGGAACAGAGTGGAAACTGTCCCCCGATTTCAAGAGTCCCAAGACTTGTCAAGTAGTAGCCCAAGAGCCATCTGGTTCACTCCCAGATGCATATCACAGAATCACAGAATATCAGGGATTGGAAGGGACCTGGAAGGATCATCTAGTCCAATCCCCCTGCTGGAGCAGGAATGGTAAATATATTTCATTACACTTCAGGGCAGTGCCATTAGGATTCCTGCCCTGCAAAAAAATAAAAGCCTTATTGTGAGGAGCTAATATAGAGTGATTGAACGGAGCTGTAAGAGTTGTCCAGGCACCATAAGTACACAAGACTACCAGAAACAGCCACAGAATTAACTAAATCCTGTCCCCAAGAGAAGTCCGAGAAGAAGGTTTGGTTGAAGATTCAGCACAGATAATAACTTGTGGGGTATGTTGGACCAAACTAAGCAGGCCCTGAAACAGAACCTCGACAGCATCTCACCAGTTCTGCCATGGTAATGCCAAAAAACAAACAAAAGTTCCTGTACAGTAGGCTCAAAGTCACTGGGTATGGGCTCATCTTAACTCTGCTCCCCAGCTCACTGCGGCCGGTGCTTCGCTCCCCACCACCCAGGCTTCCAGTAAGCACAGACACTTCAGTAGGGAAGAAAACAGAGGGAAAATGACTGGTTTGTGATTACTTGAGCAACAGTAAGAAGAGAAAGCACCCTAGGACTGTGTGGGAGAGAAACCCTGTTGCCGTGCTGGTAGCACTCGCTATTGCAGCTTTGAGCTGGCTCCTGTAACCGGGTAATCCTCTCCTCTGCAGAGACAGCAGCATCCATGTGTGTACACCCACACCCTGCACCAGAGAGCAAAGAGAACGTGGGGTCTGTACACGGTTCTGAAGGTAAATCTTCCAACAGTGGAAGGGTTGTAAAGGTTCCATCTTGGTCTGTCCTGAGCCTTGCACATATTGCCCAGTTACAGTTCCCAGAGAATTATTTTGTCCTGCTGGAATCTCTCCAGAAATCTAGCTGATGGAGAGCTTTGAACTTGGCAAGAGGGAAGGAGTGTGCAGCCGGGATATAGAAATAACACGTACAGTTTGTTTTCAACATTCAGAAGAAATTCAAGCTCTCAAATGATGAAACGAGAAGATGAAAGTTACCCAGTCATAGGTCAGCAGAGGTACAAAAGAAGGAGGAAGCAGTGGAAAAAGCCTCTCTTGCAATGTAGTTTAAATACAAACACACTGTTTGGGTTTGTTAAAACCAAAATTTCATGCTCGACTTGAGCTTAGTTTCCTTGATTTCTGTCACACCGACCACGGAGTCACCCCGCAGGCTGGGACGCTCCTGAGGCTCAACACTCCAGGCTGAGCACTGCTTGGTATTAACTCACTTTTTCTTTGTTCTTTCCACCAGCTCCGACTCCAAAAAGATGGCAAGAAAAAGGTGAGACTAATTTTCAGAGAACTCCTTTGATTTTCAGTGCCAGTTAATGTTTAATGATGCCGTTAGAGTCAGCGCATCTGAGGGCAGGCTCCAAACTGTACTCTGGGAGGAAGCTCATCTCAGGCAGCTCAATCAATACAGAAGCTTGTTTCAAGCACTTTATTAGACAATACGCTTACTGTTCAGTTACATCCATCAGCTCAGGATATTCAGGGAGACACTTAACAGTCCCTATGACATGAGGAGATACTCTGAATTAAAAGCAAGTCTCCAGAAGTTTAAAGTGGCAGATCATTCCCACTAACTCTGCAGGCTCCGCTTCGCTCGCAGCAGAGTCATGGCAGATTTCATTTGTAACAAACAAGCTGAAAATAATTCCTCTCTCTCTCAAACCAGAGAAGCCAGGTGGAAAACAGTGAAGATCATTAGGTGGATGCAATGTAGAGATTTAAAGAGAATAAATCCCTTTTCCCACTTTTCAGGGGGAAGATAATGCAATTCATTTATGCTAAGCAGGACATTCTTAGGCAGACATTTACACATTCAGTTTAAAACTTGCAGTTAAACTGTTCCAATCACGTTCTAGATGATATTAAAAATTATGTTCGGCTCAGAAGGACTTCTCAGGCAGCAGATCACCCACAGCCCTGAAGGCCAGGGCTGCTCCATCCCCACTCCATGGGCTGGAGGGATCCCGCCGAGCGGTGGCCCAGCACCCAAGCCCCTGTGAGCCCGAGGGGTGCAGCTCACTGCTGGGTCAGGGACACCCTCCAGCTGGCCCAGACCAGCCCAGCAAAGCTTAACCTGCAAGTGTCCTGTGGCACATAGGGACACATCTCAGCAGCCCCGAGTCAGACAAGCAGGGAGCAGAGAGAAGGAACCACTGGGTGAAGCATCTGCTGTGCTGCCCGACAGGCTGGGAGCACCATCCCCACTGCAGCCACTGCCAGAAACACTCTGGGGTCAAGGTAACATCATTGGGATCGAGGGACTGAAGCAGCATCGTGACCGGTCCCCATCCCAGTAAGATGTTCCTGCCATTGAAGGGTCACCTCAGTTGACCCTAGCAGTTGCAGAGAATCCTGCCTCAGCAGTGTGACAGACAAAAAAAAAGCCCCAAGCAAGAAAAGAGGGGATGGAAGCTGCAGGAATACAGAGTCTTACGTTCCCCCCCCTGCTCTCACCTGACTTTGTTTATGGTTATGGGTGTCCCCCCTGCTCTTTTTGTATTATTTTAAGGTGAATTTTAAAGTGAAAAATCTGAAATGTTATGAGCACCCTTAGCATAGCTGTTCAGAACATGCATATCCACAGGGGAGAGGCTTTTCACAACCACAATTCACATACATTCAAAGCTGCTTGAAGAAACACTAAGTCAAGTTAGCGTCCGTAACCGCGGTGTTACACTCCTGCAATTCATTAGTCCTCATGGTTCCATTTCGTAATTAAAATACTTGCAGTTTAAGGCTTAGCAGTAAAGAATGTGCAGTCCTCAGCAGTGTTTCCACTGCTACTCTATGGAAAACATATGCATGGAAAATCTGTACAGTGCCTGTACACAGCCATCTTTGGATAGCTTCAGCGAACATTCAACGCTGTCGGTGAGTTTGAGAACTAGAAAAAACCATCGACCGTTGACTGTACCTTGAGGTTTATCACAAACCCTCTGGTAAATGGAAAGCTTGAACCTTCCGAGTTTTTCACATGTGGTTGCCATTAACAGGTCATGATTTACAGATTATATTAAGAGCTGCAGAGGTTGAGTTTTTCCAGTTGTTCTACTTTCTCCAAAAATGAACTGGTGTATAAGAAATGTTTGGTTTCTCTTTAAAAAGAGTAATTAAACCTTTATACTAGAGCAGAATTCCTGCAAAACAGAGGTATCTGAGAGCAGTGGAAGGTTCTGCATGAGCAGCCCAGAAGCAGTAACGTATCCACACCATATGGTAAACTTGGAAACAAATCTGAGCACAGTGTATGTTCAAAAGAGCAGAATACAGGCCACATTGGGAGGGAAGCCTCCTTTGCATTTGGGCTGGCAACTTGAGCTTCACTGGAAAAAGCTTTGGAATGTCAGCCCATGCGCTCCCAGGAACCTGCGCTCGATTTCAGCAGCTGCTCACCGGGAACGCTGGCCCAGGACCGGATCCCTCCCAGCACCCTCCTCCAGCTGCTCCTGCAGCTCACGCTGTCGCTGTACAACCAGGCGAGCAAGAAAACACCCTTCCCTTCCACAGCTCAGAAAGCCAAAGGCAGGGGCATCCACATGGCACCCTGCTGTCCCGTGTGGGTGATGGGATGTGGGACTGGGCACCAGCCCCTGCCCTCAGCAGGCTGAAGGAAGGTGTTTTGCCCCCACAGGGCCCACAGAACTCATACAAGAAAAGACTGCAAGCACGTCTGGGGAGTGTTGCCTTGGGCTGCTCAAGAAGAAGACACCTTGCCACAGGAGTAATTGTACTTCTGTAGATGGTCACGGATGGGCAGCACTGAGTAAAATGGATACCTGTCTCTGGACCTTGAGAAAGCACAGGCTCTTGAAAGTTAAGGCTGTTCCCCTTGAGCATACTCTGCACCTTTATATGCTTGTATCATACAACCAAGTGGCACTGAAATATCGAAACATCTCTTGTCAGAACACTTGCCAGTAGAAGGTGGTTCAGCAGGCAGTTCCATACACCATCAGAGCCTCCCTACCATAAAGGAGGTCTAAAAATCTCAAGCCACGCAGTTCACCATCCAAAACAGTTGCTTGAAGCGGTAAGACACTTGTCAGGAGTGGGTACCTCAGGAAACATGGTGGCCTTCTAGTTCTTTTGGTGGCCAAGAACTTCACATCTAATGGCTGCAATCAACATTCATTGCTGTCGGTGGGTTTTCGTTTCTATCAACTCACTGATCAATGAATGCAAACTGCGGACCAGCCAGCTCGGAGACCAGTCACACACCTCGGGGCAGCTTTCCCACCAGAAAAGGGACTTGCTCGTTTTGCTGGAGAACCGCTGTGTTCACCTTCTGCCAACCAGTAAGTGGGTAAGGCAGGTCTGTGGCTCTGCCATTACCTCACAGAAGGTCGGGACACCATCCAGCTCCTGCACGAGCATGGGTGCTCTTTGCCAGCTGACAGCAGCTATGAGGTGCCAGCCCTGGCATACTCCTCAGGCCCTGTTTCAGCCACCCACCAAATCCATTCTGTGCTTTACAGCACATAGGCGACAGCAGTAGAGCCACCCCCACGGATGGCATCATTACAGCCCTTCAGAGCACTCGCCATAACCCAGCACTGCCAGCCCACCCCGACTGAACAAGCACCTTCCCAGCCTGGGAAGTGGTTGCATTGCAGAGGACGAGGGGTGAAAACAATAACCTCTTTCTTCTGCTGCTCTCCCCTTGGTTTCCCAAGGCCTCTGCTCCCAAGCCACCTTGCTCTCAGCACAGACACTCCTAAGGACTTTGGTGCAATGTCATCCTTGGTCCCTCCTCCACTCTTACTTAGACACCTGGTGATGTTACTTAACCCAGGCTAAGCCAGAGTTCCATCATGCTCTTAGTACTCAGTAGAGCTGCGTGGGGATCTTTAGTGGGGCACAAGGGAGACATAACAGCCAAGTAACCAACCCAATCTTAATAAAGGTGGCACCTTCCTCTTTGTGGCTACCCTCACTGTCAGTAAAGGGTAAATCTAAATACAACCTTCACCTGGTTACAGGAAATGGAACTTCCTCCTGTGTGAGACAGGCCATGGAACATTGGGCCCCATAAACTGATCAGTGAGAAACGAGCAAGGACTGAAGTTGTGTGAGTTGGGATTGACAGGAACAGGACTGGGAGGGCACAAAGCAGAAAAACCTTCCATGATTTAAGATGCTGCTGCAGAGAACATGCACCCCACCACCCCCCAAGCACCCTGCTGGGTGAGGAGAGGGCAAGACGGAGCGGGGAGGGGGATGCTGTGCTGCCCAGAGGTATCCCATCCCTCCACTGTACAACAGAGTCTAAGCACTCCTCTTACACCTTGTTTCTTCCTCTGGTCACTTAGGGGATTATTTTCCAGCTGCCTGTTGAGACGTGCAGTGCTGAAACCATGCAATAACTCACTGCACAGTCCACATCCAAGCAACTCATGAATGACTTTAAACTCCAGTTAGGCCAATACTCAATAAATCCCTGCTTGCTTGCTCTGCCGAAAGACTTAAACTTGTTCCCTTTTATACAGGAGCAGCTGTGCTGGGTTCAGAGTTTCAAACTAAACAGACTGAACTCTGCAAAACCAGGGCTTTAAGTCTCCCTCTGCCCCGGCCAGTCAGTTCACCCACCCACAGCCAGCATTTCCACCCAGCCCCTGGGAAGCACAGGAGTTTGGTGCAGAGAACTTACTACAGGAATGAAAAAAGCAAGGAGCCTGAAAGCACACCCACCAAATTGCTTAAACGTTATGAGAACTAGACAAATGACTCATTTTTGATGCAGTTTGACATTTTACCTTTAAAATTTCTAATTTGTCAGCATGTTTGGAAGCCTCACTCCAAAGTGAGCACGCACTGATTGGGTTTTCACTAGCGGGACATTTTATGATGTACAAGAAAGCACTTGTGTTTTATTTTAAATAGGCAGTTTGGCCTACTCCTTTTTCCCACATACACCTGTATGAAGGTACAGAACCTACAGAAGTCCTGGCAGAGCAGTTCATCTTTACTGCAAGAAAACATGAAGGTAATTCACTGTGATTGCTCCGAGTAAGATATTTCAGACAAACAGGAAAATCAGCAGTAAAGGGGCCATCCCCCTGTTTGTAATGCAGGACAAGCAGAGGCTTTAGCAGACACACCACTCATCTCAAATACTCCAAATGCACAAACAAACCTAAAAATGCAGTTTTCTATTCTGTTGTGAAAATCCTCACGATTTTTTGCTTTAATCATGGTTAGTAGCGAGACAGCAAGGGAAGGGAACCTCCTTCTCCCTCTTGCTATGGGAAGAGCAGTTAGCAGACATGTTCAGAGTTATTCAAAATCCATGCTTGGGAAGTTTTAGATGTTTCTGGCACCAGCTGCTCCCTCCCTACCAGAGTTCACCGCCCTGCAGAGCTGCCTGCCCTGGACGCTGGCCAAACCGAGCACCTCAGGGTGACGCTGAGCACCAGCGCCTACGGTGCGGCCACCACAGAAGCTGGAAGGCTGGGAAGTACCCAGCAGGAATTGCCAGGGCTCATCTGTCAGCCCCTGGGGGCTCTGGCTGGCCAGCAAGAGCTGAGCTGGCTGCAGCATGCTGAGGACACTGCTGTTCCCCAGCCCTGCCACCAGCTGGGAGGGGGCCTCAATGGTCCCACCAGCATGCCCACACCCTGCTGCTGCAGCTCAGCCTGCCCACCAGCGCCAAAGCGTTGATTGAGAGACAGAAAGACATCAAAAGAACTCCAGGAGCTCAGTTTATTTAGTTTATCAAAAGTTTATATAAATATCTTCATAGGGAACAGAAGTTTGACACGCACTTTTCTGTTTAGCAAAAGATAACAGACATGGAAGCTGCACCAAGACAAATGCAGACTAACAATAACACACAATTTTTAGGGGGAAAAGAGTGCACTGCTCGGGTCACGTTGGACAGTCTTGCTTTTAGCTTCTGGCAGATGTTTATGATTTGAGAACACTGGGCAAAATTTTGGTTTAGTACCTTTTAATGCAAGGGGGGTGTGAATGCAGTAAATCTGAGCTATGGCAGGTTATGGACATTCAACAGAGCCCTAGCCAGTCTATCTTCATAAACTATACATGGGTCTAAATGCAACTAGTTATTCTGCATATGTATGTGAAATTACTTGTTTCCATATAAAAGCAATCAACTACATGAAAACCTAAGCTAGATGCCTACAAAAGCGTGTTTAATCAACACACAAATAACTACCCACGTTTGCAACTCTGATCCTATCGTACATGCATTCCACACGACTGTTCTCATTGTGAACAATGACCATATTCCTCACTGCAGAGGAATCGCAGTTGAAAGCACCAAAGTTCTCCAGTAAAGAGCAGGATGGCACGGGTGGAAAGGCCAGTGTCCTGACTCTGGAAGGCTGTTAGCCATGCTCAGCGTCTGAGCATTATTTTTAAAATGAGCTGTCGGTTAATAGCCTGCCACATTTGAAACATCCAGAGACTTTCCAAACAATGACATGAAAAGTTGCTTTAAATGAGAAATTTGTCGAGTTCATGCCTCTGTTGTAAGCCCAGTTCTGACTTTATGCCTGCAACTTCCCCAGGTCTGACAAGGGCTTGTTGCCATCTAGTGGATGATAATCGACGAAGTGCATTTGGTCCTAGGACCCAGCAAATACCACTAGATGGAGTATTAAGAAAGAATTCCTTTTATTCGAGGTGTCCAGCAGCTCAGATTTTCAAAGTCACAAAAAGTTACAGGCCCAGAATTACAGTGAAATTGAAGAGCACTTCACCAACTGCTTTGTTTCACAAGAAATCCCAGGCTATAGGTAACACTGATACCTTTAAGATACTTTTACATCAGCAAAATTTCCCAGTGCCTCAAGTGTTTGTCACTGTTACAGACAGGAACCTACAGCTTTCACCAAAGCATCTCTGGTGGAAAAAGCTCTTCTGCAGCCTACATTCTGCTGGTGCAAACGGTACAGGTACAGACCTGGTCTATGCTACTCTGGTGAGAAAGATGCCATCAACTATCGGATGGGAATCCTCACCTCCCTGAGCAAGCCTTAGCTCTAAAACCACTCAGTCTCTACCCTGAAGTATGAATTCCTATCTTTAGATTATCTCCAAACAGGAAATTCCACCTCATCAGACGTGGCAAGAAAAGGGGTACTTACTGCCCATGGAGTTCATAGGAAGGACGGGAGAAGAGGAACTCATCTGCTCCACATCTGTAGCTAATGGGAAAGTGAAAATGAGAAAGTTGTGATGTGCATGGTACCAAGAAGTCTTTAATTTTGAAAACTTTCACTTAAGCTGAATGTGAGTATCTTTGATACCTAAGGAAGCTGCTTTGAGCAAAGGTTAGTTTTTAACCATGTTGTCCTTTCCTCTTTCAAGGTATTTCTCTCTCAAACACATTCTCTGCAGATCTACTTTTCCCAGCAGTCATATTGGTAGTCTGTAACTTGTGAGGGTTTGAGAACATCAATTCAGAACAATTTCCAGCACAAAGACACCTTGAGTATCAGCTTTAAACTACAGAGAATATCAGCTTTTAAGTGGAGCATTACTGTGGGATGAAAGGACACAATCTCCCATCTGTGTTCAACAGATTCCCAACAGGAAGAGAGATCCCCTTCCAAACACATGCAAAATGCTGGCATTTGATCTCCAGCAGCATCAGAAACAAGTGTCTTTAAACACAGACACCTCCAAAAGCTTTATTTTCTAGTGGCCCAAAGAAGAACAATCTTCCTGTGCTTTTCCAGTAAAAAACCCCAATGATCTGGAGCATGATCTGGACCAAATGGCAGATGCCTCTTGAGAAGGGACCAGCTTCCTGGGACCCAAACCAGGGAAGAACCATTTCCCAGTGACAGAGACAGCTTTTACCTAGAATTAGGTAAAACAAAGTTGCGTTCTTTGGGGCTTGGTCTCCATTCAAAAAAGCCACAGTCACTCCAAGCACATCACCACAAATGCCCAAGCCAAACAAACCAGACTCCACCTCCATCATTTTGATGCTAGTAGAAACCACATAATGGTATATCTTATAATTCCCTTTTAGCTTTAAGGCCCCATAAGTGCATAGTACAAGTTTGCATTCCTAACCATAGAACACAGCCCCAGAAGCAGAACTCCAGCCGCAGCCGGGCTTTGCCGTCAGTCCAAATCCTGCGTTTCACATTCTTACCATTCCCATTCACCCCGCAGCCGGCGGTTCCCTGAAGATAACTGTTTACACTGGGAAGTGCAAAGTTCTGCTCTCATTAGGCAAACCACAAACAAATGTAAACATTCTTAGGGAACGTGAAGAGCAGACATAGCACCTCGCTTGTGTTTAATGAATCCTCCTGCCGCCCCTCACAAGCCCTTTGCTTGCAGCCTCCTGGGTGCTGCCACACAAAGCGGGCAGCTTTCGGTGCCAGTACCCACCACTGACACCGACACACACAGCAGCAGATTTATCCAAGAAATGCCCTGGGTTATTCCTGCCCTACTCCCTGTTGAACTATAGACATTTACTGCCTAGAACATCTGAGCATCCATTGATAGCCTCACATGGCTCCTCCTTGCACCAACATGGGGAAAGCTGCACGCGACGTGCCAGAGGGCAGCCTCTCCGACAGCCTCACTCCACTGCAGGAGTTAAAGGTCTCTAGTCTGCTTACAGATAAACTGCATTTTGCATCTTCCTATGTTCCATCAGATACAGGTGAAATACATATATATATATATATATCCCCATAATCTCCCTACTGTGGGAACTTCAAACCCTTTGAAAGAACTGGCAAGTCATAAATCATATACATTTTTATGAGTGAAAAAGCATTCTTTATATGTGGCTTGGCAGTGTTAGACACCTGGAAAGAATTTTGTGTTTTCTCCTCCTTAAAGCTACACACACTTTCACCTATAGCCAAAACAACCCCAAAAGTAAGTGCAGCATTAAAGTTACTTTTACTCCTCAGAGTGGTACGGTTTATCCTGTGTAAATCTCAGCATCGAGCACAACTCAGCTTCCAGAGTGGCTGAAGGAGGAGATTAGCAGATGGCCGTTAAAGGTTACCTGCTGCTCTCTGGCAGAGAGGGGTCAACGGCCCCAGCAGCAGCCAGATGGCCAGGGCCAGGCGAGAAGGGCCAGCAGCGGCCCGGGCCACTTGAGAAGCCACCGAGGCAGTAACAGTCACTTTGGGCAGTAAGCTACACCTGCAAACATCTGGGAGAGTTTATCAAGTATCATTCGAAAAGCAACCGAATAACGCACGTGCCTTCTGAGGAGGAACTTCTGAGTGGGGAGCATTTGCAGAGACACACTGCAAATGTTTCAAGTCCCATAATTTTAGGTTCTTCACTCTGCTGCTCTGTTAAAGGTCATAAACAGAAGCGTAGCAGTATTTCCTAGCCATACTCAGAAAGGATCATTTCAGTTCATGCTTGAAAATCTGTTTTAATTACTATTTCTAATACCTTCAGCAAGGCTAGCACCGTGGTCACAGCTCTCCGGCTCTCCAAGGTTGAAGGTAGAGCTGCCTCAACGTGCCATCAAGTGCTGCTGTAAACCCAGTGGCCGGCCCAGAGCCCGACACAGCAGGGCTAGAGAACACCTCAGCACCCAGGCAGAGGGGTATTTACAACCCATTAATCTCAAAATCATACTGTTGGGTTTTTTTTGTAATAAAGCATATAAAAGTTCCAGTACTTATCCTAGAACTTGCCTTAAAATAGGTGGATTTTAAGATTGCTTTCATCCATGTAAATTAATATAAATAAAAATCTCAAAAGCTCTTTAACATGGCAATGCTGGTTTCATTCTCTTATCCATAAAAAGGCCTGGGGGGTGTGTGAGGGATTATCTTCATAATTATATGCAACACATTAAACTCCTAAAAACAATTCTGCTAAGAGAGCACAGATATGGATTAACGCCCAGCTAAGATTGTGGAAACTGGTTTGCTCTAGAAGATGAAAAGGACCAAAGTCTGCTTAGCTATGAAGAGCAGCTGCTGCCAATACAACTATTTACCCTCTGACCTCTCCTCTGCCCAGAAAGTGAACAGTGCCAATTGTTTTCCTGTATTATATACTGTTTACAAGCCCTGAGTGGCATGAAAGGAATTAATAATTTAGCTCATGGAGCTGATGACCCTTATTGGGGTACCCCTATTTGCTGAGCAGAAATCAGAGCAAAACGCTCCCTTGAAGCCACAGGGTTTCTTTAAGAGTTTTTCACTTTACAGCCTAATTGGCCACCATAACATAAATCAATTATTTCTCCTGTTTTAAGCAACAATGCTACCTATTCTCAGCCACTCGATTCCGAACTTCCCTTGTATCAAGCCAGGCCTTGTTCTTTGACTTTTACAGCTGGATAGTAAACAGGATGGCAAGGCCAGCTCGGGGAACTCTGCAGGCCCAGGCACACACGGGGACACTACCCAAAAGAGGTTATGCTTTTCTGAACTTCTCTTGACCTCTGACTGCCCTTGTCCCCCTTTATGCTAATCGAAGGGGGACACGGGCTACTCCTAGGAATGAACTTAGCCTGAACCTGGGACATAGCATTGGACCTTGAAGGTACTGGTGCATGAGGTTTGGTACCCCCTCCCCAAAGGTTGCCATCTCGCCTACAGGGAGAGCACAGTAGGGAAAACATGGTACCCTGAATGAGCACAGGGATACCCCAACCAGAACATGCTGAGTGAGTGAGATGCATCTTCTCCCACTGCTTCTGCCCAGCTGCTGCCCTGCTGAGAATCAATCACACACATGGATCTGTTTGGTCAAAGCACAGCAGTGCGAGCGAGGCTGCAAACAGAAGGGCATTTGCATAGCCAAACCTCAGGAAATTGGATAACATTGTAGTGAAATAAAAACACTAAAATAAGAATTCTGGCCTTGGAAAAAAAATATAGATACTGTAACAGGATTATAGACTTCTCCCTCCAAAAGCTGAAGCATCAGAACTTCTAGGTAAGAAATGGCAACACCATCCCCAATTCCTTTCAGTATAATTATGCTGAATTCAGGCTGAAAGGCATCTCAGGAGTTCCTTTAGTCAAACCTGGCACTGGAAGCAGACCTCGTTTCAAGGGGAGGATCAGCTTGGTCACGGGTCTGTTCACTCAAGCTTTGAAAGTCTCCAAGGATGGAGACTCCATGGCCTCCCTGGACCCGTTGCAGTGCTGCATCACTTCCACATTCATCACACCTTCCAGCCCCAACTGGCTCAGCAGCTCTCCAGTGGGCCTACTTCAGTCCAGCCTGTCTTCTGCTGGGAGGGCCAGAACAGCACAGTGCTCCAAGTGCTCCAGATGTGACTGCCATGTCCTCAACCATCCCCATGTACAGAGAGCTGTCCCCTCACGAGCCCACCCCGCTGACCCACAGCCTGGGGCTCACCAGGAGCTCGGGTCTTTTCTGCAGAGCTGCTCCCCGGTACCGTTGCATGGGGTTACTATGCTCTAGATGCAGGGCTTGACATTTGGCTCTGTTTAACTTTGAGGTTTCAATCAGCCCTTTCCTCCTGGTTATTGAGGTCCTTCTGAATAGCAGCTGTGCCTCCAAACTATCAATCCACTGTCATCTGCAAGTCTGATGAGGGTACTCCATCCCACCACCCAGATGGTTGATGAAACTGCTGAACAGTATTGGCCCCAATATTGACTTCCAAGGACAACCGCTGAGTAACCAGCCACCAGTTAGTCTTTGAAGTCTCAATTTCTACCCTTTTACCAGAGAACACCATTAGCTTTTCATCCACATTTGCCTTGGTGGCCCAGTTTGGCTACAAGGATGATATGGGTGTCTGCATCAAAAGCCTTGCTTGAGGTTAATGACAAAATTTCTCTCTCCTTGTTCAGAGATCCAGTCACTTCACAAAATGAGGTAGGTCTCAATAGGGAAGGGTCTCCCCTTGGTAATCCCATGGTGAATGTTCCCAACTACCTTCACATCCCCTATTAAGGGCCTGGAAACATCTTTGAGGAGGATTTGCTCCATACTCCACCCACAGACTGAGGTGAGGCTGACCAGCCCACAGCTCCCCAGATCGGCTGCTGCTCACCAGAGCCGAGTTAAAGGTGATTCATTATCCCTTATCAGCTAAATTTTACTATACAGAGACATTCCTCCCCTTTCCCCTACATCGGGGAGGGCTCCTCATCCCACCTCAACACTGAAAACACACGCTCTTTGGAAAGAGGAGTGGGAAGTAAGGTCACCTCACGATAAATATTTTGAATTGTTTTCATTAAGACAGCAAACACTCGCAGCTCCTGCTCACCAGCACCGGCAGCAGCGTGCTGCTCCTGGGCAGAGCTGTACCTGCTCTGTGCTCCCAGTAAGCGCGACACAGTGTTCTCCCAAACGCCTGTTTGCATTCCAGTAAGATCCTGCCAGCACGGGATCTGATTTATTGATGCCATCAAAAGTCACAGGATTCCTGAGATGCCTCCTGAGACGCAAAAATCAAAGCAGAAAGGAGATGCGTGTTGCTGAGGTATCAGCTTTTCCACACACACTGTGGACTGGATCTCCAGAAGCCCTGGGAATGCCGCACTCTCCGAAGCGGAGCGTGGTGCCTGGGAGAGCCACCGCTTGGGCTTCCTCCTGTGAGCCACGGGCTGCTGCAGACGGAGCGCCCCGAGCCACCACCTGGGAACAGCAAGGTCCATCAGGGCAGCTCTCAGCCAACCCCTTCTAAAGGGGAGTCACACGAATTCTGCGTCTTATTTTAGACTTTTAGGCGACAGAAAGGGAAAACTCCACACACAGGAGAGAAGCAAAGCTTTTCAGAAACAATAATTAGGATGAAGAAAGCCTCCAGGCATGTCCTCAGTCACTGAGCAGAGGCCATCAGGAGAGCTCCATGAGGTGCACCGATTGTTCAGTCAACAGGAACTGAAACTGCAATAATCAAACCCAAAAGCACATCCTACCAAAACATCTCGTTTCTTTGCCTGTGAGCCCAGATAGGTGTTAATCTTTCTCCACAGATCAATACTGAAACATTTTGCAGCCCTTTGGCAATGTTTCCTTTCACTTTCAAAGCGTTTCATTCATAAAAGCTACATGTTCTGAGACAGTGAACTCCCGAAGAGGCCGGGCTCTCGAGCACGGAGGCAGCTCTGTCACTACAGACATTCACATTCAATTAGCACAGGCAAATGAGCAGCTCAGAATACAGGATTTCCCTTATTCACAAGGCTCATCTGTTTTAAAAGACACTCTGTTCTGACTCGAGGACAAAAAAGCCTATAAGACGAAGTAATAACCAATAAGAAAAATTATATTCAGTTGAAATTGTATTTTTCATTTGAATTCACAGTTTTGGTTTGTGTATATTAGGTTTGTCTTCTCTTTAGGAACCTCTGACTTCCCAAGACATTCTGTCTGCAGCTGTAGCTCGCCAGGGTAATTGCTCCCAATCTTTTTGATAAGCTGAATAAGCCAAGGCTATCAGGCTGCCTCAGTCTTTTGGGGCGATTCCCAATATCATCTCAAAGAGATGAGCAGCGGGACTTTATGCAGCTTTACAGTATCAGCACAGCAACACAGCACTGTCGGTATTAGACAGGCAATAAACACTAAAGACCTACTTTCAGTTTCCAAAGGATCACACAGTGATTTTTGCCACCGTGTTGCAGCAAAGGCACTTTCTCACACACCCCTGCCTGCTGCGCAGCCACACGACGCCCCATTCCAGGCACACACTGGCTTTGTCCCTAGACCGGGAATTCTGCATCTCCTGTGCCTGGAGTACATTTTGGTTGAACAGACTATTGCCTGCCCGGCGGCCCAGACTACTCCAGTTTTGAAAGATCAATTGCATAATCATTCTGTAAATCTGTGGAAATTCTTTACTTTTTGATTACTGATAAAGCTTTGGCCAACGTAAGACCTGCACATCCTACAGCAAAATCCTCCGACTCAGTCCACTAGCGTTACCAACATTAAAAACCAGAACTGACTGATATTATACAGGAGTAGAAATGCCACTGGTATTTTTAAGAGTCAGTATTAACCCAGATTAACACTCATCTATTGATAAATAATGGCACGTTACGACATGCAGACTACGCCAGAAATCACCATGCAAAGTAGGCAGTGTTCCCGGAGGTGAGTGGTTCTAGACTCCAGCCAGCACATCAGGTTAGAAACACTACTGTCAACAGGCCTTTTGGTCACAAAACAGGTAACATGCCCTTTATATTTCAACAGCTAGTGCATGGATGGCACTGAAACTGGCATCCTGGAGAAGCACAGATATACGACGTGTCTGAAAACAGTTGGGTTTTTTTCCACTAACTTCAAGGTTAATGAATTTAACAGCATTTATCTTCAAATTTTAATTAGTGGAGATAACATTACAGCTTCCAATGCTAATGGGCTTCAGCTGCACGCTGCCAATGCCTGTGAGAACTTGACCGGCTGCACCAGCCTGGAAAGGAGAAGACTAACTAGTACTTACTAGTGGGTGCATCACGCTCTGTGGGAGAACCTCGACAGAATCCTAGAGTGTGAAAAATAGGTGCAAGCACTGTACACTGAAACAGGTTTCCTTGTTGTTACCACACACACACAGAGAAAGACAGAATCGTCCAAACCAGCCACTGAATGTATAATCAACATTGAGCAGCATTAGAGGGGAAAAGCTTTGTACCTGCCTGTAATGCCCAGTGAGGAGACGCTGGGTTGCAGCTCACGGGTATATACAGCCTACTCTCAGCATTCTGTGTTTAAAGCTACGAGTCTTACAGCTCAGCACACGGAAGCGACAGGTCTTAGAAATACGACATATTCTGTACTGCCTAAATCAATCACCAGAGCTGTAGCTCTCGCTGCACACCACATGAGGGGACCAAATCAATGAGCTCAACGTTTAATTTGTGGGTGCGGATATAGCTGTGGTTGTTGCTCTCTCATCTTTACGAGGTCTTGATTTCCTGTGGGCCACCTGAAAGCGTCTTGTGGCTCATGCTGCAGCGAGCGTCCTGTCCCTCGGAGGCAGAGGGGTCAGCCCAGAGCCTCCACGCCCATGGGATGCCCAGGGACCAGGGCAGGCATCACTTGGTTTTGGGATGATGCTGTTGCAGGAGCAGGCACTTTCCTCTGCAGCAGACCCGAGACAGCACCGCACAGCTCAGTGGGACCAGCACACACCCAATGCTTCTCCCTCAAAACAGCTACAAAAACATCTGGCACACTTCAACCTTACAGTCACCTACACCAGAGAGTAGCCACAGCTTGCTATGACTGTGCTGCCTGCTATGGAATATCAGAGTTTTATTTTGTGCCCTGTTAAAAGTGTTTTTCTTCCTGTATTGATCCCAGCAGCTCCCGCAGTGATCTACAGCCTCCCAGTCCCATTGACCGCTTCCTTTCAGCCGCAACACCACCAGTACTTGGGGTTTTGTTGGAGTGAAAAGCTTACATGAAGCGTTTGGCCTCCCAGGGATGGGGATTACATACAGGCAAGAACCAAGGGAAATCTGATTCTCTCCCCACCTACCTCCTTGCCTCCCGTGTTTGCAAACCCTATTAGCTCCTGCTGTTCGCAATTCCAGAAACACTTCCCTTTCTTTGGGACTCATTCCAGCCACATCTGCCCACTGCTATAATCTCATTTTGCAGGATGCCACATCTCTTATTAGCTTTTAATTGTGGTAACACACATCTAAGCCTCTTTAAAAGCACATCAGAAACTGTTCGACAGCTATGAGATATTCTTCCAAAGAGAAGAGCATCATTGTTAACGTTTGGACATTTGTGGATATTTGTCTCTACTTTTATCAGCACTTTGCCTTATACACAGCAAAAATACCTGCATTTTTAAAACAAACATCCCCTTCTCACTGGGAATGTCATTTTGGAGTGAATTTAGAAAACACAGTTGCTCTGAAGAACCGTCTGAAGTTTTAGTTCTAGTTTAACTTTACAAAAAGTTAAATACAGGAGTTCATGTTTTGCTGGTTTGCATAAAAAGGCAGTGTACAGTTTTAAGACAAAATTACACATTTTGTAATTCTCAAATAATTGTTACATGCATTGCTAAGGGGAATGTATCTCCCCTTCAGTACACCACACAAGTTGTTCACCATCCGCTTCAGGCAAGGAAGACCCCACTCCTGAGCAGACTGCCCCTGCCATCCCTCCTGAACAGCCTGCACTGACCCTCCAGCCATCACCCCCAGTCCCTCCACTGCCCAGAGCCCCATGGGGCCACCACAGACACCACAGCCAGCAGGGGCACACAGCCACAGAAGAACACACAGGGCCCAAAGCTGGAGCACACACTCCACTGGTGAAGCCACTTCACAGGAAACCACCCCTGGAGCTGAGGAGCTGTTGTCCGTGCCCTCTGCTCAGCACCTCAACACGCTACAGCAGAGAACAAGCATTACACAAAGCCAGTTCTTTCAATGGGCAGCAAATTAAATTCCAAGAAGTCGGGCGACGTTTCATTCAAGGGGCAATTCAGGCTGCTGCGTGGGTGTGCATGGGTGAGGGAAGAGGTTGAGTACTCCACTGCATCTGCTGGGAATCCACGTGAGCCTTCCAGCTACCTGACCTGCAGCACGCTCGCCTGCATGCTTCTCAGTGTGGGGACAGGGCACTGCAGCTGATTACAGCCACAACAAATATTAACATGCTTTTAAAATTTGAGCTTTATTGTTCATCCCTGCGATAAGACCCATCAAGGGCTGGTATTTCTGCTGCTCTGCGGGTGGATGCTGCAGCATCCCAATGGTACGGCCATAGGATCAGAGGGACCCTAAAGATCATTGAGGTCCAACCCCCTGCCATGGGCAGGGACATCTCCCACTAGACCAGGTTGCTCAAAGCCCCATCCAGCTTGGTTTTCCCATGCTTGGAAAGGTATCACCCAGCGATCCCCTTGGACTGCTCCCGCTCTGCAAGGCCACAGCACCAATGGGATGTGACCCATGAGTCAGTCCGTGGGGCTTCAGAGCAGCCAGCCATGGCAGGACAAGACACAGCCAAGGCAGCTCACTGCTATACGTACACCCTCAAGGAATATATAGTCATTCTGTGTTTCTTGACAGCATTCCCAGCTTTAAACAAGGAACAGAACAAGTCACTGCAGACATCTGGCACGTTTTCAGTGGAGACATCTCCACTGAATTAATAAAAGAAAATATTAAAAATAAATCCATGAAACCAAGCAGTAGATAAGCCCCAGCAGCTCTGCCAGCTCCCTGCAGCGCCTGCCCCCCCTCGCTCACTCCACTCCCGCAGTGCTGGCACGGTGAGGAGGACAGGGGCTCCTGCTGCCAGGGCTGCAGGGTCCACCACAGCCCTCATCTGTTCCAGTGCCAGCTCTCCAGCAGCTGTCTCAGCAACACTTGACATCTTCATACCCAAGAACCAAAGACTCTTGAGTTCTCACCTCCTGTGTTAATTAGAAATTCATCACTCTAAACATCAGCCTACGCACATGTCATCCTGGGTATCGCTGCTGTTCACCCCTGCCAGGTTCCACAGATGGCCTGGTTCTGCTTGGCCAGTGGTGTGGGGTAAAGGCTTGTCATTTGAGCCCCCCCACCCCAGACACAAACCCTGGCCAGGCTTGAAAACATCTTACTCAACCGAAGGAAAAATAATCGCAGTGTGACCTGATCCTTAGCAGAGCGAGTAAGAGGAGAACGGCTCGAGCCCTGCCCGGCGCTGGAGCGGGCCAAGCCACGGAGGGCAATCCTGGGGACACCCACAGCAGGAGCTTCCAGCACTCGCCAGTCAGCTCCAGTCATGGCATCTCATTTACATTTAGTTCATGCAACCCCTCCTTTTTCAAACTGCAGCTACTTAAGTGGATACAAACTTCCTAGATATAGGAAAAAAAATGTATATAGATGATGGCTTACCCTTAAGCAGTTCATTTTAGGAGCCACAGGGTGTTACCCTCCTCACTGACCAACAGGGCAACTTTTATAAGAATAAGGGTCAAGATTCCTAATAATCAAGGCTCTACCCAAAAAAGCAATAGCTCAAAAAGCATTTAAGAAACAGGGTTCCAGCATCATTTTAGACCAGACTAGTGCCAGACAAAACCTTCACCTACTAGATACAGAAAGGTAAAGAAAAAAACTCTCAACATAAGACGGCTCAACTTCAGTCCTGGAAAAAGAACCCTTTAGTTCAAGCTTAGATCATGTCTACAACATTAAAGCCTTTTCTTCAGCAATTGTCTTTCAGAAAAGACAGAGTCCTTTACACCAAGGGTGTAAGTTACTACTTGTGAATAAGCACAAACACAACACTTTTACTCTGTCAACATGAAGGGACATTTTTTGGTAGGGCCAGCCATCCCCATTTCCCACATTGTGTGATTGATTACGCCCTGCCCCTTAGAAGAGTTGATTGGTTTCCTGGTGCCAGGAAAATGATTGATGAATATTTCAAGGCATGGGCCTCTCTTCCTGCTGGGTGTCCTTTTCACATGTCTCCAATGGGCCTGGGGATTTTTTTTCAGGACTAGGAAGTGTCATTTTTATGGATATCATCCTATGATAGGGACAGTTCACTGAGCAAAGGCACTATGTAAATCAAAGTGAAACACTAAAGGTCAGCTCGAGTGCTAAGGTGACAGAGCCACACAGCACGTAGCAGGTAAGCAGGAAAATACAAGTGGGCAAGGAAAAGCTTCACAAAGCCAGCAAGGAAAGTGGGGGCACCAACAGCACTGTGAGCTTGGGGCTGCTAACTGGCAGAAGCAAGCTATTCTACTACCCCAGCAAACCGGGGGTACTCCCACAAATAAGGGACAGTCATACACAACAATGAAAAGCAAATTCTTTTGGTGCCACGAGCACTCAGTCAACACGGGCTGAGCACAGCGACCCCAGCCCCTGCTGAGCTGACACCCAGGTCTAACTCCGGAGAAAGCCTACCTTAAACCCAGCCCTGAGCTTACATTCTACCACAAAGCAGGCCAAGCTCTCAGCTGGACTGTCACCCACCTTAAGCCAAAGGCCCAGTAACCAAGAATGCCATAAGGCATTAAGTTATTTGCAGGTAAGAACGATCCCTACTTGTGATCCCCAGGAAGGGCATTTCTTCACAGCTGCTGGTAGAACAGGCAGAGGACACCGAGTCTCCTGCAAAAGCATAGGTAAGACATCCAAGTCACAACAGACTCGGGAACAATTCTTTGTAAGTATTGCCAAGCAACACTGAAAAAAGTCAAGTTACAGCTGTGAGCGTATGAAGGGCTTTTTGTAGGACACGTCGGTATTTGGCAGATCTTTCAGACACCAGAAGGTCTCAAGTTTTCTTACTGCAATTGTGACATCCATCATCTAATCACTTGGCTTCAGGATCTGAGGGTTCCAAAACAACCCCCGCAGATGAACCCTGAGCTTCTCAGCACTGCCATTGGCAGCACCGGCTAAGGAGAACAAACCCTGACCTTTGTGGGAGCCCTGAGCCCATTTCCCATTTAAGAGCACACCCGCTCCCCAGTTCGTTAGTGGTGCAGAGCCCCCCCCACTGCCCCGCACACAGCACACACCCCCCACCGCAACCCCTGCTCCTGCTGGAACAGCCTGAGGCGTTTTATATGGCAGCAGAGCTCCGAGATTTAGTCCCAAGGACTTCACAATTCGGGATTACATTCCCATGAAGAATATTTAAGGTTTCCATCGACTTTCAGCTGAGAGCTATTTCCCAACAAGGTCCTCCCCACCCACACTTTGTAGTCACCCTGGCACCGGAGTCCCAGGGAATTATCAGGGTTATCTTTGTTTTTTTTTTTTTCCTGATGCATCCACAAAAGGAAAAAAGGCTTAAAAAAATTTATCTTTCACACTGACCAGACGTTTCTCTAAGTTTAAATTTCACCAGGTACCTAAGCCTATAGGGATGATTAGGCAACGGAGGGTAGACATGCAGCTTGTGCTCTCTGAAGGACACGGGGACCACCCTTTGTACATGAAACCTCCTTATCGAGGAGCTGGCGAAGAATTAAGATACTCCAGACATAAACTGCTTCCCAGATAAGTTATTGGCAATCATTTACCAATAAAGAACTTCACTGGAGCGAGCCTATCGCTGGTGTATTTCCTCTTCTTAACAAAACCCGTACAGAATCATTTTTATCAATGTACAAAATCTGGAAGTCTTCTAATTAGGTAATTACAACTGTAATAATTAAGACTAAATCTCGAAGGGTCCTCTTGTCCCCCATCTTCCCTTTCTCAATTAAGTCTGCAAAGTGATAACCACTCCGGCTTAAAAGCTAAAAAAAGAAAAGGATCAAAAGGCCAGTTTAATACAGCTGGGGGGAAAGAATGCATTTCAGCTCACCAGCAACCATCTGACAAAACCCTGGGCCAATTCTTTATGTAAATGACTTAATTAGAATTACCAGATTACACTGTTGAAGGCCTTATTTAAATAGGCAGTTTATCAACAGGATAAACTGTGCTCTCATTCTCAGAGGATGCCAGTGTAAATGCATTTGTTCGAAGCTACCACCACCATGTAAGAGTTCAACAGAAATTTAATAAACCATTCACACACATCCCCCCCCCAAAAAAAATCAGGGTGTCACAAATGACTTGCCAGAGACAGGACAGAGACAACTATTGCTTCCCAACAATCAAGAAATAGCATCCTAGGTGTTAAAGTTTCCCCATTTTCTATATTACATTACCTTTATACTGTTTTATAGCAAAGCAGGAGAAAAAAAAATCCAGTTGTTGCAGTGTCACATCCCACACTGCATCTGCAGAACACACACTGCTAGTGCTGCCCTGATAGTACAAAAAGGCAGGCATAGCCCCATTTTCCCGATTAATGATCTACAGAAGCCATCAATACCGAATTCCAACTTCACACCAAGAGGTATTTTTCCATCTCACCATCAAATCATAGCAAAGGAATTAAGTTCCTCCTAAATTACAAATCTTTCTTCCCATCACAGTCCAGAGCTCAGAACTCTACTGTTTATGATTGTTTATTATTCTTTACGAAAGCGAGAGCCAGGCACATTCCCCAGGCTGATCCCCAGTCAAAATAACTCTGTAGCTTCTTGTGTATTCAGACATTTGACTTGAGCAGCACGGCCATTCAGGAACTCAGTTTGGGTTTTCTTCCCAAATCTTCAAAGAAATGTTTATAGCAAGTAAACTAAGACCTAACTATATCAATGAAATAGTCTTTGTTAAGCAAAAGCTTATCTCATCAGATGCAAAGCAATCAAGCATAAAGAACCACTAAAAACGTCAGTGTGTGCCAGTAAAGTTGGAGGGTGCTGTAAGGGATGCAAGCAGGGGCGTTTCTCTTTGAAAACCCTACATTTTCCATGCTCTTACACCTTTCCTCTCTCTTGTATGAAATTCATCCAGATCAGTAATCTGCCTGTCTGAAACTCCCCTGATTTTAAGGGAGCACAAGAGTCAAGTAGTTTCCTGATACTTAAACTCTGTCTTCCAAGACCAAACTCACACAAGAGAGTTCAACGTTTCTCCAGCTCTAGACAACCTGCTTTACCGCTATTTTAATTACAACAAAATAATTAGAATGGTATAAAAGCCATCATGTTTCATTCACAAAGGAAAAACATGCCAACTGGAACCATAGGGAAACTGGCCTTAAATAGGACCCTGTTGAGAAATCAATGCTAGAAGTGCAGGAAAGGAGAATGCCCTGTTTAAATGATTATTTTTTTTTTGGAAAGATTTCACTTTATCATTGCCATTCATTTGCTCAATGACAAAACAAGTTTCTTACATGGAAGAGGTTGTACTCAAATTAGTAAGGGAAAACCATCATCCTCTATTTGAAGAAAGTCAAATGTCCCCTCAAATACTGAGGCTGTAATTCACTCCGAGTGCTGAAACACAAGCACGTTGCTGCATTTCAAAGTTATTCTGGGGCTTCTTGCACTGAAGACGCCAATAAACTTGTGGCAGTTTGCTGGGGGTTAACACAGTGCAGAGCCACGTGCAGAGCTTAAGTTCATTAATGATTTTAACATCGCCCCCAAGAACATACTCCTACTTTTATAGCTCTATCTCTATAGATCTATTGCTCCTGCGTATACCTACACGCATCAGACAATTTTAACTGTCTCCATGAAGAACGAGGGCGCTGCCCTCCTCAGAATCACACACGCTACAAATCTCCCTTAAAACCAGGAAACGTTAAGACTCTTCATTTTCTATTCCCCTTTGCAGATATTTTATAAGCCAGCAGAGTAAGAAGCCAATCTTCCCTGCTCCTCCCCTGGCTGCTGCAGGCTTTAGAAAGATCGAAGGTCAAGCAGTGTCCCAACACCGTGTCAGTATTTCACATTTTTTAAGGCAAAGTAGTAAAAGGTTGTTACATCATCCATTCAAAAGACTAACCGCAGCCACAGGTACGACATCTATCACAGCACAGAGCTGTGCAAGGCACAATTCATTCTTAAATCTAATCAGATGAATCAAAGAGATTCACACAAAGTGCCAGGTTTCTGTGGGGAAGATAGTATATCCATAAGTAGTATTGATATTGTTGCATTATTAAGGACACCAAAGGACAGTCCCTTCCCGAGCAAAGTCAGAAAGTTAAAAAATTATTAAGGATGAAAAGTAGCTTTCATTCAACTCCAGATCTCATCAGGAGAGGAATAAAGTGTTTCTAGCAGACTCACAAAGGGACACGATTCAAGATTACATTCCAGGGCGACTCTAGGAAGACCCATTTCTGTAACTGCCAGCACCGCGGATGGAGGGGGGGGGGATTGGGGGGGAGCTTGTACCCCACAAAGGCCAGGGATGCTGCTGGTAAGAAGCCTCTTTTGTCCGAGCAAGCCCTTTGTAGAACAGGGTACCTTCGGATGGTAAAATGCAATCGTAAACCATAAAAATTGGCAGGGACATTCAAGTGCAGATGCGGGATCTGCATATGGAAGTGTAAAAGGTCCCAAATGGTGCCCATAAACCCACCGGCGGCCGCCGATCAAACCCACGCCCGGATCAAACGAGCGCCCGGTGCCGGCGGGGAGCGGGCGGGTGGCACCGGGGAGGCGGGGAAAGCCCCGCAGCCCCCACCCGCAGCGGGCGGCGACCTCCAGAATTCGCAAGACACACCATTTCGATGGAAAAAAACACATATTATTCATTTTTTTCCTTTCTTTTCTG
>VZTM01003909.1:189600-206875 GCA_013400555.1 Jacana jacana | reverse complement strand
CCAGCCGTATCGACCGGGACAGCGAGGGGGGCGGGCGGGGGTGCACGAACACCCCGGCCCCCCCGCGGGCAGAGCCCTGCCCCGGTCTAGCACCGGCACCGCGACCTGCGCCGAGGACCGTGTCCCTGGGCCGAGGCTCCACGCTCCGACGGGCAAAGACGGTGTTTTCCTGCAGGGACAGGTTTTTGGGGCGGCGACGGCTGGGCCCCCCCGGAACTGCCCGGCTCCGGGGCGGGGGATGTTTCCCGGGAAGGGCCGGTGCCGTTTGGGTGCCGCGGGGGTTCGGTGGAGGGAATGCGAGTGGGCTCGGGGGGGGGCTGGGAGGTGCCCAAAGCCCGGCGCTGCCCCACGGGCTCCGCAATTAGCGTCTCCGCGCCAGAGAGCGCCGCTCGGACAAGACTTCCCCCACCAAATGAGCGGAGCGTGGGAGCGGGACATGGCAGCTTCGGGAAACCGGGCTCTGGTGTGGATCCAAGAGCCCTCGGTTCCTCAGCGGCTCTCCAGCGGGGGCCGTGTCTGCAGCTGGGACACCGGGACCCAGCCCGGAGGGACGGTGGTGGGAGCAGCCCCCGGGGGATTAAGGGTGCTGATGCCAGGATCACCACAGCGTTAAAAAGCCAAGATTTTCCGAGTCGTTTGGTAGAGCGAGATGAAAACGCAGCTGGTGTTGGCTCGGGAGCGGGGTCACGGGGGGATCCCTGCGCTGGGGTGCCCGGCAGGGTTTTGGGGGTGATGTGCTCTGAAGGAGCCTGGGATCTGCAGCCCACAGACACCCCCCCAGCACTGTCTCCACCTCCCTCCCCTCTCACAGGTGCTGCCCACTGTTCTTGAAAGTATTTATTCAGTTCTTGCCCTTTGGATGAGGTCCCGTCAGTGGGCATTCGTGTGCCACAAAAGCGGTTCGCACGGTCGTGTCCCCGTGACCGACACGGGACGCCCGGGCAGTGCCAGCACCCAGGGCCAGGCCGCCATCAGCCGCGGCCAGCTCTGCCAGCCCCTCTCTGCCTCACTTCCCTGTGCTGCAGAATGTGTTTAACGCCTTGTGCCAAGCCGGGGAGGAGGAGGAAGAGGAGGGTGACATGGTTTTCCTCCTGTGACGGTGACATGCCTTCCAGCGGCGTGCGAGAGGTGTGCTGCGCAGCAGCGTGCTTATCAACGCAGCGTGTTTTCCTCCCAGACAAGTCCTCTGGCAGCAGGCGAAGGACAGCTCAGAAGCTGGCCAAGGTTCACTGTCAAAGGTCCCGTTTTCTCCAAATAATGGCACAAACTCCGTGCTCACATGGACGCTCTTGTGAGAGGTTGCAGAAACCAGACAGCACTGGGAAAATTACCCAGCTTGTAAAACCGGAGGAGGAGAGACCCCCAGGAAAAGGCAGGGATGCTCCCCCACGCCAGCCATGGGTGCGCAGCCCCACTGCAGAGCTGGGGCCCGGCTGCAGTGGAGGGTCAGCACCCGCCTGCCTGGCCCCTGGGCTGGGGTCTGCAGCGAGCAGGGGGATTCAGGGAAAGAACTGCCCAGAGACCCCCTGGGGCTGCAGCAGCCCCCACAAAGGTTTCTTAGGGAGCCATCAGATTCCCACCCTGCGCAGCCAGCACAGCCAGCTGGACTTTGGCAGGGGCTGCCTTGTTCCCCCTGCATCCCAGCCCACCCACAGGCTGTCGGGAAGTGGGTCCCGTGTGTCCCAGGGGGTGCAAGCTGTCCCCGCGGGGCCGGGGTGCAGGCTGTCCCCGCAGGGTCAGGGTGCAGCCGGGTGCGGGATGATGATGATGATGGACCGGCTGATGCGCCAAGGCAGGTAACCCTTGCAGAACGGACCGCGCGGGGGCCTTTTTTTTTTTAAGACTTCCTTGTTTATAGCCTTTTCTGTATAAATAGAACACAGGGTTCCTGTTAAAGGAAGCCGTTTAAGAGGCAGAGCGAGGTTTACAGTTACTACCCGACGTGGAGGCAGGCAGCTGCCCCGGCTGTGGCGCAGTGAGGTGCTCACAGTGCCCGGGAAGGGGCACTGGTCTCCCCTGACCCCCAGCACCCACTCGTGCCTTGCCTCGAGGTGAGCAGATTTCCCTGTTGCTGAGTGGCCATGAGACAAAAGCGGTTGCCCGGCCCCTGGGCTGCTGGCTACCAAGCTGGCCAGCACCCACGACGCTGCAGGGACCGATGGCTGGAACACAGGAGGCGACTGGCGTGAACTGGGAGGTCTCCGGGAAAGAGTTCGCCCCTTCATGCTGCAGGGGGAGGCTCTGTTTGCTGCCCCCCCCCCTCCCCCCCTTGTGCTGAGCAGTGTAAACAGGCGCTGAGGGGGCTGCTGCGGGTGTGCTCGCTGTGCATGGCTCCAGCCCCACCTCAGCGGGACACGCGAGGCCTCCACGCCAGCCGTGCCTCCCGCCGCCGCGCTGCCAAGGGCTGTGGGAGGGAACGCGCGGCCGCCCGCTCCCACGGGAACCAGCTTCCAGCGCAGGCAGCTGCAGCCCTTCCCTGCGGAAGGTGCCGATGGCGGGCGGGATCGTGGCGTGTCCCCGGCTGTTGGACTGTGCCAGGGTAAATTCACTGGTGGTTGGTGCTGGGGGCGTTGGCAGGAACGGGGGACTCTGGCTGGGAACTCAAGTGGGGGACACGGGGACCTCGTGCAGGGCTCCCACGAGGATGCGTGCCCACACCAGGAGCTCATTCACCGCCATGCACACAGAGGGATGGAGCTGGTGGCAGGGGCAGAGCTGGTGGCAGGGACAGAGCTGGTGGCAGGACAGCAGCCCAGCTCCAGGCTGAGGAGCTGCCCTGGTGTGTGCGGCAGGGCCGGCAGCTTGCCGCTGGGCTGTGAATCGTCCTGCCTGTTTGCACAAGCGCCGGCATTGCCATGGGGAGGTCAGGGGGCCCAGTTAGGTGCAAGAGCCTGGAGAGGTGCTGTTTGGGGAGGGGGTCCTGCTCCCTGCCCTGCTGCTCCCCGTCGAGAGCCTGATTAGATCCTGTTGGATTTACAGCTCTCCCAGTCAGTGGGACCTTCGTTTCCCTTTGAAAGAGAGAGGCCTTTTTTGAAATGCAAAATGCAGAAGGGTTCGCTGCATCTGTAGGATGGGAAGCTCCTAGCCTGGGCTGTGGGGACGGAGCTGGGGGTCTCTGCATGGAGAGAGCTGCTTCCCTAGGTGCCTCCAGCATATCAGCCCGGCTGGGTACGGGCAGGGTGGTGTCGGCAGGGCCATAGATGCTGCCCGCAGGCAGGACATTGGCCCCGTGGGCTTCTGCCCTTTCCCACGCCATGCTGTGCTTTGGGGAGGGTGGAAGAGCTGGAGCTAAATTCATTTCCCAGCTCTGACACCATTCTGTTTCCCAGGGTGAGTCAGAGTCCCTGTGGGCAGAGCCCTCTCCCTGCTGGGTCACCGTGCTGCCTCTCCCCTTTCTCCCACCCTCCTGAGTGCTTGGAGCAGCCACGTCCCCACACACAGGGGGCAGCCAGCACAGCCTGGCTGTGTTCCCACCCCCAGCCCAGCTCTCCCCCATGGGTGCATAGCTGGTGGCAGGGGGTGAGAGGGATGCAGTTCCCTATCCCACCGGGCTGGCTGAGCTACAACCTTGTTCCCGTGCACAGCCGGGCTGGGGAGAGAAGGGTTCCTTATCTGCAGAAACCAGCCGAAAAGCACCCTGGGCTCCATAGCGTGAGTCAGGGCCATGTGTGGAAACAAGGGAGTCCTTGAGTGTGTGCCTCGGGCTATTGAGGGAGTCTGGAGGGGCCGAGCTCACCCCGAGGTGGCTGCATGTCACCACGAACAACAGACCCTGTGTGGGCTCAGGGCTGTGGGTGCAGGGGGACAGGGGCATTTCTGGGTCTCCTTGCCACCATCCCTGCTCACTCGGGTCTTGCTGGAAGCTGGGAAACAGCTACAGAAATGAGACCAAAATACCTGGGGCACAAAAGGCTCTAGTGGCCACGGGGGCGAGTGGCCACCCGGGTTTCATCACTGTCACCCTGGTGCTGGGACAGGGTGCTCCTTGCCAGACCATGCCCAACCCTCTTTGGGGTGCGGCCAGGAGTCCCAGGGGCAGTGAGAGACCTCTGGGCATGCAGCAGAGAGAGAGTCAGCCATGATGGCTTCCTGGGGTTGATGGGGCCCTGTGGGACACCCAGGCTCACTGGTCACCCCACGGCTGGGTGTCCCTGCAGGCACTGGGTGAGGCAGACCAGGTCCGGATGACCTCGGAGGGCTCCGACTGCCGCTGCAAGTGCATCCTGCGGCCGCTCAGCAAGGACGCCTGCAGCCGCGTCAGGAACGGCAGCATGCGGGTGGAGGACTTCTACACGGTGGAGACGGTGAGCTCAGGGGCCGATTGCAAGTGCTCCTGCACCGCCCCCCCCTCCTCGCTCAACCCCTGTGAGAACGAGTGGAAGATGGAGAAGCTGAAGAAGCAGGCGCCTGAGCTCTTCAAGGTATCTGCAGGCATGGTGCAACCAAGGGCTGGGGGCCAGAGACACCCTCCCCATGTGCAGGAGACCACCTGCCCCCAGGGCGAGGGAGCAGTGCAGTTTCTGCACTCTGGCCATGAGCAGGAACAGGGGGCATCTGCCCTGCCCTGTCCCCTGTGCCACAGACCTGCTCTCCCTCTGCAGCTGCAGTCCATGGTGGACCTGCTGGAGGGAACACTCTACAGCATGGACCTGATGAAGGTGCACTCCTACATCAGCAAGGTGGTGGCCCAGATGAACACGCTGGAGGAGGTAAGTGATGTGGCAGGCACCATCCCTGCAGCATGCCCTGTCTGGCTGCTCAGAGCCATCTCGGGGTGCCACAGGCTCCCCAAGCAGGGCTCCACACCTCTTCTCTCCTCCAGACCATCAAGACCAACCTGAGCAGGGAGAACAACTTCATGAAGGAGAGCGTCCTGCACCTTACCGACCAGATGAAACGCTATGAGAACTACTCTGACATCATGATCAGCATCAAGAAGGAGATCTCCAACCTGGGCTACCAGCTGCTACAGAAGGACGCTGCCGCCGTCCCCGAGAGCAAGGCACAGGTACCCCCGGGGTCCCAGCCCTTTGCTGGGCTTCTCCTTCCGCGGGGCAGAGCCAAGCTCCCCCAGGTTTGCGGTGGGTGCTGGCAGCTCCCACGAGTGCACTGTGCTGGCAGCTGAGGGCTGGTGCCTCCATCTGCTCCAGCACGGCAGTGGCAGGGGAGGAGAGTGTCTGACCAGGCTGTGCCCCCCAGGACACAGCAGGCGGCCGAGAGAAGGAGGCAGGACGGTACCCCAGCAGCCGCAAGGCACTGGGGGACAGGGCAGCCCCCCGAGCACCCAAGGAGAAGCAGCTGAAGCCAGAGAAGCCCAAGAAAGATAACACAAAGTCCAGGGGGGTGCCACAGCCTACGCCCAAACCCAGGCCATCGTCTCACCAGCAAACCGTGGTCCGGGGCGTCACTTACTACAAGGCTGGGCAGGCGGGGGCGGCGGAGGGGCCGGCCGGCAGCCGCGGTGAGTTCTTGGGATGCAGCATGAGCGTGGGGGACTGGGGACACACTCCTGCCATGGTGCTGCTTGGCAGGATGGAGAATCAGGGGCCAACACACTGACCCCCTGGCTTGTCCCTGTGCAGAGAGCCCCGTGAAGGGGGTGGCTGTGTTGGAGCGGCAGGAGGAGAGGGGTCCCCCACCCCTTCCAGCTGAGGGGACCCCAGCCCAAGCCATTGGGAGGACAGAGACCACCATGCCCAGCACCACAGCTGTGCCCAGCACCACCCTGGTCCCCCGTACCACCGCCCGCAGTCTCCCTGCCACTGCCCTCGGGCAGGGGTCTGACAGCACCGGGGGCCCTGAAATGCCAAACAGAGGTGGGTGAGCATGGGGGCTGGGAGGGGACACCTGCACTGGGGGTCCTGGTGCCCATGGCCAGGGCGGGCTAGCAATAGCCCTGCTGTGGCAAAGGCCTTTCCAGTCCCCATTGAGGCAGGCTGTCTGGGGCAGGGGTAAGCCTTCCTCCTCCTTCTCCTCTTCCTCCTTGGTACCCAGTGAAGGAGGTGGAGTGTGAAGGCACCATTGAGTCGGTGGAGCCCCCAACGGAGCATCACAGCTATGGGCGCAACGAGGGCGCCTGGATGAAGGACCCGGCAGCCAAGGATGACCGCATCTACGTCACCAACTACTACTACGGGAACAGCCTGGTGGAGTTTAGGAGCCTTGACAACTTCAAGCAGGGTGAGGGCTGGGGGCTGAGCGGGCACAGAGGCCCCAGCTCCTCCTGGGTGGGTGCCCAACACCGGGCAAAGCTGACTGTGCTGAGCCCTGGGGTGGTGGGCAGCTGATGGGGATATGGGGCCACTGCTGGCTCACTCAGGCCATCATGCATGGGACCGCGGTGCTGGAAGGGGCCCTGACATCTCTTCTACCCCCCTGCAGGCCGCTGGAGCAACCTCTACAAGCTGCCCTACAACTGGATCGGTACTGGGCATGTGGTGTACCAGGGGGCCTTCTACTACAACCGTGCCTTCACCAAGAACATCATCAAGTATGACCTGAAGGAGCGGTATGTGGCGGCCTGGGCACTGCTCCATGATGTGGTGTATGAGGACACAACGCCTTGGAAGTGGAAGGGTCACTCGGACATTGACTTTGCCGTGGATGAGAGCGGGCTCTGGGTCATCTACCCCTCCATGGACTATGACTACTCACAGCAGGAGGTGATTGTCCTGAGCCGCCTTGACCCTGGAGACCTCTCAGTGCGCAAGGAGACCACCTGGAAGACGGGGCTGAAGCGCAATGCCTATGGGAACTGCTTCATCATCTGCGGCATCCTCTACGCTGTGGACACCTACAACCAGAAGGAAGGGCAGATCTCCTATGCCTTCGACACGCACACAGACACGGAGGCAGAGCTCCGGCTGCCCTTCCTCAACCACTACGGCTTCACTACGCAGGTCGACTACAACCCCAAGGAGAAGGTGCTCTACGCCTGGGACAACGGCCATCAGATGACATATGGGCTCCGCTTCGTGGTCTGAGAGCCCGGCTGGGTCTCAGCTACACCCCAGTGCCAACCCTCCACCATACCCAGCCAGGGCTCCCTGTCAGCAGCCTGGCTTCCACCCCACAGCCCTCCCCACCCACCATGCCCCAGTCACCCTCTCTGTGCCTGCTGCATCACCAGGCAGGGGTGCAGGTAAGAGCAGACACCCCCACGACAACGTGGCCTCAGGGACTGTGGGGCTGCCCCACAGCCGGCAGCTCAGCTGGCATTGCCTTCCCAAGGATGTGGTGAAGGATCCTACCCCCGTGTCCCTGCAGCACTGGGAGGCAGCCGGCTCTGTGCCACCCTGCGCCACCGCACTGAGCACCCCCTCTGCCCTGCACCCACCCTGAGCACCACTCCCCACACACCCTTGTCACCACGCGTGCCCCACGGCCACCAGCTGTCAGCAGTGCAGGGGCCTTGATGGCCCGTGGGCGTCATGCCCTCGCCAGGACAGGCAGGGTCCCCTGGCTGCCAGGCGAGAGGAGCAGCTGCCCATTGCTATTTTAGGAGCTGTGATTAAGATGCCTTTGCTTTTGCCGCTCGTTAGCTTATTATTTAAATGCATTCACCGGAGCCACGCGGAGCCCCCTCTCCCGGCAGTGGGCACCTGCCCACAGTGCTGGGGTGCCCTGCCTGCACCCCTGCCTGCACCCAGCTCTGGGCAGGGGGAGCGCGCGTGGCCGAGGAGCCCATGGCCCTCCTGCTCTCTGCCTGGGGCAAGGGCGAGGGGCTGGGAGCGCTTGGCTTGGTTTTGGTCATTTTAGACGTGAACAGTATTAAAAAAATTACCAGACGTGAAAGCAGGGTGCGTGCGCTGTCGTTTCTCCCACAGCCAGGGTGGGGAAGGAGCTGGCAGGGTGGGCACCCACTGTCCCCATCCTGTGGCCAGTTGTGCCCAGGGGTTGCTGGCACACGCGGCTGCTGCTCAGTGCACATCTGGCTGGCCCAGGGAGGGCGCCCCACATCCCCCCAGCAGGGCCGTGGCTGTGCCCATGCTTCCTGGGCTGTGCAGCACAGAGACAAGTGAGTCCCCAGCACAGGCTTGGGGGAACAGACCCCGGTCCTGGAGGCAGAGGGGATTTGGCATTCCCAGGTCTGAGCTGCAGCTGGAGCTGATCCCTGCTGCCGGGGAGAGCAGGGAGAGCAGCTGAGCGTGGGCACGGCGGCAACAGCTGCCCTGGCTCTGCTGCAAAATTTGGCAAGCGTGGAGCTGCTGGGGGGCCCTGAGGGTTGAGAGCAGCCCCCGCAGCCCAGCTCCTTCCCGCTCCCATCCCTACGTGCCAGGGCAGCCATCCCTTGGCACTGGTGAGCCCTGCACACCAGCTGAGTGTCCCACAGAGCTGTCGCTGGGCAGCGAAGCCCGGTGTCCCAAGATGCCATCACGGCTGAAACACTTCCTACTGCAAAGACCCAAAGCTGGTGCCAGATACAGGGCAACTGGGCAACTTCTCCCCTGGCCCAGCCCTGTCCCCAAGTCCATGTCCTGCTCTGGCTCATGAAGGCACTGACCATCCCTGCCCCTGCCCGTGCCTTGGCCCAGAGCCCCCCCGTGCCGGCCGTGCAGCACATCCCTTGCTTGCCCACAAGTCCCTACCACGAGAAAGGAGCTGGCTGACTTTTTCCCCCCCCGAGCTGGGTCCCTGCCAGGCTTTTATCTAGCGATCCACAGCAAATCCCTGTCCAAACAATACGGATTTCTGACATTTTTTTGCAGTAAAGTAAACTCCCAGCACATCTCTAATTCCAGGGCTTTGTTGTTCTTCAGCAGGGGCTGCCGTGGCTCTGCGCTGCCTCGCTGCCCTGGGCTGGGCTGCGGGACGCCCCTCCGCTCCCCTCGGGGAGAAAACATGGGGAAGGGAGTAATTAAACCCACGTGGCCGGAGGGTAACGTCACCTAATTACAGCCATGGGGCCTCCTGCAATGGCACCCCTCTGAGAGCATCCCTCTCGCTGCCGCTAACACCATGATAACAAGAAGTTTTAATTATGCCCACATGACAAACGTTTCATGCAGTACATTCTCCCCCCGACGGCTGCCTGGCCTTATCCCCAAAACCTGCAGCCACGTGCCCCGGCTCGGCCGGGCTCCACAGCCCTGTCCGGCTGCAGCCTGGAGGCAGCTGGGAAGGGGACATGGGGCAACGTGGGGTGACGCAGAGTGATGTGGGGTGACACGAGGCGGTGACCCAGCAGCAGCCCACAGCCTCAGGAGGGTTTCTGGGCAGCGCAGGGCCATGCACAGGCTGTAAAAGCTCCGGCACTGTAAAAGCTGGGGTGCGGTGAAAGCAGCTCCCGGCTCCCCACTGACAAAACACCATCAGCAAGGAAAAACAAAGGGGCTTTTGTTTCCTGGTGGGGTTATTGTGCAGGGTCCTTTGGGCTTCCCGGACCCCCACTGCTCTATGCCTTTTTCTCAATCCAAAGTCACCCCAACCCCCTTTCTCTGCTACGATACTCGGGGAGTCAGACCTCAGGCTGGGTCCCCATGTGCCTGCTCCAATGCTCCCTGCCTGTGGCCTGACCAGCACATCAGATGTGCATGCGGCAGGGGGACCTCCAGCCCAGCAACCACTCGACAGTGGGTCCTTGTACTGGTCCTGCTGCTTTTCCTGGCCGTGGTCCTGCTCTGTGGTCCCTGGTGCCTGGTCCTGGTCTCTCTGGTCCTGGGTTCTGCCCATGGTCCTGGTCCCAGGCAAGATGAGGCAGGCTGGGGAGGATGGAGGTCCCCAAGCAGGACACAGTGGGGAGGTGTGGGTGGGGGCAGGATGGGCTCCCGCCGCGCCGGGTGCTGCTGACTTCCAGACATTCCTCCTGTGCGTGGCCGGCACCACCTCGGCTCATAACGTGATTAAAAGATTAAAATCTCTCAGTTCAGCAGCAGGCAGCAAATGAAGCTTGAGACAGGGATGCCGAGGGGCTGTGGTGCTTGAGGCCCCTGTGACAGTGACACAGAGCCCAGGGAAGGGTGACTGAGGCCATCCGAGCGGGTGGCTGCTGGCGCCACAGCCCCCCCTCCAAAAACACCCTCCCACGGGCACGGCTGGCCCCTTGGTGAAGCCCTAATTCCTTCTCAGTGACAGGCCAGGGTTGGTTTGTTTGTGGTGGTTTTGCCTCGTTGCTGGCTGCGCTGCCCAGGCTGGCCCCGTGCCCCTCTCCAGCACCATGCCATGGTGCCAACATTGCACGGAGCTGTCTGGGGGCTGCAGGTGAGCCCAGGGGGATGGCCAGCCTTTGGGAGAACAAGGGGAGCAGGATGCTCAGTGGCACAGTCCTGCTCCAGGTGACGTTCCAGCTGGAGCCCATCTCAGGCTACAGCCTTTTGGCACCCACTGAAGGAGATTGCCCCCTCCTTGCACTGAAAACCTGAGTCTTGTTCCACCACGTGTGCAGCTGGGTGCAGTGGTTTGCCCCCACAGGAGGGTCCTGTGCCCATTCCCTCCCTGGGGCACCTCTCTCTGCGCGGTCCCTGCTGCCAGCAGGCCTGGGCACAGCCCTGGCAGCGCAGCCGCATGGGAAGGGGAGGCATTTCCCGCTGTGCCTCTCCCTTCCCCTCCCTGGGGATGGGCCCTGGCTCCCTGGCACAACGGCAGCGCAGCAGGAAGGTGCTGACACCACTCTGACCACTCGCTCTGCAGTGGCATCCCTGACCTCTGGTCCCTGAGCCACAGCTTGCAGGGCAGCACCTTGCAGGGGTGGGCACAGTCCTGCTGAGATCCACCAGCAAATTGCACCCATGGCCAGCAGGGAGCCGGGGAGGACAAGGATGGGGAGGCTCCCCTGGAAAGCACGCAAGTGCTCAGCATCAAATCTGCTCCAGTGCTTGCCCTCAGCCAGGGCTGTGCTGGCAGCAGGGAGCTGTTTCTCTTGTGATGGTGATGAAGCTGCAGCTGGAAGCACTGTGGGGCTCAGGATGTGAGTGACAACCAACCCAAACAACGCGGGTCGGGCGAGCAGCAGGCGCTGCCGCTCCACACACACCTTCCCAGCACGCCGGGGCCACCATCGGTGTCAGAGATGGTGCAGCAGGGCAGCCCAGGGATGAACCCATCCCTGGACCAGGGGTGGCCTCTGCACCCCTGCATGTCCCCTGTCTCTGGTCCGGGGCAGGCACAGAGGACACAGCCCAGCACAAACCCACTGCTCCCAGTATGGACCTGCTGCAAGAGAGGAGGAAGGTGGAAGGGGCAGAGCACAGGATGCAGAGGCAGCACCTACCCGCCCATCCCACTGCCTCCCTTCTCCAGACCACGTAGGGCAGTGTCCTGCTCTGCACCGAAAATGGAGCTGACTGTCCCCAGGGCCAGCAAAAGATTTACAGCAGGCTGTGACTGCGTCATGGCCGGGGAGGCAGCACAGCCGGGCAGGGAGTGTGGCATCACGCCCAGTGGTCCTGTGGCCTGCAGAGGTCCTGCAGCCTTAGCCTGGCTGCTACCTGCATCATGGGGCTGGGGACAACTTGGCTGCTGCTCCACTGGGATCCCTCCCGGCATAGCCAGACCCCAGGACCAGGGCTTGGCAGAGGCTGTTCCTGGGACATGGTGCCCAGTCGTGACAGCAGCCTCTGGAGCCTGGTGGTCCCCAGGTGCTCCCTGGGGAGCAGCAGTTTCCCTGTCCATGCCACAGCCCTTGTGCTGTGCCTCCATCCCATCAGCAACCTGCGCCGGGATACATTCAGTGGGAGAACACTGGTGTGACTGGGGGCCCTGCTGGGTCTCAAGGGAGCCGCAGGGCGATGCAGGGATGCGGGTGTCAAGGCTGCCGACCTTGAGCGGCAGCGGGAAAGGGCTGGGCAGCGGCCGGAGGGAAGGGAGGGGTGCCATGGGCCTTGGCGGTGCCGTCACTGACTCACTCACCAGTGGAAACAGAAATCTGTTCCCAGGCTTTCCACTGCCACCTCCAACCCCCCCCAGCCCCACTGGCACAACGTGGCACAGCAGCCCCTTGGGGTGGTGGGGAGCACCCCTTCCCCAGCAGCACCCCAGGGCACAGCAGGGTGGGAAGGAGAGCTGCCCGTGGGCTGGCTCCACACAGGGCTCTCTCCATCACCCCACGGGTGCACAGCTGGGCTGGCGGGGAGCCAGGAGCCCTGGCACCCAGCAGCCCCCATCTCCCGGGAGCCCAAGGGCCATCTTTGTCTGGGATCCCCCAGGATGGTGGGAGCAGGACCCTGCGTGGCAGCGCCTGTGTCCAGACACTGCCCGTATTGATGGGAGCAGGGGGACCGGGGCAGCACGGGGACAAGTCCTCCCCCTGCCCGGCCAACAAAACAGGCTTTCAGGGCAGGGAGTGGGCGGCTGCCCCGGGCAGAGCTGGGCTGCCCCCATGGCTGGCAGGACGTGGCATTTCCCTGCTGGCCACGACACTCACAACACAGGGCTTGTTGTCAGCCAGATGCCCCAGACACGCTGCTCGCACGCAGCCTTGTGGGGCTGCGGTTCCCCCGACACACAGAGGGGAGTGGGGGGCACCTGGACTTGCCCAGGGTGGTCGCTCCTCTTCTCCCTGCCCTGCCCCACCAGGTGCGAACCCCACCACATGCAGAAACCAGGGTCAGCCCTTGGCATTAGCGCTGTGGAGAGCTGCTGAGGAGCCGTCCCAGAGGAGGGAGGCGACAGGAGAAACGCCAGAAGCGTTGGAGGAGCTGGAGTTTGCGTCCATCTCAGCAAACGCTGGCCAAGGGAGGTGGAGCCCAGGCTTTCCCACCCAGACCCTGCACAACTCGCATCTGCCTCTGCCCCCTCTGTGGCTCCCCCCTTCCCCAGACCCCCTGTCCCTGCCCCGGCTGCAGAATGAGGTCCAGAAGCAGGTCCTGCCAGCTCCCACAGACACCATCCACACTTGGCCAGTGCCTGCTGTGCCGGAGAGTCGGGGAGAGAAACATCTGGTCCTGCTGAAGGCTTTCCAGGGCACGGGGCCAGGGCTCCCTGCGCAGTGGCATCGCCCTGGGCTGTGCCCCACAGCCGGCCGGTGGCTGTTCCTCCCGTCCCACCCCACCCTGAAATTATTTATTTGCTGAGGAACAGCTTTCCCTGGGAAAGCCCGCTCTACCGCTGAGGGACATCTTCGGTTACACAGGAAAAATAAACAGTTTGAGCCTCAGGGGCCCTGACGCTCTGCAGACACCGGCACTAAACCCAGGGCCAGCACTGGCAGCTGCATGGGGTCAGCACAGGAGAGTGGCAGGGTCCCTCAGGAGAGGGGCTCCAAGAGCCCATCACCTCACATCCACACCCAGACGACCAGTGTGTTGGTCCCGGTAATTTAAAGGGCTGCTTGTCCGTGGGATGTCTTCTGTGACAGCACAGGGTAGTTCTGAGGAAAGGGCTGGACTGGTTGGTTTTGCCACCCTGCCATGGGCAGATGGAGCCATTCAGCCCCAGAAAACCCATTTACCTCCTTAAATCTGGGGTGTGGACTGTGTAGAAACTGGAGCTTGAACTGGTCTCCCATATGTCTCCCACTCCCCTCTCCCAGAGAAGTGGTGGAGTCCCCATCCCTAACTGTGTTCAAGAGTAGATTGGATGTGGTGTTGAGGGATCTGGTGCAGGGGAGAACTTTGTAGAGTGGGGCTGACGGCTGGACTGGATGATCCCAAGGGTCTCTGCCAACCTGAATGATTCTAGGATTCTGTATCAGCTCCCGCTTCAGCTTCTGGGCCAGTCCCGGCTTCCCAGCAGGGACCTGACAGGTCACCTACTCCCCCTCCTGACAGCAGGGCGCTCTGCGGTGTCCCCTCTCTTCGGGGACCAGTTTCACACCCCGCACAGCCACCCCCTGGGCAGGAGCCAAAGCGTGTCCTTGACAGCAAACCTGGGCTGGGGGGCAGGACAAGGGGATGGGACACTGTTCTCAGCACCCTCTGGTTTGTTCTCCGTTCACCAGAGTGCACAGAGAAGCTTTGAAAATATAGACTGTAACCAACCCCCATCAGACACTTGAGAAGTGGCACAAACTGATGTGCCTTCAAAGGCAGCCTCGCCCTGAGCAGTTGCACAGAGACCTCTGGAGGAGCCTTTACACTGGAGTGACCCCATCTCACTCTATCTGCCCCTTGTGGAACTGGGGGGGTGGAGTAGATGATCTCCACAGCTTCCCTCAACCCCAAATCACTGCATTCTAACTGCAGACACACAAACGCCGGCAAAACCCTCCCGGCTGCAACCACGGGACGTTGAGAGGAACCAGCTTCAAGCTGCTGCTCCTTTTGTCTCTGTGGTTCAGGCTCTCGTTTCGAGTCTTCTCTGGACACGATGATGCTGCTACCCAAACCTGCAACTCCTCCTTGGAGTTCACTGCCTTTAGTGAGTTTTCTCTCTCTTGTTACTTCTGAGTGAATGGCAGGTCAGTGACCTGCATCACAGCCAGATCTTCCAGAGACCCTCTCTCAGCAGAGCTGGGAGGAAGGTGACGGCCAGCTGACACCACCCTGCCGTTATCAGAGGCCCCGCAGCGCATCCACCTTCTTCCCATTTAGTTTTCCAGCCACCCCTCAGCTCACACCACCCAGGAGCGGGCTCTGGAAGGCCACCAGGGCCACGGTACCTGTGTTTGCTTTTCCACCTCAGGAATGCTGGTGTAGGAGCCGTGGGGCTCCCCTGGGACGTGCCGCTGGAGGAGCCCGGGGTACACCACGCCTCTGGAAGAGAAGCCCAAGCATGGCCAGGCACGCTCTGACAGCAGCGCCTGCCCCAGCCTGCCCAGTCCCCAGAGCAGGGCACCAGCCTCTCCCTCCCCTCCTTTGGGCACCAGGACAGCGTGCAGATCCGGGATGCTCGCAGCAACGAGCTCCTTCTTCTCGAGGGCCACATGTGTCTCTCCAGCGCTGGCCCCTGGGGGATCTTCAGAAAGGAGAACACAAAGCATTTTATAGCCCTCACAGCAACACAAACACGAGCTGAAGGAGCGGGTTCCCACACAACACCCCATTTTGGGCACACCTCAGCAGTAGGACACACACAGAGCCTGGCCCGGAGCTGCCCCAGGCCAGCAGGGGCTGCCAAACGTATGGAGTTGGGGCCCACGCCAGCCTCCAAACAAAGGCACCACAAAGCCAGGACCAGCATCACTGCAAAGCCATCCCTTGGCAAGGCCCAACACATGGGAAATTCACTTCTCCACACGCAATTAGACCTCTCTCTGGTTAAAACTTGTTTGAGGCTTATAAACCCTTCAGATCTACGCTGAGTTCCATGAGCAGAATTAAGATCTTTTTCCTAAACAGAATCTGGATTCAATCTCAGGGCCCCCTAACGAGTGGGGAATTTTTCATGTTAGACTGAATTAGCTGCGCTGACACAAACCATGGCTGGTGCTCCCACAGCACGGCATAACTCTTCTTTACACCAGAACCAAAAAAGGCCTTTGGGATTGCAGCCCCGGCTTTCGGTTCCAAACCCCTCCCGGGGGACAAAGCCAAACCATTTAACTGTTCAGCTTCACGGGAGAAAGCGTGGAACAACCAGACACACCTTGAAACTCCGGAGGGAAAACATCCCAGTTTACCCCAATTTTCATCCCAGTTTCCTGATTTCACTGGGTCTCACTCACTCCGCACATGGGGCACAGAATGAGCGCTTGGTCTGGCAGGATCACCCCCCTGCCTTTTCCTAACTCTGAACTGGAACTGGAACCCTCTCCCTGCCCGTGAGGCTGGGTGCTAACGCCAGCCCGGCCCCAGGGTTCTCTCCCAGAATGAATACCCACACGCTGCCAGACACACGTCCTTACGCTCCCAGCTCCCGGGCGAGCGCAGCCTCAGCCACAGCCCCCACAGCCAAACCCCCACTGCAGACCGAGCGTGCCAGCAAAGCAGTTCATCTCCCTCACACACACTCACACCCCCCCTGGCACAGGACAAACACTGTGAGCGTTTGCTCTTAGGCTAGTGAAGCGGTGAACATCGACTCACTGCACACACCGGTGTGCACGCCTCCAGTTTAAACCAATTTCAAGTTAACGAGTGGTCAAGTTCAGCCAGCTCCACAGACCTGCCCTCATCTGCGTGCTCTGCAACGGGAGAGCTCATCTTTAACACCAGTTATGTCCGTGCTCCAGTAAACTCCCCGTGAACTTCTCTTCACAAAGCCAACGATTCCTTTGTCCCAGGGCTGCTAAAGAACCACCAGCAACAGCCTCCACATAAAATTCCATTTAATGGGAGGCTCTCGGCCGGTATAACGAGGGCTCCGAGCACGCTGCCGTTTCACGCCTTGATGGCGTATTTCCGGGCAGGGTACAAGCGCTCTTTTCGCTGCTGTTTTTTGGTCTTTAGGTTTTCTTCATGCTTATTTAATCTGCGCCGCATGGCGCGGGTCTTCTTCGGCCGCAGATCCAGAGGCTTGTACTTTTTGCCCTATTTGCAAAAATATACAACAAGGTGAGTTTGTTGAGACTACAAAACCGCCAGCAGGCGCAGGGGCTCACAGAGAGGCCTGCAAGAACCACCTTCAGCTGCTTTTAGTTGGGATTCTCACAACAGTCTAGAAGTCAAAGAGAACCTCTCCCCACAGGGAACCGTGAGTTGATTCCAGCTTTTGGCCTAGTCCTACCAGCTGAGACCCAGGTTTAAAATTACACAACTTATTGACATTGTGAATTCATTGGTCACCTGCAATGCAGTTAAAATTTAGGAGATTGTCTGCGTTTCTGGGAAGTGCATCTTCTGGCAAGTACAGTACACCCTGCGCGGTGATGCTGCCCAGGAGACCCTGCTGGCAAGAGCAGTCAGCCCGAGCTCACAGCGTTCTGGGTAGGCTGGCAATGGTACTTACAGAGGAACCATCGCTACAGAACTTCAGAACTGAACATAAATGACTGGGTTATTTCTCCAGTTCTAAGGTTCTAAGTAGCAATCTACAAAATTAGTCCCTTACTATTTTCAAAGGTCTGATTTGTAGGAAGAGAAAAACAACAACTTTGCAGGACGTTGGGACTTACCTTGTAAAACTTCCTCAAGTTCTCCTTTTGGGTCTGATTGATAACAGTTAGGACTCTGGCAATGGATTTACGCACCACTCGTCTGCAGGAGGGAAAAGAAGTTGCGTCTCAGAACGTACCGAGAGACAAGTGCCAGGGATTTAAAAGCCAGTGTCCCAAAGCCATGCACGTACCAGAACCAACACCGTGCGCTGTCCCGTTCTGCAGCAGGTCACGAAAGCACCACTCAGGGCACCGCGGCCCACACAATCGAGCACCCACTCCCAGTACCGGCCGCCGCCGCCCCCTCTCCCCTGCTCAGGCTCGGCCAGGCTTCCCCGAAGCCGCCACAGCCGGTAACCCCAC
>VZTM01003909.1:122568-189544 GCA_013400555.1 Jacana jacana | reverse complement strand
GGAACCGGCCCCGCCGGTCACTTTGGCCACGCGAAGCTGCGACAGCTCCACCTTCAGATCGTCCAGCTGCTTCAGCAGCTCCTCCTTCTTCTTCCCCCGCAGGTCTCGGGCCTTGATCTTGGCCTGCGGGCGGCAGACAGGCCGTCAGCCCCTCTCCCTCACCCCGCCGCGCCCGGCAGCGGCCTTCCCCGGCCTCCCGCCGCCTCTCAGGCCCCACACCACCCCCAACCNCGGGCAGCGCGGTGGTAGTGGCGGCGGGCGCTGAGGAGGAGGAGGAGGCGGCGGGGTAGCGCCGCCGGCCCCGGGGCAGGGCGGATGCGGCCCCGCTGGAGGGAGAGCTGTTACGCGCCGCTCTACCGTGAAGGCTCGGTGCCGCCGTCGCCTGCTCCTTCAGCCCTGTGATAGAGGAGCCAGTGTTCTAGCGCTGGCTGAGGTGCGGCACTCCTAACCTGGCAGTGGTGGGGACGTGACGGTGGGCGGAGTAGGAGCGGCCGCAGCGGCGGGGAGGAACCGTGACCGGGGCTGAGACAGGACCGTGTGCGCAGGTGGCTCGGCGGGCGGGGCCGGGTCTGACCCGGGGCGGCGGGACGTGCCCTGCCTCCCCGCGCGGTGGCGCCCTTACCCACAGTATGTAGGCAGCCCAGCCGTACCTCGGAGGCCCGCGCAGGAGGGCGGGGGCGTGCTCTCGATTGACGGCATGCGCCGCCAATCAGGGATCCGCCTAGCTGTGAGCCCGGGCGTTCCTCCAATCGGAGCGGGCGGGGGCGGAGCGAGGCCGGCCCAGACTAGCGTGAGGCGGCAGCCGTGTTCGGCACAGCCGGAGCCTCGGCGGCGGTGGCCCTGGCGGCTGTGACCAGGAGCTGGCGGAGGGNGGGCGCCTTTGGGGGTGAGCCGTATGTTGGCCGGGGCTCTGCGCCCTGTGCCAAGGCGGCGATGGCGGTGGAGGCTGCCGAGGCCCGTGGAGCAGTGCCCACCGCCGCCTTTGCCGTTAACGGGGAAGAGAAACGCGATGTGGCAGGTTTTCTGGTTAGGCCTGGATTCGCAGCGTAACTGCGGTGATCTCGAAAACGGCCCCCTCTTCATGAACTTCTCTATTCTGTGTGTTACCGTCCCTCTCGCCACCCCGCCTCTCCCAGCTGGGCGGCTGTAGGTGTTGAACGCGCTGTTGACAGGTACCTGCATTTCTGCATCCGCAAGTGAATCCTTCTGGGATGAGATCTTGCTGGGTTTTACCCGAGCAGACCGTGCAGGGGCTCGGTATCCGAATTGCAAGTTTGATGGAATCCTCGAGGCTTTGTTCTGATCTTAAAGTTTTATCTCAGCAACTCCTCCTTTGGCAAATTCTTGTTTTGTACTGAGAAACGCTTTGGACAATAGGTGATGTGAAACGCCCTTGGGGACAGAAGCTCGATGATGGCTCCGTGTTGTCATCACCCTAGATTTCTTACCCATTACTGGCTGTAAAAATGTCAGTAACCAAAGGCTGCCCCAGATAAAACATCTGGGATCAAAAATGCAGGTTTTCAGAGCCTGGGTCTAGTCTCCCACCACAGAATAGGACCTGTTTTCATCAAAGTTTGAGTTGCACTTCTGTAATTTAATAACCAGGCTCCAAGCTTGCTCGCTCAAGCTGTGTCTCGGCTGGGCAGTTCTGGTCCCCCAACCTGCAACATGCATCCCTTAATATAAAAAAATCACTAGTTTTTGCGTGAGCTGCCTAAACGCAATCCATAATTCTCAGCATCTTGTCTAAGATGGTGCCAAGCAGCACTTCTAGACCAAAAACGCTCGGATAAATGAGTCTCCCGGCACCCAGGTGCTCTCCCACCGTTGCTGCCAGCACCAGAACCGCAGTGTCGGTCACGGCCTTGGGAAGTCACGGGAGATCAGCCCGGCGTGGACCTTGCTGTGGGAGCTGGCGGATGCGGGGGCTGCCTGGTGCATCTCCTCGCCTTGCGTGAACCCTGTTGTGTAACGGTGGTAACTTCCCTGGCTGGGGCTGTCGAGGGAGCGATTAGGAAGCATCACACCTGACTGTAGATCCTGTTCCTAGAAGAGGAGGTGCTTTGTTTTCAGATCAGATAAGCGAGTCTCCTTGTTAAATGTTTGGGTAAAGTGGGTCGCAGTTCGCGTTCAATGAAAGAAATGATGAGCCTCTTGACTTATGCAAAGGCCATAATTCTCCAGTCATGCTGGGCTGCCAGAATAACCCAGGTAGCGTGCACAAATGTGATAGATAGCCAGGTGCTTTGCAACAGAAAACACAAAAAAGCATTCATAGAAACCGTAGGGAGACCAGAAATATATTTTGCTGTGCCAAAAAGGAGATTGTGATCCTTCTTTTATCTTGAAACACAGGTGCAATACGGCATCACAATTCAATTGGCAAGCCGTGTCCCTTGCGAGCACTGGAAGATTTTATCACAAGGATGACTGGTTGGGCTACGCTCTGTGTGTGAGAACGATGCAAACGGCAGCACCGTGCTGTGCTCACCCTGCTCACTTGGGAAACTAGACCTGCAAGTGATAAAATGCTGGAAGCGCTTAGGAGCGGGGGGATGCACAGCCTGTGTGGGGGTTCACTTCTGTTACTGTTTTATCTGGTGGAGGGAAACAATAAAAACGGAGAACAATAATTCAAGACATGGAGAAGCTTATACCCTGAGTCCATTCTGCATCGGAATGGAATCGTGTTGTCAGTGGGATTTGGGAGGGTGGGAGGACGGGGGCTGCAGCTCTCCCTCTGCTGCTGCCAGCGCCGCTCCTGTCACATGATGTGACTGCACAGTCCCCCGCTCCCACTGCAGCTGCGCTCACCACGGCCTCTGCCAGGCACATCTCACCTCTTCCTGCATCACTTTTATTCTGGGTTAGCTCTGCTGGCTTTACACGGAGTTGTTGATAAGCTGCTGCTGCGGTATGAATGGATAAGTGGTCACCCAGACACATTACTTTGTTGGCTTATCTTTTCTTCTGCGTGGTGTCCTTTGGCAAGGAAGGAGGAATGCTGGTGTGAAAGTCTATTTTGAGGTGATGTTACTGCCTAAATGGCTAAAATTTGACAGTATTTTAAACCAAAAAAACCCACAACACCCCTCTACCCCCTCCCCAGTTTGCCAAAGCGTGATACAGCTGTCAGAGTCTCACCACAGAAAGCTGTGTGCTGATGTCTTTTTTTCACAGAATTTTTCATAGTTTTTTTAATAGAAGCATTTCATTGGAGCAATCGTTGTAGAAGGAAAACCAGGAGCTATACAAACAAGTCTTACAGTAATTTTCTTTGCTATTCTTGTATGGAGACATGCTGGGGACTTGGCTTTGTGTAGCCCAGTGCCTCTCTTGTAGCACATAGGCTCTGTTCTGGAGATGTAGTTTTTAAACAGGCTGGAAACAGAGGTAGGGGAGGGGGTCTGTGTTGCAGCAGAAGGAAGCAGTTTAAGGGAATGGACCAAATGTGTGTGTGGGAGCTGGATGGAGGGTCAAATAGAGGTCTGTTTCTGTAAAATATGTACGTTAGTTGCCAAGACAAATATTACCTAGCGGTTTACATGTGCTGAGAGAGCGCAGTACAGCCCTGCAACAGGAGTAGCATAGAATATCCATCAGCCATTCCCTGAGGATGTCAGTCAGGGGAGGAAGTGTGTGATGCCAAAAAGCCTGGATGGAACAGCAGGTTTAGAGGGCTCGTTGTTTGAAGTATTTTTAATTATTGCTATTATTATAATGGAACCCAGGCTAGAAGCGGAATTTCTTCAATATAATTAATGCAGAAGTCAGCAGAGGGATTTCTCCACCGTGTGGCAGAGGAGCAGTCCAGGAGCAGCTCCTGCTCAGGAGGGTGAATTCCCAGAGTGATGAGTGATGCTTCCTGCAGTTCCCAAGCTCGCTGCCAGCCTACCGCCGAACGCCCTTTTTGGGGGAAAACAGTGAACAGAACTGATCAAAAAGCTTTCCCCAGCTTGTACTGCTTTCTCTTTTGTCAGAGTGAGGTTTCAGTTGGAGAGCAGCCATTGCCACCTTGGCTGGGAATGCTAACAAGACGAGAGCCTGATGGTAACTGCCCTCTGGATCGAAGCTGGCCTGAACTGCACCTTGGGTCACCTAGTCAATAACTGGACTTGCTAGAAGGAAGGCTCCCTGTGACATTAACATCAAGCTGCACTGTATAGCAACCATTCAATTTTGAATTCATGAGTATGCATCAAAGAGTTAAAACATCGGTTCTTTTCTGAGGAAAGAAAGAAAGAAAGACCAAAACCAAAAAAAGAAGTCTATCTTGTAACTCAGATGCTTTTCAGGAACTTGGCCGCTCTGGGTGCGAGAGGCATGTGCTTTTCCGCCCTGCTTTAGGTGATGGCTTAGTTCAAGGGGGCCCAGATTTGGCTCAGTCAACAGTTGTGTTGGCGTCCTGCCACAAACTGTGCATAAAATGGAGCTGACTGCGATTCCCTCCTCACGGTAACATGGAGGGGCAGCTGGGGGGGACCTGCAGCCCCGGGACGCCGTGCCGGGGGGTTGGCTTGGGGATGAGAGTTATGCTGGGATGTGCAATCCCCGCAGCACAAACTGCTGAATTGTGACTCGATCGTTGCTTTCGAGTCCCTGGGTTGTATTTTGGTGTCTTGTCATAACTAATGCATTTCAACCCTGGCTGTGCCTGTACTTCCAAAATCTTTCTCCCGGTGGCTTACGTGCTTTCCCAGATGTATGAGGTTCGTATCTCATTTGCAGGCTCTTCCTATGATTTTGTGCCTTATGTGCATTGCCACAAAATCAAGATAAAACACAACTGGCATTTTAGCTGCTCCAAGAACATTGTGTGTAAATAAACCACTAAATAGTTTAGCCTGTGAAATGTAAATACACACAGCTCAGCCCGCGGCAGCTGATGGTGTTTTTCTGTCTCCCTTCTTTCCCCTCCCACCCCTGCCAAGAGTGAGGGAGCCTGATGTTCTTTTTTTCTATTGCTCTTTCATACAATGCAAATGACAACTAAGTACCACGTAGGTGGGATTGCAGGCACCACGACAGACTCATGATCTGAATTTGGATGAAAGGAAACTCTTGTGTCCTCGTCCACGGTGCTTCTGAGCCATCTTCTGGGGATTTCTGGACTCCAGTGACCCAGAAACTCTGCCTTGGTCTGACTTTGAGCTTGAGCTCACTTTTAGCAGCAAAGTGGTTAAGTCAGTGGAAGAGCAGAGGCCCAACTGTGATGACATTTTTGGCCTTTGCCCTTCGTTCATCCTGTACACAAAAGGTCACGAACTGCAGTGAAAGAGGGATCACAGAGGGCGCAGAATGGACAAAGGTGGAACAGATTGCCAGTGGCAGAGACATAAAGAAGAGAAGCAGAAGTTTTGTGCTATGAAGGTAATTGAAAAAGGCCACGTGCATCCCATGGTGCTATCACATCTCTTGCATTTAAAATGGGTCGCCCATAGGGAATTTAGAAGAGTCTGCTGGTAAGATGTGGCTCAGGTGATCTCCACGTAGAAAGCAGGAAGGAACAACACCGTCTCTGTGGTCTGATGTTAATGAGCAGCTCCACGTTCTGGGAGAAAAGCTGCCAAAGCTGCAGTTCTGGATACAGCCGGGTGTGCTTCAAGCAAGAAAAGGAATTTTAAAGACTTGTAAATCCACTGAAAAGACTGATTCTATAGACTGAGCACTTATCTGAAGCTGAAATAATTGAGCTGATGTTACATCCTGGATATTCAAACTGGTTTGGATCTTGTTTAAAATCTGCTTCTGCAAGTTAGCTGTCAAGTTGGTATATTTTAGTAGGGAAAACCCTGTCTTGGCAAATTCCCAATTGCGGTGGAACTAGTTGTGTTTGCAGGTGATTTTCCATCAGCCACATGGTAATGTTTACAAAATAGAAGGTTTTCACCCTCTGGGTTAGTGCTGCATTTCTCCTTAGTGCCCTTTTGAAGTAAGCAAACACCCAGGTGGAGAGAACACCACCTGCCCAGCATTATCAGCTACATAAAATACCTACTTGTTTCTCATTCTGAAGTTACACTCTAAGTTGCTCAATGTTGTGGTGTTCCCACAAAAAATAGCACCGAAGCCTGAGCTCTGCCCAGTGTATTCCCGGTATGTGTTTCTACAGCAGGGAGCAGAGCTGGTACAGACACAATCTGGTCCTTCTGTGATCTAGACCTGGGTTCTGTCCCCTGGCAGTGGCCTTGCAGCCCGTGCCCAGGTGCCTCCTGCAGCGTCCTGCCATGAAAGGAGCTAGGTACTTGGGGAGGAGCTGCAGCCACTCCAGTGCAGCCATGCCCCGAGGTGAACAGTGGATGGGGATGGGAAATGTCTGTGTTTGCTTCCAACTTTTACTGAAAACCTTGGAATACTAAAGAAGTCCTTCCCCTACTCCCCAATATGTTTTAGAAAGGAATGGTCTGGCATATCGCTGCTCCTTGCCCTTGCCTCTGAGGTAGGGAAGCAGGTGCCTACAAGCACGTATGTACGGCCATTGTTACCTCTGTATTTCAGTGCTTCTCAGGAACTTCAGGACAGTGGCTTTCAATAGAGAGTTAGATATTTTGGCAAGAGGAATGCATGTGGGTTCTAATTAATTTTGTGTTGTCTGAGGCTGTCGGGGCTCGTGCTGTGAGCAGGCTCCATGGAAACACACAGGTGGTTTTCCCCAAAAGTGCAGAAAACCCCAGAGACAAGCGTGGCAGTCTGCAGAAGAGAGGGTAGATGTGCTTGACAGAGGCACGTTCAGATGTTTCTTGGTAGAGACTTGAGACGTGATGGGACTCAGCTTTGGGTATTGAATGATCAAGGCTTCAATTTTATCTGTGCTATTAATTTGTGGATAAGAAATAGACACCAACTGGGCATCTGGCTTTATATCACGTCCCCTTTTGGCATTGATGCTGTAGGAGATGAGTCAGGATGAAAACTGAAAAGAGACCTGGTCTCTGTGATCAGGGTTTGAGATCTTTAAAATCTTGATAGGTTGGAGTGTGTTTCCCATCGTTGGTTTCTCTGGAGAGCAGTTCCCATAAGGTCTTAATTGGAGGAAATTCCTGTATCGAGATGGATGTGGAAAGTACGTTTGCGTTTGCTTTTTTGGTTACCACTTGCTTCTCTAAGTAAGAAGTGGGAAGCATCTGAAAAGCAGAGTTTATATTTCTGTGCAGTGATATCCTGATTAAAATGGTAAAACCCGCCATGAGTCTGTGGATCAGGATGCAGCCAGCACTTACCCCTACCATCAGTTCACACGTCTAAGCTCATGCTTCCGGCTCAACTCCACAATTTTAACACTAATCAGAGCCTCGACAGTAAATCCCGAGCCAGTTGATTTGGTGGAAGCAATAAAACTCCAAATCAGCAAGTGTTTAGGACTTGCAGCTGATAGAGCAGGTCACTGTTCTGTATTACATCATTGCATTACAGCAGAAAGTTCTGGTTGTGAGGCTGAGGGTTAATTGACGTGGTCAACCCACCCCAGTTCACTGCTTTGCAGTTTGCTGTCTGCAGGTGGGTGGGTGAAAAAACCAAATCTGTTCCTTTAAAAACCAGGAGGTTCTTCTCTCTCCTCTCCCCGTCCCCAACATCAGCCACCCTGCATCGTCCCTTGAGACGTGATGGGACTCAGCTGTTGGGAGGTGGGGATGGGCTATTGATGGGACAGAGCTGAAGCCTCAGTAATGAAAACGACTGGAGCCTGTCAGATTCTCGTTCTAATTTTAGCCAAGAAGCTTCACTGGGTCACATTGCTCAGTTCTCTGCAGGGTAATAAATTTGTTCTTGGGCAAAATGTGACTGTTTAACATCCAGAGTTTCTCTGTGGATCAGCACGGAGATGGGTATTTTAAGGCGCGTGGTCACCTGTTAGATGACACGACGAGTGACAGGGTCCAGCTTTCCTGGAGAGCTGCTTCTGGAAGATGGGCTCCTGCTTATACTTCCAAAATTACAGGATGTTTTTCTGAAAGTGGTAGTTTAAAGAACACGTGTCTAAAGATCTAAGACTAAATTCTTCTGGTTTTGAAGTACAAAAGGCAGTCTGTATTTGATGTGTGTGAAGTATCTGCACTCTGTGCGGTACCAGGGGCTCTGATTTCCTCCCTAAAATACCAAACAGAACAAATGTGCCGCTAAAGTCTTTGTAATGAGATTGTTTGCCTCTAGTCCTACAAGATGAGAGTTTCAAGTCTAATACTGATGCTGTAGTGAGAAGAGAGTTGTTCTTTCAATTGACCGTGCAGATGAAGTAGATAAAGCACTGCTAATACGTACTCACAGCTTTTAGCCTCTAAATACTCGCGTGACGAGGCTGTCCGGGTTGACTGGAAGGCAGGAGACACTGGATTCCACAACTGAGCAGAAGCAATGGCTTAGAGACAGCAGAGTTGTACCTACAGATACTCTGTCAGGAGGTCGTGGTGTGTGTCTGGCCAGCCCTGCCCTGGAGAACTGCCCCTGATTCCACCCGTCCTTACTCCCCAGTTCCCCCAGTCCTGGCGCCCGCCTGTGTACAGCACACCAGGCAGTTCCAGCACACCAGGCAGTTCCAGCACACCAGGCAGTTCCAGCACACCAGGCAGGTACAGCACAGCTGGATTTTCTGTGCAGCAAGGATTTTATTCCTCCCAAGTGTCGGGTGGGAAGTTATGGCCACCTCCTTCTACCAGGCAGCTGGGTGGCAGGTTATAGTGATCCTGTCCGAGTAACAAGTCCGGCTGAGGAGCTGTGCAGGCGATACAGCTGTTTCACATACCTGTGCTTGACTTTCTCTGTTGGCTTGATTCCCTCGCACCGGAGTATTCCTCCACCGCCCGCACAGCCTGCCTTGCTCCACAGGCCTGAGTCCTGGGCACGGGGCCGGTGGGGAGTGCGTGCCGTTGACTTCAGTGCTCTTTTTCCCTTCCAGCTGAGCCTGGAAAACCTTAGCCAAAAGACAGCAAACCACAGGGAAGTGGAAACGTGTGTGATGTAAGTGACACATAACTTCAAAAATACTGGCTAACATCATGAACCTTCCATCCCTTCCCATACCCCTCCTCCTGCTGCCCTTCAGCCCCATCTGCTCTGCACAGTCCTGCCATCTCTGGGATGCTCCTCTGCCCCGGGTGCTGCGATGGGATGAATCTGTAAAATCTATGCGTGTCTTCCTCTGGGCAAACCTGGAATTGTGCGTTCTGAGGGCGCGTTGGAAAGACGCTGGCACGCCAAGTGCAGTGCTTGGCTAGCACAATTTTTCTGCCTTGTATGGCCTGAGGAGTTGGCAAAGTCTTTGAGAGAATAATAAGGTCTGCTGGAAGTCACCATTTTCTGACTTATTTTAACAGTCTTTTATACCAACGTTTCAGTGTCTCCTTTTGCAGACTCTGGAGATCGTGTTTTTTTAACGTGCTCCGTAAGAGAAAAGAAGAGGGGAGGAAAAAAAAAAGTCATGCAAAAAAGCTCAATGGTTTCTTTTGCATGAAAGAAAGCAAAAAGCACAAGAACAGAAAAGTAAGTGACATGTCTGGTACGGGCGGGCTGTCCCAGCTGGGAGAGCTGTCTGGTTGCAGGAGAGGAGCACCCATCTGTTGGCTCCTAGTATCAAAGAGGAGAGGTCTCCACATGGTGGATGTACTGCTGGCTACATTTTATTTCTTTTTTTCCTGTGGAGCTGAGCAGTCCCTGAGGAAGGGGCGATGTCAGTAGCTATATTCCTCCCTTTGCTGTGCCCACTTGCTGTTTCTAATAATAATTCCTTCTGTCTGTAAAGCTGCTGCATTACAGCACAGCCTCGGTGCAGGGGAGACCTCCTCCCTTCCCGAGCTGCTCCTGGTTGTAGTTCTTTCTTTGTGCAGCACCAAATACCACTCCCTCCAGAGCATGATAAGCCAAACCCAGTGCATGAGACAACTAATTTTATTTTCCTTCTCTGTCAGCCAGAAGAGCCAGCTTCACCTGTCATGTAACAGCTCCTCTTGGCCTTTTTCTTTCCCTCTTCCCTTCCCCTCTTCCCTTCCCATTCAGGCATGTGCAGTGGCTGAGTGACACCAGGGTTTGAATTGCAGCAGCGCCTGCTCGTGTCTCTAACCAAAATGCTGCTTTGAATTTGAGATCTGCAGAAGAATAACCTTCTGGCTGCTTTTCTAAAGATACCTCACAGAGGGAAAGTCATGCTTATCACTGCTCCGCTTAATTCTTCACTGCTTTTACTTCTTTCTTGCTTGAACCTCTTATTTATTTTCCTCATTTTTTTTTCCCAAGAAGGAAGGCTCTGTTTGCCCTTAATGGGATTCAGTCTGACTATTTTTAGAATGTATTTTCTGTATGGTGTTGTTTTATAATTATCATGAAGATAAATTTGACATGTAGTGAGTAGGAAACCAGTCCGTTCTGGGCAGGACTCATGCTGAATTTTGAAGGGTAACCTTTAAGGATTTTCGATGGGACTTTCCACTATACCCTGTAAGTGTGTAAATACACTGGATAATTTAGAAATACTCCTGGTTTCTGAGTGCAATATGTGACAGAGCCAGAAAGCACTTTTAATTGTCCTGCAAGAGCGTGAAGCTTGAGCTCATCCGTTGTCACTGTCCAAAGTTGATTATTGGGAGCTACTTGTTCTGTCCTCCCAGGGGTGTTTCCTTTGCTGTGTCTGTTCTGTCCCACCGGCGACTCTGTGTGCATCTTGGGGTCATTAAGAACAGAAATGGCTTTTTTTGGTTGTGTGGATAGCTAAGGCTTCATTTCATTCTACTTTTAACTGTGATTTACAAACTGAGTTTGTGTACTCATGAAATAGCTTTCCTTAAGCACCCAGAGCCTTCCCTGTTCATGCTGATGTCTCAGATCAAGTACTTGCTGGTCACCTCCCTCCCTCTCCAAGCGTCAGTAGATAATGAGATTAATTTCTTCCTGTTTAGGCACCTCAGGTTTAGCAGAGGAATAGCATCAAAATGTTTGACAAGCGGTGACGTTAGGCTAAGCCCGTGTGACAAGCTGGCAGGTACAGGTTCTCCAGAGGATAATGCAGGGCAGAGTTTGTCAGAGTTCTGTTCAAAGCCCTTTTTGGAATTACATTAAAGGTGTAATTCAGAGCATGCTGATCAAAGTAGGCGTGGAGTCATTTATTCGGGGTCTGACATGCAAGCCTTTCCCCTGTGTCGTCTGAAATGCAGAGAGCAATCCAGCCTGGGAGCGGGGAGAAGGCACATCTGGAATGCTGAATGGTAGGGCTGGTTTCATGGCAGCAACTGTTGTAATGAGTTTTTTTAAGTTTCCTGCTGCTGGCTGTATTTCAGTCTTTTTGTATTATCATCCTATTGCTGAGGATGGGTTTACATGGAAATTAAAACGATGAACAAACTCAGAAGTTTTAGCAGCAGGTCTGCAAAGTTTTTGCCATCGCTCAGGCACACAAAACGCTGGTGCTGCAGTGCCGTGATGATGTAAGCACTTCTGTGTGTTGTAAACCCCTGGTTTGGTGACAGTGATAACCTTCCTGCAACACTCACATCCCGCGTTTGTGACAGTCATCATCTGCTTAAATCCTGTCACATGTAGGGGCAATCATAAGCAGTGTAACTGTTAGATTTTTGGGCACAATCTTCCCCCAGGCAGGTGTGCTGAGGACTGAGGAGCTGCCTGGCCTTGGGGTGGGCTTTCAAAATTTGCCTTCATTGTCTGTAACCTAAAAAAAGGGTGTTTATGCCTTTCTTTGCAACAGGTATTTTCCCTGCCTTCTGATACCTTTCAGATGGGCAGGCAGTGAATCTTCCAGCATGTCTGTTATTGGTTGTATAAATAACCTCTTTTCAGTGGGTCTAGCAGACTCCCTCCATGAGAGCTGCTGTGGGTTTCACTTGCCCACGCCAGGGCTAACACACATTCAGCTGGGCAACCTTAGCAGCGGCCGGGGGAGGGAGGAGGGGGGGGCTGGGTAGTATAACTTAAGAGTAGCATAAAATCCCCACAATTGACTTCAAAGGTATGATATACAGACTGTCTGAAACGTACTTTGCAATTTAAGCAAGCTCCTCAATTTTTGCAAATGCATCTGACGCAGCCGTAGAGCGCCTGGTCCCCGCAGCGGAGCACGGCAGAGCCCCGGGGCCGCGCCGCGGGATTTGGGTGACCCCTGCTGCGGAGCACACCGGACCCGGGGTACTGTCCCCCTGCCCAGCACCCCTGAACCACCTCCCACCCTCTGCTGATGTCTGTCTTTTAGCTCTCGCTGTTCACCTCGATTTCATACGTGATGGTTTGTTGTATGTTCCGTGCTGTGCGAATGTACGTGTTGAGAGATTTCAGACACGGGCTGGGGCTGGTGTCCTGCTTGCTGGGCTCGTGCCTACAGCTTTCCTCCTCTGGGTGGTGTGTTCTGGACTCTCTTCCGCTGCCTGACACCCACAGGCAGTTACCTGGCCATAAATAGGTACTTCCTACCCTTCTCTGGAACTTTCCAACAAGTGGTTTGTGCAGTGAGCCCCGTGTCCTTGCACTAGCACTGCAGTGCACTGGCTTTTGTGGGTGTGTAAAAGACACGTGAACGTGTGCTGTATCTTCTCTAAACTGGGAAATGATGGAACTGCTTGGCTGCAGAATGTGCCCACTAATTTATGCCCGAGGCTGGGGGAAACTCCTAATTTCTTCTGCATTTGGTAGGCGTGAAGCATTTGGTCAGGGAAGTTTTTCCGAAGTCAGGTTACCGTGGTGGTTTTTTGTGACAACTGGTGGCAGGTACTTCAGGGTACTTTCCAGTGGCCACAAGAAGTCAGCTTTGCCATTTGCTGGCTTGAACTGGGACTTGTGGGTAATTAATTATGCAAATGGCATCCAAATACAGCTCTGCACAAATGGAAACTTGTTGCTTAACGCAAGTGCTGACCAGAACCGGTAGAGAAGCTGCTGGAAGGAAGAGCTCTGCATTTGCCTGGTTGGAGGTGTGTTTATCTTGCAGTGAGATCCTGAGAGAGCGCTGGGAGCCAGAGACCTGGCAGCCATTTCCAGAGGAGCACGCGTCCCTGCTGCTGCTGAGAAATCTGCAGCTCACCTTGGGATGATCAAAAGGATCATTTCCTATGTGTGTTTCAGGATTTCAAAAAGCCCCCCTGCCTTTATAGGCTTTTCTCTTCCCTTACTGACTCGATACCGGGATTATCTGTGTTCTGTCTCGGTGGGTTTGTTCAGGTGGTTGCTGTACAATATAACACTTCCCTCATCTGAACAGTAAAAAGAGAGCTGCAGGTAGAACTGGGGGCAGTGCAAGGCATGGAATTAAACACTCACAAGGAAGTAGAGAAAAAGCGGGGTATTTTAGTATTCTGTCTAAAATTGCTGTGTTTTAGCAACAGCAACCAGTGGCTTCAGCTTTCAGCAGTTCAGGAGGAAAGCGAACTGTAAGCAGAACGGCTGGTCTCTCTAAATACAGCTGCAGGATAAACCCCTCTGCAGAAAGGCAAATTTAGAGAGGATTTCTGTGTCCAAGTGTGAAACCCAAGTACTGTTTGTTTTGCAGTCCTTTTGTTGGCAGTTTTGTGTTTGTGAATACAGTCCTCAGTTATTTTATTTTATGACTCTTGTACCACTTTTATTTTTAATTCTGCTCTGTTAACTGGTGCATTGTGCAATAATTAGTCCCATGCTTTGATTCTCAGCTATTATTTTTAATGAGTCTTGAGAAGAGTAACCTGTGGGAGAATTGCATGCTCTTCGTTACCATCCCCATGGAACTGTACGTGCATCTGATCGGGATGAGTTCATAATAGCCCTCAATTTTTGAGTAATACGGCTATTTTCTTCTTCATAGGACTGAGTTTGCCCTAAAAGAAATCATGTCATCAGGAGGAGCTGAAGATGACATTCCTCAAGCAGAGAGGAAAACAGTGACAGACTTTTGCTACTTATTGGATAAATCTAAACAGCTATTCAATGGCTTAAGGTTAGTGCATTTTCGACAGTATTCCTTCAGAAGAGCATCGGGGCACACACCCTAGTGTGAGTGGTGCCAAAGTCAGTTGCACAACGAACATTTTGAAGTCAAATGCATACGTTTGTTGAGGAGAGAACGATGTGCACCTACTTAAGGGTAGTGTTGGGCCGGGTATGTAAGAACGTCTGCAGGAGGAGAGGGTCACGCATTTCTTCTGAGAGAGTAGGGGAGGAGGTGTGAGGAAGGTGAGCTGACTGGCTGTCGTGTCAGGTAACAGTAAGCTAGAAGGTGGAACTTGTGCGGAATAGATAGAATTCATGCAGAAATGTTGCGTATGAGGGACACGCGTAAGGGCTAGGTGTGGCTGTGTTCACTCAGCAGGATGCAAACCCAAAAGCCCATGGTCTTGGTTCCAATCAATCAATCAATCAATAAATACATGGTAATGAGAAGGATTGGCCTAGATAGGAGGAAATAGAGAGAGGGAGTGTTTTTGGGAAGAAATTCAGGAAGTGGTAAACAGAAACATCCAAGCCATAGCCCTTATGTGTCTGGTGAAACAAATGCTTAATCTGAACCATGGAGAAAAGCCAAATCTGTATCTACCTACAGAACATCTGCAGTAATATCTGGAAAGTCTGGCTGTTCTGTCAGCACCAAAGAGGTGGTGAATAAAAGTAAGGGGAGTTCAGGGGAAATAGTTCCTGCTTGGGTTTGGACAGTGACATAGGCGTCCTGCTTATGTCAATATGTGCTGAGTTAAAGATTGTCTATCCAAGAGCTGTTTTATTTCTAAGCTTTGCTCTAGAGTCTCTTAAACAACATGGGGTTTAGCTTGTATCTTGTTGGCAGTTCAGCCTCTTACTGGTCTCTGAGTAATACTGTATGTTTGGGCCCATATAGCTTGCTGTTACTCAAACACAGATGGTTAGCAAAGATGTTTTTAATTCCTTCCCCCCCTGTCCCCCACTATTGATAATCCTTTCCTGTGCTTTAGAAGTTGATTACCAAATCCAAAACAAACAGTTTGTGCTCCAAAACCTGGATGGTGAATGGGCAGCAGAGACAAGGAGTTCCTGGTGATTGCATTCAGCACCCCGTGAAACCAGAGTCCAAAGCAGAAGGGCTGAGATGCAAGGCTGGGATTTCCAGGACCAGAGAGGTCATTACATTGGCTTTCTGATACAGCTGCCTTGCAATTTTGGCTGAAGTCACTACAGAGTAGAAATGAATACAGTTCATCTCCGGATGGGTGATGCTCCAGTTGAGATCACAGAGGTGGCAGGGTACCCCCAGCCCATCTGTTCTCCTCTGAACTTGGAGGCAGTGATGGCTCATACCACATTTCCAGATGAGAGATGTAGCTTTCGTGTCCGTCCATGGTACTTTGCCAAAAAGAAACCTCATCCTGCGGAATGTATCTTTGGATGAAATTTGGGCAATAAAAATAGAGAGATGGGCTTCATCAGCCAGCTCTGCTGTGTGAAAGTCACAACATACCGGGACGGGAGCCTCCATCTGCCCTCACTCTAACTTGACACAGTGAATGTAGTTGCTTCTTGCACTGAACCTGACCACTGTTTCACCCGTAAGGCCTGTGCTTCCTAGGGGCATAATGACTGGATAAAGTGGCGTTATTATGTTCAGGCACCTCATCTGTTACTCTGTAGTTCACCCTGGCAAGTATCCTAATTCCTAGTCCAGTCGCTTACCTTTCCCCCTAATGCAATAAATGCGCTTGATGCCTGCCCACCGCCTTCTGTTTTGGAGATGATGGTGACCTTTGCTGCTGCGTTTTCTGTCATTCTCTTGTGCCTGCCATGTTTCATGGAAAGGAAGTGATGGGGGAGGGAAAGGAGAGCAGTGATTTCTTTCCTGAAACCTTCTCTGGGCACTTGAGCTCCAGGGAGCTGAGCCTATAGCTGTGTTGGCAGCTGCTTAGCTGTTACCGCTGCCAAAAATGCAAGGGCTCAGCCTGCCACGTCTTTGTTTCAGTAGCATTTCCTTCCTCTCTTCCCAATACAGATGCCAAATACAGCATTTGAGGAAAACATACGATGATCTGCCAAGGTTGCTGCTCCAAAGTATACTTGATGCTCGCACTGCCAGCAGTACCATCCTTTTGCCACCGTGCCTTCTAGAATAACCATGGGGGGAGGTTGTCTTTCCCCTGTCTGTACTCCCTTTTTGAACGCCCCCAGCTGTAAGTTAGAAACAACTTGATGAAGTATGTTCCAATTGCTCTCTTCTCTCCTTTCCCCGCTCCTGCTTACTTTCTTCATGGAAAAAGGCTGGAAACAGGGAGTGTGTTGGGAAGCAGTTTTTCCTGGTGTGCTCTCGCCAGTTGTTATTTTCTTCTTAATGTTGAAAAGTGCGTAAATGTGTTTGGTATCACAGAGACGCTTGAAACTTTAAGAAATGAAAAGACTTTCCACAAATATCATACTTTCCCAGATTATCAGGTCCTGTTGCTCACTGTGTGGGCTGGGAGAATCGCTGTCCTTTCATGGAAGTGGTGACGGTGTTTAACCATTTGTTTTTTTCTAGACTTCTAGTAAATGCAAGTTGAACCTCTTAGTTTTGTTCGGTGCTGCTGCTGATTTAGAAACCACAGGACCCTGTTAGCATCAGGTGATGCTGCAGGCTGTGCCCTGTCTGATACTGGGCAGGGACTGGTTTCTCAAGGGAAGTTACCATGAGGGTACTGGTGTCCTCCCTGTCTCTGCGGGTTATTAGAGATGATGGGAAGCTAAGCCACGAGGCCATTATCCCACTGCTGCTCAGGCTCTGGGAATAGGAGCCTCTAATTACTACAGGACTATGAACATAAAAGGAAATTGTCTTTTTTATCACCTGTCAAAACTGTGAATGTGTTTAAAGCTCTGAATGTTAAACTTCTAGTTATTGTAACCTTCCTTTTTGAAGTGTACTGCTGAGTCCCTAGGACTTTCTCAACACCTTTATGTCTCTGGAAGTTGTCCCTGTGTGACAACTTCCATGTGGTGCCAGCCAACAAACCTCAGCACCTTTAATTGGTTTGCAGCCAGTATCAGCTGGCTGCTGCCAACAGCATGGCTGGGATGAACTACTGGAAGAAAATGAATTACGAGCACACAAGTAGTGCTGGTTTTTGCTGAGATTATACAGCAAGAATTGCATAAGATTCTGGGCTGTCTGTGGAATGTACCCACCAGCCACTCTCCTGTGGCAAGGGGACCGGTCTTCTGTGCCCAGTGTGAGGAACACATCCTTTTAGAACGTCTGAGTTTGTGTCTTCCTGAGTAGTTGGAAACGTTTCAAATGCCAAGAAACTGGTAACAGATTCCCCTTGTTGTTGGAGGCTGTTGTAACGAGGCGTGCAACTTTTTCCTTGTCTGGGTAGAACTGTCCTACATCAAAGTGTCTGGATTCCCTCTTGCTGCCTCTCCCTCCGGTCATGCTGACGGTGATTGGTGCCAGCACACGTGAGTACCGCTGCCACTGCCTGCTCTGTGCCCCACGTCCCCAGCCAGGGACCCCCGAGGAAGGGGAGGCTCTTGCCTTTTTCTCTCCATATTGCTCTGGTGTCTTTCTGTAAATCTGGAAGTAGTAATTTCTCTTGCTATAACAAAGGTTTTTGGCTCTCAAATTGGATGTGTAATTGCTTCTGGGTCATATATTCCCGGTCTCCTTCAGTGGGAGGAGCTGTATTAATAATCCACTCTGCAATCAACTGAGTCCTTAGTATTCTTTCGGGCTATTTCTCACCAAACAATGCAGATCCTCTGCTCTGATTTAAAAAATCCCCCAATAAATGTCCTCTTGTGCTTATGCATCCATTTTCTCACAGCAAAATTTCTTAATACGTGGGAGCAACATGCACGCCGTTCAAGACAAAACAGTAAGCGGATGGCAGCGACGGCAGCTCCTGTCTGCAAAAATCTGTGGTGAAACCACGGTAATGTATTGTCATAAATGAAGTTTTATTACAGCCGTGTCAGAATACTATCAAAAGAACAAGTGCTGCTGTCTGTTTCCATGGAGATCTTCCCCGGTCCCCGGGGAGCGGGGGACTCGCATGGCGCTGAGCAGCGATGCCAGCTGCAATTAGGGGAGCACGGGGCGTGAGGAGTATCTGTGAGGACACCCGGCCATGGCGCTGGGCAGCGGCAGCGGGGCGCGTGCAGGCCACGCTCACACAGGCCTTGGGAAAGGCCGCGCTCCCACAGGCCTCGGGAAAGGCCGTGAATTTTCCTATACTCACAACTGATGCAGCACAGCGGGTCGGCCTGGGCTTCGCAGGGGTACGGTTGGTGCAGAGCAGAGGGGATGCCAGGGGTGCACAAGGGAGGGTGCAGGTGAGGTGTAATGAGTGTATTACCTCTCTGATGGGGGATATAGGCATAAACGCCATCAGCAATTAGTTACCTGCTTATTCCTTAATTGGTGCACAGGCTTCTCAGTGTGTGAGAGAAGAAGGGTGTGTTCTCTCGTTTCCTTACGTTAGACCTTTGCTCAAACGTCCTAAGCAGCTTGGCCAAGAAACCCCATTCACTCCTGGTTGGGGTCTTGGGGTCAGTTTGCTCATTCAGTCATTCTTGAAGTTAGTGCCAGGGAACTTGGATTTGTATTACAACTTTTTAAATGATGGATTTCAGAGGTGTTTTGTGTTTGTAAACAAACTTCTACTGTGTAGCTAAAATGTTGACATCTATTACATCAATAGAAAATGGTGAATCATTCATTGTGGTAAACGCTGTAAATTTGCATGTGTTTGTATCAAGCTGTGTTGGGATGAAAATGCTGGTGCCCCGAAGCACGTGTTTGTACTCCTGGGTACCCCTCGCTGCACCAAACTCTGTGCCAAGGTGTTGAGCAGCCAGTTGCAAGTTTGAGAAGACTTTTTATTTTTTTTGGAAAATCCTGCCCAGATCCCTCAGCATCTCCCTGGCAGAGCAGCAGCAAGTACTGGAACGGTTTTCCAGGCTGGTACAAGTCCTCGCTGATAAGGATTCGTTTTGCATGTACCAGCCACACTAGATCCCTTCAAGCTGTGTGGGAAGTACAGTTGGCGGATGAGCAAAGGAATATTAATTTCCTCTTCTACCGAGGGTGCTGTTAAAGCAGCTCCAGTGCTTTAACACTAAAGCACTGCTAAAGGCGCCGGTACGTGGCTCTGGAAACCACAGCCTGCTGCTTTGCCTGTCGCACTCCTCCAGAGGATGTGGTGTGGCTTCCAAAAGGTGGGGTTTCCCTCAGGCTTGACCTCTCAGCCTTGGAAGTGGAAAATGCTGCTTTTCTGTGCCCATCTGCAGAAGACTGGGTGTTGGTTGGTGATGGGAGAGAGCATTCCTGGAATAAATCATTCTTGAATCAAAGGAAAGATTATGCTGCCTTGAAAAAGCTGTTCCAGTTCCTCTTGCAGAGCTGTGCTCTTCCCTCGAATCAGCTGCAGTGCAGATTCCTAACCAACATTTGCTCAGTGAGATTGAGGGGTTTTGGTCTTCTCTGTCGCATTTGTTCCAAGAGCCAGGTAATTCCGAGGTGACAGCCTTCTATCAGGATGGAGAGCACAGCCCTTTAAAGCTAAAATCCTGAGGACTGCACCATAGTTTTGGGGCGGAGGTGGAGGGAAATATATTGTGGCCTGGAAATTGAGTGGAGGTGTGGAAGCAGAGCTGCAGCAGATCAGCCTTGTAGCACTGGAGACTGATACAGAACAAACAGGTCTGAGGTGGTGACATATCAGTAACTATGAGTTAGAGGGTGACAACCATGGTAGAGGTGATGGAGCCGTCCCCAGTGGATGTCACTGGTGAGCATCCCTGCGCCAGCTTGACCTGGTGACATTTGCATGGCTGATTTATGTGTGGTGTTACAGGGTCTGTCTCTGAAACACAGTGAACAGCAGCATCCATTTTAAAAAGATTATTTCCTTAATGAGTAGGAAGAAATATTATCAGTCTAAATGAACTGATAGCCATTAGATTATTCTGCTTGCTCTTGGGTAGGGTTGGTTCTTTTTACTGTGATCTTCTAAGAGTGCAATTTAGCTTTCTGTGCATATGTCCTGGTTTGAGGTAAAACAAACCAATTTTCTGTTCAGTAGTTTTACTTTTTTAGCTGGGCCTCTTCTAACTGACTAAAATCTGAAATGAACAGCACATTGTTCAGAAAACTGTTCTGTCTTACAGTGATAAGACCTGATTAGACCAAGGAATGGTTTGCAGAGAGGCCCTTGCTTATACTTACTGCTAGAACAACCAAGGTCAGGGAATTCTGTCATTTGCCCATTGGAGGGTGGGAAGTGGAAAAGCATCGAGGGGTCACACCTGTAGGGAGGAAAGGCCAGGACAGATGACCCCAAACTGACCAACTGGGGTATTCCAGCCCATCCCCATCATGCTCAGTGTAAAAGCTGAGGGATCAAAGGGTCATTAGCCTCTTCCTTCAATGGCTGATGTCTGAGGAGGACTCTGTCTGTTGGTCTGCCTTTGATCCTGATCTGGAATCCAGCTCCTGCCGGTCAATCAGTCCAGCCTGGGATGTTCACTGGTGCTGCTGGGGACGCGATTGTCGTCCTGGGAGCCTGATACGGTTTTGTATAGACTATACTTTTTTTTCCTTTCTTTTATATTTTTAATTTTTCTTTTTATTGTTCATTATATTATTATTATTTCTATTTTCATTAAAGTAGTTTAGGGTTTTTTTCTGAACTCCTGAATCTCTTTAATCCTCTCCTCTCTTTTCCTTGAGGGGGGGGAGGAGGGGTCATCATCTGTCTGATTGGTCAAAACCACAACAGCTTATAACCATAAAATTATCTTAGTTTTAGCAAAATAGTAAGATGTTTTCAATCACCTCTTGACAAATGTCAAATTATTTTCTGTTCTGAGTGATTAATCGGTGTTCTTCTGATGCTGTTGTGAACCTGTTAATATTGAGGAACCTTGGTAAAGGCATCTTTACAGGGGTGAGAGAGCATGGGTTCCTTTTTGCTCTGTAGCCTGTATTTGTCCTTAAATACCAGTGGTTTTGCACGTCTCCAGTCACTGGACTGGTGTGAACTCGCTCATGGAGAGCACTGCTTCCATCTGCTGCTGTTCTGCCTTTGGAGGAACCACCCCAGAATCGGAGGCACATCTGGAGAGACAGGCTCATGCGTATGCTGTGTCATATGTTCATAATAAATACCATAGAAATGCACTGTAAATACACCATATGCTTCATAACTTCAAAGAGAATGCCCACCTGTGCAACTGGTGGAGGCTGGTGGACAGGACCCATCTTGTTGAATCTTTTGTAGAGGGAGGTTTTCGTGAGGGGTCTGTGCAGGCGGGCTGTCAGTCTGCGGTCGGATGAGCACTCTCGGGTAGGACACTAGGGATGGTGGATGTTGGCTGGCAACAGACCGAACTGGAATAACCAGAATAATTCTGCTGTTCTTTGAATAAGTGCTTGAGTTACATTTTTTGCATTTGAAGGCCTAGTTATTGTCTTAGTAACAAAAGTTTTGCTTAAAAAAATGACTGTTAAGCCTCATACCTTCAGTTTAATGTTACAGCATCATCTTGTTGCATGTGGAACCTGCAGAGCTCAGGCAGTTCGAGATGTTGGCTCTCTGTGTCCCCAATAAAGTGTTTTTCTCATCCACATGCACACGCTGTGTTAAACGAATGTGCTGTCTGGCTTGTGCCATGTCTTTGGGGATATTGGGGTCAGACCTCGATGTATGCACTTCCCATGAGCCAGCCAGGACTGCCTTGCAGAGTCCAGCAGCAGCAGGCTTTGAGAAACCACGGGAAGCAGGGCTCTTGTAGTCCTGGGTGCGGGCAGAGTTCTGGAGCATTTCAGGTCGGTTCTGAACAAAGCTCTTGTGACACTGGCGGGAACGCGCTGCCGTCACGCTGGGCGGAACGGAATCCACTCTGTAACTCTGCGTTTGTCACTTCTCTGTTGCAGGGATTTACCTCAGTATGGGCAAAAGCAGTGGCAGTCCTATTTTGGGCGAACATTTGACGTTTACACCAAACTCTGGAAGTTTCAACAGCAACATCGGTAAGGGGGGGCTGTAGGCAGCCGAGTTGTGCCGAGTTAAGTGCAGCTTTAATCTCTGGTGTGCCTGGGGGCCTCAGTTAAGACTGAGATTTCCCTGCCTTAGTGAAGCATGAAGGGAGGGAATAGTCACTTCCCGTGGCACTCACAGCCTCAGGAATTCAAATGTTGCAGCATTTTTGGTGTGGCTTTTTTAACAAAAGCTTTTGCTCTACTTGAGCACACGTTGCTGTGACGCATTCCCAGGGAGAAGCTGGGACGGCGGCTTCTGCAGCGCAGAGCCCATCTGCAATGGTGTGAAGCGTCTCGCTGCAGCGGGGGCTCTGCGCTTTCACACCTCACATCGGCTGCGTAGCCTGAGTCTTCTCCTGGGAAGTCGTGCCCTTTTGTCGTGTGGTGTTTGTGCAACACGCTTCTGTCTGGCTCTTGCGAGTTCCTGCAAGATAAACGGTCTTTGTCATGGGGGGGAGTGTGTGTGTGTGTGCAGTGCTGTTGGCTCTGCGAGGGGCTGCTACTGGGAATGCCACACCAGGGATGAAAGCTGAATTTGGCCCTGCCACGGCTCTTTGTCTTGTCTGGTGTGATGTTCTGAGAAATGCTGGAATGCCTTCTAATCTTTCTTTTCTCTCTTGTGAAATAGACAAGTGTTGGACAATCGGTATGGGTTGAAGCGGTGGCAAATTGGGGAAATTGCTTCCAAGATTGGGCAGCTCTATTACCATTATTAGTAAGTAAGCACAGAAAAGGATTCAGTAGGGGAATGCAGGGGGTTGTGGCAGCTCCGTGGCAAACATCTGGATGCTCAGTCAGGAGAAACTGATGTATCAGTCGAGTCATGATGCCTGTCTCTGAGTGAGAAGGCCCCTGGGACTGCAGGGGGGTGCTGCAGAGGAGGGCACCCGTGAGCTCCAGCCCACGTCTCCCATCACGCTGATCCTGCCCGAGGATTTACCTCCTGCCTCAAAGGTCTCTCTGAGTCTCCCACCTGTGCTGCATTTGACTCTTGTGCAAAAGTGTGATTTACACGTTTGGGAGCTTAATGTTCCTTTAAACTTTGGAATTAACCTGTCACCCGTACATATGGGTACAAGATGGGCAGATTGGATTGGTGTCTGAAATGGATTCCAGGCTCTGAAATCTGTCTTCCCAGCAGGCACAGAGAGAGTCTGGCTTTTACACGCTGTTATTTGAGGAGGGACTTTTGCCATTGATGCACAAGGATGGCTGAGGGGGCAGGAAGGGAGGGTTTGGCATGGATTTCATCTGAAGCACTGAGCTAATCTGAGTCTTCCCCTGCAGCCTGCGCACTTCAGAAACCAGCTATCTCAATGAAGCTTTCTCCTTCTATTCAGCAATTAGGCAGAGGTCTTACTACTCCCAAGTCAACAAAGAAGACAGGTATGTCTGAAAGACCACCCTCATTTTTTCAAGACTAGAACAGTTTATGGAAGCAGCAAATATGGAAGAGCATAACTGGAAAAACATGAGCATTGTTGAAGAGGGTTTCTTTTAATCCTACTGCTGTGATTGAAAACCTCAGTAAGAGGTTTGCTTAGGACTGGAGGAATATTCTATTATCTGGTCCTGGCTAGAAAGCTGTTAGCCCCAGTGTTTTGTCATTTTGAGTCCTGAGCAGCATCAGTGCTGGGACGTAATGTGCTGAGGCTGGAAGGTAGGGCAGTCAGGCTGAAGCAGAGGAACCTGATTGATTCTAGTCAGGCTTTTCAGGGGGACATCAATTAGTACTGCAGTACAACAGCCCTCTGTGACTGCCTGGGATGAGGTCCAAGAGCTTCAGGAGGTGTAACGTCTTCCTTTTGAGACTGTACTGAGAAAGGGACACTCAAGCAGGCCTGTGTGGTGGCAGTGCAGGAAATGTGCTTCCTGCCAAGAACACAGATATAAATAAGAATAGGTACAGAACACGGTTCTGGATCCTGACCTGACATTCTGGCCAGTAAATCTGGGTTCTCCCGTTACAGTGAAGTTAAAGAAGAAATGATCTGGAGTCATCATCAAGAGAAGTGCAGGTGGTTAGTTAGGGAGTTTCCTGCCAACCACTCAAGGACATCTAGACTTAACTAATTGTACTTCTCTGGTCTTGCTGATGTCTGAATGCACCTGTGTGCTGTGAAAAAACCACACTTTCCTTGCTTTGTTCTGCTATCTGTTGAACCTACTATTTTTTCTCTTAAAAATCTCTCAGTTTCAGTCTGAGCTGTTGAGCTGTTTCACATAAGGTAGGATTGACCAAGCATGTTTCTAGATGCTGTCAGAAGAGTTTAGGAATGGATGAGTAATTATGGGCTGTGCTGACTTGCAGATCTCTGAGTTGTCCCGGGTGGGTGAGCTCAGACCCAGCTGTGATCCCCATGCAATGCACTGGGGTCAGAGGGTGCACGGGAACTCTCAGAGGGCTTGAGGAGCCAGCATCTCTATCTAAGGATATGTGAGGAGCTGTGGGGAAGGGGGAGGGCTGTGCCTTTCTTGATGCATATTATGTCCCTGTACTCAATTTTAAGTAAACATTTAAGCAACCAGGTAGCTACTGATCTCCATGTGAATTCAGTCCAAACTCTTCATATGTGGAGAGCTCAGCCTTGCTGTGCTCTCAGCTCCTCCTCTCCCTCACTCCTGTTGCCTGCCTGTGTTCTGTTTCAATCTTAAATTTGCCCATGGTGTTTTTGTTGTGTTTAGGCCTGAATTAGTGGTGAAGAAGCTGCGTTACTATGCGAGGTTTATAGTGGTTTGTCTCTTGCTCAACAAAATGGATGTTGTAAAGGACCTCGTAAAGGTATGTTACAATGAGGATAAAGGTGTGAAGGGGTGGGGGGGTGGGAGGTTGCAGGTTATTCAGGGCTTTTCTGCTAATTAAGGAATCCCTAATACAGTCTGTTTGAGTTGAAGTGATGCTCATCAGATCTATGCTGTTAGCTGCTGCTGCTGCTGCAGCATAAGCCTTTTTGGGTTTTTCCCCTCATTTAATTGCTTGTGCTATCAGGTGCTACAGAAGGGAAGAATAATATGGCTAGAGCCATGGGAAGATTTGGTATGATGGGAATGTTTGGCGAGAAAAAAGCTTTACAAATTTATATAGCTAATTAGGAATAAACTGTAACACACTTGTTATTTGTCTGCAAAAGTGGGGATCATGTAAGAACTGTGAGTACATCTTCATTCCTGTAGTGGATTTAAGGCGTTGGTGGAATCTCCCCTGCTGTTGCTTGGAAAGCTGGTGTCTCCTTTCTTGATGATGAGCTTATTTCTCTCCCCTTCCAAGTTGCTGTCACTCTGCCCTGTGTCTAGAGTGCATCCTGCACCTTCCAGAGACCCATCCAAATTAAACCTTGCTAAATGATGTAGCTGTTACTGTGAACCTGGGGAGGCTGGATCTGCCTCTGCCGTGGGAGTAAAGCACTGTGAATGCCCAGAAACCCAAGTCTTTGGGTAAAACAAAGAGAGCACAGGCCAGTGTTCATCACTGCTTTTCTACTATATCTGATATCCAACGTAGTGAATATCTTCTGTGAATCAGACAGTAATGACACTTCGAGCTCAAATGGTGTGATAGCATTGTTTGAACGCCGAGTAAAAATATTCCAGTCGCTGCCGCCTGGAGAGGGAGGTCCCCTTTAGCCACCCGTGCTGCTGGCAGCCACTGGGACTGACGGCTCTGTGTAGGCAGCAGTGCTATCGTCGTGTCTGAGCTCACTTGAACTGCTGGTTTGGCTGAGCAGCAGCTAAAAATGCCATGCCATTCATTTTCTTGATGTATTTACAGTTCCTTGTAAGCTGAAATTTGAGTCCTTAGTGTCCGTAGCTTATGGTGACAACCAGTGCCATAGCAGTACGTGAGTGGGGCAGCTCTACTGAACTCCAGATATTCTTTGCTTTTGAACCTGCTCAGAAGAGACTTGGCATTGCCAAAACTCGGTGTAATGTTGACATTCTGTCTCCTGAAGGAGCGCGTTTTGGCTGGCGTGTTAGTCACAGGCATGCTGCATATGTTCTCAAGTCAGTTAGTTTTTTATTAGTATTCTTAAAGACCAGCACAGCTAGCCAAATGGTAAAGTTACTGCCTGCCTGTTAGGCTCTCAATTTAAGAAGTGACTGTGTCTGTCTCTGACCTTTCTACCTCAGGAGCTGTCGGATGAAATCGAAGACTACACTCATCGTTTCAATACTGAAGATCAGGTGGAGTGGAACCTGGTTCTTCAGGAAGTGGCAGCGTTTATTGAGGTGAGAACACCGCTCCCTTTTAGCTGTAGTTTAAAGGTAAAATTTACCCTCTCTCTGGGGTAAGCAGGGGCACTGTTCTGTCCAGTTGAGCCATTGACCTGTCTGCACTGCACGTAACCATGATATCCCTTAAGAGCGTCTGACGAGTCAGACCTGGTCACGTAACGTGTTGAGGGCAGAAGCGTGAAGCTGAGACCCACCTGGGCACCTTACCCTGTTTGCTCAGTGGTGGAATTGAAAGCACAGCAGTTGCCATGGTCAGTACTTTGGAGAGACTGGCAACTCCAGTTCTGTCCTTGTGGAAGCCAGTCCCACTTGTAGCCAGTTAAGTTGTGTCTCAAGGTGTACTTTGGTCTATTACACTGGCAGCACACAGGCCCTGTGTAGTAGAAGTCTGGTGTGAGCACAGCAGTTAATTGGCAGGCTCCAGCAGAGTTGTAATGTGACCAGCTTCGAAAGTTTGTTAAAAGGAAAATAGATTATTATAGGTTTTTTATTCTGTCAAATGAGAGAGTTTTCTGCTTTCCCCCTGTTGTACCACGAGTATTTGTGCACGGCAGCGCTATCGTCCGCTCATCCCCTTTGCTATTTATTTCTGGGAAGGGAAGGTGCTAAAAGAGTGCAGGGTTTTTCTGTATTGTAGGAAAGTTGAGTTTATTCTGTGTGAATTTGTGAGGTTGCTGATGACATTTGGTTTCTCAGGGAAAGAAGAGCTGAAGCAGAGTAAATGTCATTTTAGGAACTAGGGTTTTTTTTATTTCTTGTACCTTCCTGTGCTTGTACCGTGTGTTTGGTTGCAGTCCCTAAGAGCTGCTGCTCTTGGTGGTAAGGCACTGCTCTGCAGCCCACATATAAATATACAAATATAGGGATGGCAAATTAATTTTAACAAATCTGCCTCGGTTGTGAAACATTTACTGGAAGCAAGAAGACCTTTGGACTTCTCTCTGACTGCAAATCTGTATGTTTTCTTGAATTCCTGATTTATTCTGGTTGCTTTTTTTAGGCAGACCCTGTCATGGTTTTAAATGATGACAACACCATTGTAATCACCTCTAACAGGCTTTCTGAAACGGGAGCTCCGTTGCTGGAGCAGGGGATGATAGTGGGACAGCTTGCTCTTGCAGATGCGCTCATTATTGGGAACTGCAACAACCAGGTAAAGGAAACTCTGGGGCCTTGGGTTTGTATCTTTGGAGTTCAGAGTCCTTCCCCCTGTGACATCCCTGCTGGTCACACGACAGAGATTCCAGCAGAGGTGAACATTAAAATACTCAGATTGTGATGTCTGCAGTGGCAGCAAGCAGAGGCTCTCAGAACTAAGAGCTAACAATGAGGTGTTAGATATTAGACCTGTGGTGCTGATCTCTTACTGCTCGCATTCCTCATGTCAGTTAAGTAGAGACAATAGATTTTCATATACTGGATTGTTCCTAACATTCAAGCATGAGAGGCCTCTGGGATATGGCTAGAAAAACCTGACTTCACATGACAGACCCCAGCTTGTTGCAGTTCAGTTGCAACAGGAAGGGGGTTTCAAAAGACATTCAAGATCTTGTTTTTTAGATGATGATGATAGTGAAGTTGTGCAGACTTCATGACTTCTCTCTTTTCAGGTAAGCAGGGGAGTTGTATCTAAGCTACAGTTTGTGTATCTTTTTCAGATTTTGTCTAAATTCATAGTATTTAGTGGTTTCAGCACTTGCCCCCAGAGAAGTCTGTAATGTGTGACGCAGGCTCTGCAGCAGGGTCAGCTGGCCTGGCAGACCAGTAAGAGACTTTGTCCTCTGTAAGATCTTCTAAAAGTCCTTCATGGACCTTTAGAGATTCAAAGATGATACTGGCAGATCCCTGAGAGACGAAGCAGTCTGTCTGGTATGCAGCTGAAGCTCTCACCTGGGTAGTTCCAAAGAAGTAGCATTTATTCTGGGTCCAGTTTAATCCGTATCCGGTAGAATAAACGGTGGGACTCTCTTGCAGGTGAAGTTCAGCGAGTTAACAATCGATATGTTCCGAATGCTGCAAGCGCTCGAAAGGGAACCCATGAATTTAGCATCACAAATGAACAAGCCTGGGATGCAAGTAAGTTCCATTGCAGTGACAAACTGGGCAACATCCTAACTGGGTGGTTTTGGTTGGTTGGGTTTACGTGGTGTGCTCTTTCAGCGCTGTCACTGGGCAGAGCAGGGTAGTGAAGCTGCTGTGACTTTTACTGGACATTAGTGAAGAGTAACTCAAACCTCTGCAGTTTGATCCAAGTAATATCTTTTTTTCCCCATCTCTTTTCTTTTTTTCTTTATTTTTTTTCTTTTTTCCTCTTAGCAAGCCTTCAATAGTAGAAAAAAATAGCAGAAATGGATATTTGGGCGTCGTTTGCCAAGTGGTTTAGGTTGCTCTAGCAGTGGTGTTTCTGAAGGGATGTGTGCTGTCCTTGTCCACACACACTCACCTCTTCCTCTGATTCCCTCTAGTGGTCAGGCAGCCACATAAGTCCATCCCCTCGCTAAGTCATCTGGAAGTTAAATACCCCTTCAGAGAATGCGTAAAAATATTTATCTGGAGGCAAAAGGAAGTGTGTAGACTTCCATTTATTTAATTGAGATGAGTGAACTTTTTCACTCTTTCCTTTGGTGATGCTTTAGAGAGCAAGAAAGAGTTGGGTAACAAATTTAAACGAGGGATAACATGAAGTTGTGGTTGGAACACTGTGCATCTTGCTTTTCCGTGCAGCAGGCGATGCAGCACGAGTAGCCTCTGCGTGTGGGGAGCGTGCTGAAGGAGGATGTTCTAGTGAATAGCAATGCAGAGAGTTGGGGACCTGCTTTGGTAACACACTGTCCTTGGCTTTTTGTGCTCCGTTTTGGTTGTCTTTTTTTAACAGGAGTCAACGGAGAAACCAGCCAGGAGGGAAAACCCCCACAAATATCTACTTTATAAACCAACTTTTAGCCAGCTGTACACATTCTTAGCAGCATCGTTTAAGGTTGGTGAAATTGGTGACTTTATTTGTAATAGAAAAACAACCCGAATAGTATGTGCCACTGAGTAAAACCTGGTTGAGATGCTCTTGTGTACTTCAAGATAATGAAGCCTTTTTGGCCTTCCTAAAATGTTCCATGTGATCTTCAGAGAGTATTACACTGGTGAGTAATTTGTGTAATAAAGGCAGACCTGTGGACTGCTGTTGAGGGAAAGAAAAGAGGTTCATTTTCAGACAGCACCCCAGCCTGCTGTTAGGCACGGTGTGTACCCGGTAGGTCTCCGTTCTGCACCCCCAGGAACTGTAGCTCTCTTCTGTGTGTGCTGTTTTTGTCTGCCTGTCTTATTTCCCTGCCCACTGCTCTCTTCCATGGAAGCAGTCTGTGCATTCCTGGACTTTATTAATACAGTTGCTCTGCTTATTTTAATTTTTAAAAGTTGCTGGGTTCATTATGCCTGATTATGACTGTAAAAGTTGGCAACTGGATTTAGCAGTAAAGGGAGAATATGAATCCTATCAAGAAACAAGTTTCAGTTTGTTTCAAGAAAGAGCTGTAAAGGTGGTGAGGTGAGGGAAGTGTATCCTTACTAAGAATTCTGGGTGCCTGCCCGCTCAGCCCCTTGCAGAAATCAAGAGCATCTCTTTCCTCACACAGACAGCTCATTGCAGGGGTGGGAAATAGATGTCCCTTACAGGTGTGTGCAGAAACCTGGGGGTGTGGTGCTCATTGTCCCACTGAGAAGGGTCAGGGGGAAGAGGCAGATGTTGCTCCATAGCAATGATGATGGATCTGAACTGCTTGGGAGTTCGGGTCTGTATGGACTTTGGCAGCTGCTGGTTTCCATATCTTGGAAGGCCTCAGACCAGGCTGGGCAGTAAGAGAGTCTGTGTGGATGCAGGTGCTTTTTAAATGCTACTTGAACCTCTAATATCAGCCTAGAGGTACGTGTGGGGGAAATAAAGTGTGAACATATCATGAGTTTCCATTTTTGTCTGTGTCTGTTGGAAGGGGTGTCTGGGGGGGGAACAGTATCTATGCATAGGAAGAACAGAGTGAAGGGATGCCAGAAGCAGGAGCAACCCAATCTTAAATGACGATGTATTGATGAAGGTGATGATTGGATATTAAAGTTCTGCTTTTCTTCCCTTGCCACTCTTCTCTCTCTCTGACTTTCAGGAGCTGCCTGCAAACAGTGTGCTGCTGATTTATTTGTCTGCCACGGGCGTGTTCCCATCAGGTCGTTCGGATAGTGAAGGTACAATAAAGGAATGCTCCCTGTCATGAACAGGGCTTGAATTCTCTTTATGTTCCAGGACAAGTGACCAAGAAAGGTGTCACAAAGCTCCTTTTAAAAGACAAGTCAATTTTATTCTCCTGTCTGCTTAGTAAGATAGCCTTTTTCCTCCCCAAACAACAGTTAATTCCCTGGGTATTAATTAGTGTGCATTAACCTGAGACCTTTTCAAAGACATAACCAGTTGTTGATGCATCTGAAGCATTAAAAGCTTCGCCAGCCTTGCAGACCACGTGGCTCAGGTGATGCATCGGTGCAAAGTTAATAAAATGGGTAAACAGCACTTTGTGATTCTTTCCAATCTCCAGTACCACCAGAACCGCTGCCCAGGAGCTGGGTGGTGGAAGGGCTGCAGCGTCTGCAGGGGCGGAGGATTTGCACGCTGGTTAGCCTGACAATTCAAGCCCTTCTCATGATTCTTGACAGTTCCCCCCCACCTCATCCTCCTGTTCTTCGCAACCCAGCGGAATATTTGGATGCAGCCTCAATCTCAAAGCTGAAAACCGGTTGGCTGAAGCAAACACAATCAAAAGATCTGTTTATATAATCTAAGGAAAAAAAAAAAAACCAAACCCAAAAGTTTTTTAACATCCTAAATATTGTACACGCCTCATCTGTTTGAGACTTGCATTCCTTTATGAGACGCATGCCTTGTCCTTCCCGATGCATGAGTTGTAGAGCACTCAAAATGTTAAAGGAAAAAAAAATCCCTGTCAGCTCTGGGTCGTGGCAGTGATTTTTTTTTATTTATTTTTTTTTTAAATGCTTTTAACATTTTACTTTTTGCTGTGACTTGGTGGTAGGTTCTAACCCACCCCTGTTCTTTGAAGCCTGTGTTCTGTCCACCTCACCGCTTGGCTTGTTCCAGCTTAGCCCAGAGCCACGTATGTAGTCAGAGTCGCTTCTCGCTGACTCCCATCCCCTCTGCAGCCTTTTAATAAGGTGGTGTCGTCTGCACAGACCAAGAAGTTCTGCCTTATTAAAAGGGAGAGCAGCTGCGAGCTGCGCTGGTGATTGCCTGTGAACCCTCTGTGTCTGCCAGGGCACGCGGGACATTTGTCACGGTGCAAAGTTAATGTGTGTCCTGTTCCTACCTTTGTGTTCCCCAAGCTTCCCTAAAAATGGAAAGGTGTCTGATGGATCCAAACCTGAAAAAATTGCCTTTGGTGGCCAAATAGGGTCAACCAACTCTGCAAATGTATAACAGACTGAGGGAATCCTCAGAGTTTATTTACTAACGTTAGTGACATTTCATCCCCACATCAGTGGCAGAACTATTGCCTGGTATCATTAACACTTTTTTTGGGAGGGGGGGGAGGCATTTGCTGGTTTTTGTAGCCATTACTCGAACGTTTGCTCTGCGTCAGACAGTGCAGGCGGGTGGCTCAGTTGTGCAAACGGAGCAGAGTATGACTTTAGCTTACCTTGGGAACACCTGCCCGGGCTCCCTGCCTTCAAAAGTTGTGAGTTCTGTATTGGAAAGCTTAAAAGAAATTAACCTTGGCTGCAGATCTGAAATCTGCTTGAAACTGTTTTGATTGCAGTGTTGTAACTGCAGATGACAGTACTATACCTGTTCTGAGAGGCTACAGGGGGTTTGATTGATTCAGCCTTATTTTTTTGACCAAATTCTGAATCTAGAATATACTACCTCGTGCAGTAATTTTAGGAAGGTATTGATTGTCCTGTAGGCAATGGGGAGTGGGTTTTAATGTCTTTGCTGTGTAGTGTAACAGGAGCCAACATCTGGATCTTTTGCATTAAGTTTGTGGATAAACAGCAAATAAATAAATTAGAGGTTGGATTGATTGTTTCTATTTGACAGACCCTGAAGTACTGAAAATGCCTACGATTGGGTATTTAGTAAAGTCTCCACGTTCCTCCATCCCCTCCTGCAGTGGCGCTAGCTCAGATTTACTTACTCTCTTGGTACTTGTGGTTGCTTCCTCCCTGTCATAAGGCATTCAGTCCATAACAGAGGTGAGTTGCCTCTGCTAATTTTAACTTTCTCTTTGCCCTGGGTAGGTCCCTATGATTTTGGTGGTGTCCTGACAAACAGCAACCGGGACATTATTAATGGGGATGCCCTCCACAAGCGGAACCAGTCTTACAAGGAGATGCACTGGTGAGTCTCACACATGTGACAACTGCACATTCAGAATAACTTGTCTTTAATAGAGAAAAAACAAAAGTATTAAGGCCTCTTTAATTCAACCTCCTCAGTGCAGGACACCGTAATGCAGACTGGCTCAGAGCTGAACAATTAGAGATGAGTATGCAACTCTAAATTTTTAAATGCTCAAAAAGTATTACTGGGACTTAACATAAATTCTTTATTACTGGAAAACCTCAGGTTAGTGATTGATGAGTTCTCAGGAAGATAAACATCTCCTGTTGGGAAAGAACAAGTGGCCCAGGTTATAGAGGATGCCACGTTAGTCTGGCGTCTCTGAGGGCGGGCCCGATGAGCGGGCAGCTGTGTGTGGGACACGTGTGTGCTGTCACAGCCCTGCAGCGGTGCCAGCGCCCTGTGAGGCCTCCTCCCTTTCTCTTTTCAGTCTTCACCCTGGAGATCTCTACCCTTTCACCAGGAAGCCCCTGTTCATCATTGTGGACTCGTCAAACAGCGTGGCCTATAAGGTGAGTGTCCTGAGGGTGCTCCTGGAGTGGTAGGCTGCAGAGTCAATCCCTAGTTAGCTTACACTTTTAACGGGCTATTTTTTTTAAACAGTTTGTATTCAGTCTTTCTTTTCTTTTGAGGTTGTGCATGCTAGTCAGGATCTGATCCTATGAATAGGAACAAGAAGGAGAAGCACATGAACAGCCGCTCATTGGGAAGTAATAAATCCTCCTGGAGGGAAAAAAGGTTCAAGATTTCCAAGGTCTCTGGTGGGAGGTTTATTTTTGTTCTATACCAAAGACATGGAGGGGTGCGTGGGGGAGGGAGATAACTAATCTGCTTGGGGTTTTTTTTCCAGTCATCCAACACTCGGTTGCTTTCAAGTAGCAGAAAGGAGTCAAAGCATTGAGCCTGGTCTCATAAAACACAGGGTGTCCGTGTCTGAAAAAGTATCTGAACCAAGGAAATAGGGCAAATTAGGGTGCAGTGTTACTGCAGAGCCAGGGAGCCCTCTCACGGGGGGCCGTGCGCTGCCCTGCGCATCACCCGGGGGAGTCTGCCTCCGGGTAATGCAGGAGCAGGCGATTCCAGTCGCAGTTGCCACGTGCATCTGGAGAGCGTTCCGGCATTATTTAGTTCATGAATGGAATATTAAGAATGGGCTGTATCTGGGGAAAGTGCCACTTCCTTCTCTCTTTCCTTTTTATAGCTCCATTATGTGCAGTGAGAAAAGTGAATGGTCGCAGCTGCGTTTCCGAGGAGGAACAGGGACGTCTAGTGGCCAGATAGGCTTGTGCCGTCCCCAGTATCCAGTCTGGCATTTGTTAGCCAGCAAGAGCTTCTGTGTCGGTGACCAGTAGGACTGGAACAGTTCTGTGTTGAGCCAGGGAGCTTTACTGACAGTCTCAGTCACGGTCTGGCCTCTCCTGTAGGATTTTTGGGTTGGTGTATTGTAATGCATTTCAAAGGGCTTTTCAAATACCACAGCATTTAACTTCACCACACTAGATTTCAGTGCAAATCTGGATTTTATTAAATTCCCTTTCCCATTTAAAGGGAGGGAAATACAGTTAGAATGGTTTACTTGTCTTTCTGAGAAAATGAGGATTTGGTAAGGGTTTATTTTCCTCTGCTCTTTCCTGACTTTAATTCCAGTATAACAAATGGGGGGTTGGGTTGGTTTCGGGGTAAAAAGTGCAGTTTGGGGGTTGGGTTGGGATTTTTTTACCCCCTTCCTGCAGGATGTCAAGTGGGTCAGCTCTGTAAGAGAGAGTAAGGGATTCCTGGTGATCCTTCATTCAAATACAGCCCCGGACGCAGCGGGGTTCTGTGCACAGCTTAGAGCAAAGCATCCTCTGAGGTGATGGATTCCCACAGCCAGATTTGTAGCTTTTGTGAGAATAACTGCCAAGTGTTTACAGTAGAATTTGCTTGTTATATTACATGGAAGTTGTATAATTGAATATTCTTTGGATTTTGTGGGAACATGCTAAGCAAAAACTGTAGCCTCAGTTAGTTTCTTGAGCTGGTCCTGCAGGGAGTTGTGTAAAACCTGCCGGGACCTGCCTGAGCCCCGAGCAGCTGCTGGGGGAGAAGGGGCTCTGCCTGGACGGGAGGGCTGCAGAAGTGGGAGTCTTGGAAGTATTTCAGGATGGGATTATGGAAGTGGCTGCAAGGAGCTCTGACCCAGATCAGAAGTGTGTGGGCACAATTGTGAGGAGTCTCACAAGAGAATGAGGGAGGATAAAAAAAGAAAAGAAGAGCATGGACCCCTATTTAAAGAAAGACACTCAGCGTGTGAGGATGCACATTCACCTTCTCCACCGCTTGCCGTTGAACCTGGGCAGGGGGATTTGGGGAGGGGTTTGGGTGTTTTGGTTCGCTTTCAGCTGAAGGTAAATGGCAGAGCTCTCCACTCTCCATCTCAGTGTTTTCTGGCCCCTGTCTGTCCTTCTGTGCTGCTTATGTGCTTGGGCCCTTGCCACCAGCATGTCCTGACAGCGCTGTCCTGTGCCTCCGCGCTGGGTGTTGGGGGGTGCTTTGAGCTCAACGCTGGCACAAACAGAGCGGTTCTGTGCGGTGGGTGAGAAGTTGAAGTCAGGGTATGGACTTTTTTTCCCACATGGCTGCTCCCACCTTTCCTGATGGGAGAGGAGCGGTCCTGACATTTAAATGTCACTGCTGGCAATGCTGGCACTGACAGCAACCGCTCACAGGTCTTCTGCAGCCCACGTCTGCTCTCCCCCAGCCCTTCCTGTCCCCTCCCTCTCTCTGGAGGGCTGCGATGGGGACGGCTGAGCGTCCTGCCAGGAACTGACTTGCCAGTTTGTCAGATCAGCAGCACTTGGAGCAGCTTCCTCCCCTGTGTCTTTAGCTGAGAGTGGAAGATAACTGCAAGTCGAGCATGTCTACTTAAAGCTATGAATTATTTTTTTTAAGGCTTCCGTTTAAATACGGAGGGCTGTTTTGTAAAAAGCACCACTGCAGACGTGAATCAGATCATATTGTTAAATCCATACCTTCTTGTAGCTGTGGTTGGCTAAGATTATGGTCAAATGCAAAGTCTTAAAAAAACCAAACCATACCAAAATCTATAACCAAACCAAAAACTATGGTATAAATGCTCAGCTCAGTAGTGCTTGAACGTGAAATGACTTCTTTTGGAGATGATGGGTAGTTCTCTTTTGGAGGGAGTTGTATATCATACACGTGCTCAGGGCTCACTGCCTGCGGTGACTTGCCCTCTGCTGGGACAGAGTCCAGCGTGAGCTCAGAGACTGTCAGTGAGTAACGCCTCTCCTGAGGTACAGCAGTGACCCTTGGTTCTGTGTTACAGCTGAGGCAGTAATTGCATTGCTGGTGTTGCTGGCAGAGCGTGTGTGGGTCTCTAACTGGTGGTACAGGCTGGAACTCAGCCTGGGAATCTGCTCGTGAGCACTAAGCATAGGTGTTACTGGAGGTGTAACCTGCCAGTGTGTGTCCAGTTCAAACTGGCAGTGTCTGGGGTGACTCTGCCTGGAGTTTTACGTGTTGATCAATAATGCAGTTTTACTATTTCCTGGCTTGGCCTGCACTTACTGCCTTCATGGCAACAGTCGTCGTTTCTTCATTAGAGACCAGGCCTTAGTATCTAGCGTTACAGATCACCCTCCTGATGAAATAGAAGGGGTTTAGGACTAGTCAGCACTCTGTCACATATGGGAAATGTTATATTTTGATTAGACTAAATTACTGTCTTTAGTAGTTAGCAGACTTAGATTAGATTAAATTCATTCAGGGAAACTGATTTAATTGAAATATACTGCCCAGGAGGGAAAGTTCCATTTGAGATAAGCACAAGCCAGAAGGAATTAAAAAAAAAATCAGCTTTTTGATGATGTACACAAGCCAGTACTTCTGGTGATGTGCATCTTAGGTTTCCAGCCCAAGACTCTAATCTGCGGCGATGCGTGTCTCGTGGAGGTGCTCTGGTGCAGGGCTCAGGGGTGTGCTCTGGCAGGAGGCAGATCTCTTCACTTACGTTGTCTAGGGCTTTGCAAGCCCTCAGGTTTTCAGAAAGCTGTTTTGGGGGGGACGTACAACAGCTGATGAGGTGGTGTAAATGAAACGACCTTTGGTTCTTGGTGATAATCATTCCCTATCAGTGCACCTACTGGATAGATACATAGCAGGGCTAGGAGGAGATAAACGTTGGTGAAACTGGACAAAGGCATTACTTGAGGTTTCTGGAGCAACTCTTCTGCAACAGCACGTTTGGGCAATACTTAAGGTGCTGAAAATGTGGGTGCAGTATAGCACACGTGAAGGGTATGATGGACATACTTTAAAGGAAACTGAAGTTAAACCTTTATTCCACTGGTCTCTCGTTTCATTAGAAATAGTTGTTCCTACTGGAAAGCAAAGGGGAAATAGATCACTTTGGATAGTTCAGTTGGTGTCGAGGAAAGATCTATTTTGACCTGAAAGAAATGCCTTTCCTTTTTTTATTGCAGAATGTGGTGGCATTTTTTTTCAAGTAGTGTGTTACTACTGAAAGCCATAGTTCCATGAAATTATTGTCTGCTCTCAGTAACAGTGAAATGAGAAAATTATAATTGCTTTAAAATGTAATGGTGATAGTCCTCCTGCGCTGTGATCTGCGAGTGAGTCACGTTGTCACATTCACTGCCAGGACTGAAGTGTGTGACGGGCGTTAGTGTGCTGTCGTTAATAGTCTCTGTTTGTACCTTAACTGCTGAATTATCCACAAACAAGCAAAATGACCATCAATACTTCAAAATTCTTATCTGTTACAGAATTTCACAAACTTATTTGGACAACCATTGGTGTGCTTGCTGTCTCCAACAGCATACCCAAAAGCACTGCAAGGTACGTGTGCTATCGCCTTTCCTGGCAAGTGGCAGCTGCGTCGTGTGTCTGTCCCCAACAACGTAACGCAGATTGCTCAGGAACAGGTAGCTCTTGGTCACTCTGTAATCCCTAACGTCACCTGAGGTAGTATGATGAAGTTTGGTTAGTGCTTGTGGCAAGTTATTCCAACAGTGGTGATATTCCTGCAGATAGCTTCAACGAGTGCCGGGAGGCAAAGTCTCTCCTACAGGGAGACTCAGAAAATCGCCAGCCCAGTGGTGGGATGATGATGATGATGATGATGATTAGCACTTTGGGCAGCTTTATTAGACCCAGAACGGGGGCAGAGTCACTTATGGGATCTGATTGAAATGCCAGGTGTAGAGAAAAGTCTTCTCAGATCTTGTTCAGATTTTGGAGAGCAAGTGAAGGAAAAAGCCTTGGCTTTGTGTGCCCTGAGAAGGAGTGTTTGTGGGAGGAGCAGGCAATGAAACATGACCTGCTTCAGTCCTTGTGACATGGATAAAATATAAATCAGTCCAGACTTTCTCACTGGAATTTGCCGTGTTAAGGTCATTATCCATCACAGAGACAGGTACAAAGATCTGGCTTAAGCCCCAGAGAGTGATTTTGGGCAAGTTTCAGGAGAGAATGTGTGAGAAGAGGAAGCGGCCTTACTGTCGGGGCACATGATCTTACCTGCATTGCTTTCCTTTGTGGAATTCCCAGTTGATGGAGGTGACACTTGCCCCCCTGGGTATCGTGTGGAACTGTGTGGAGTAAATGGGCTTGAGGGTACTGTGATGCCCAACAAAAGGGCAACTGTGTGGAGTTTGGGGAGGGTGTGTGGCTTCAGCTGCCTGGGTTTTTGAATGGACTGAGTGTCCATGTTTAATGTTTCTCTTCAGGAGATACGGATTGTAAATCCCATCGGTTGTTTCAGTTAGGACCTGTGTGTTGGAGCTACGTGCTCAGAGTGAAGGTATAGCCCTCCCATGATTCATGAGAAAAACCTCATTTCTCTTGGTGTTAGTGCCCATCCCCAGTAAGCCTTTATTGCGAGCCCTTGCATCCCCTGGAGAGCAGACCTGCCTGCAGAGGGAAGCTGGAGCTAGCACAGAGGAGTAGCTCCTCTCCCACAGAATCCAGCGGGTGAGCCGTTTCGCTCTGGCAGGGACCGCTCTTCTGTTTCACGTGCCAAACGCATCTCTTTGTCTGTTGATTTATTATTGTTTTTTTAGATCAGTCTCAGCGGGGTAGCCTCTTCACACTCTTTCTGAACAATCCTTTAATGGCATTCCTGTTTGTCTCTGGATTATCAAGCATGCGCAGAGGGCTGTGGGAGAAGTGCCAAGATTACCTTCGAAAAATCAACCGGGACATTGCCCAGCTGCTGACCCACTCCCGGTCCATAGGTACGTGCCTCGATGCACAGCTCCACCGCAGCCAGGTCCTCGGCGCAGTGGGTCCTGCTCAGCCTTTCCCAGGGACACGCTAGTGAATAAGGGGGATGCACAAGAATTTGGGGTGGTTTCCCCCAAGTCTCCTTTTTTCCTTTTTTTTTTACCTTCCCCCCCCCCTTTTTTTCCCTTTTTTTAAAATTTTTACTTTTCCTTTTTCCCCCCTTTCTTTTGTTTGCTTGTTTGGTTGGGTTTTTTTAAAACCTTTTCTAAACTGAGTTTTCTTTGCCTTCTTTACAGACCAGTCCTTTCTTCAGTTTTTTGGGGATGAATTTCTTCGCTTGCTTCTAACAAGATTTATCTTCTGTTCAGCTACTATGAGGATGCACAAAATCTTCCGGGTAGGCAGGTCTATGTGTCCCTTTGTGAGAAGGACAGCCCAGTGCCTGTAGAGCTGCACTGCCTCAGGACAGAAGGGTCTTAGGGCTGAGTTCAGAGGGATAACGGGTGCTCACTGCTAATGCCTCCAGCTGGTACTGAGTCTGTGCCTTTGTGTCTCTCCAAAGGCAGGAGGCTTCTTCCTCTGCATAAATAGCAGGCACGCTCTAGCTCACTGATGTCACTCTGAACAGCCCTGCCTGCTAGAAAAATCCCTCTCACTAATTCCAGATTATTATTTCTACACAACTAAAAAGGTGTAGAACAGGAATATAAGAGGAAATGGGGAGGAGTGGAATGTGTTCTAGTGTGAATGGATTTGGAAAGGTCTTTGAAGTGTAAATGAATAAGCTAAGCAGGAAGATGGTATTTTCCTTCCCTGGAGGTTAACACTGTGCCAACAGTGAAGTCTGCTTCTGAATCTACACCATTTTCTAGATGTGAGCGTTGGCTTATAAACTGCCTGCTCCATTTTAAACATGACAAAGAGGGGAAGCGAGAGCACAGGAAGGTGCAGTGTCCGTGTAGTCCGGCTGCAGCCAGAGCAGGTCTCCTGGCCTGGGGAGCTGCCCAGGCTGCTGGGTGCAGGGGGAGGGAGCAGATCTGTTAGTGGGGATGGATTTGTGTGGGATCCCTTTTCGGATGAGATGAATCTCCCAGGGGAGATGTTTACCTGTCTATAATTTCAAGGAATGAACTCCAGCCTAGCAGGTGAGTGTGTGTGAAGTCTTTCTTGTCTTTTGGGGTGGGTTTTTTTCCTATTTTTTTGCAATGCTTCTGTGAATTTATTAACCATCTTAGATGAATGGGCATTTGCATTGCCCTGTGACCATCTCTGAGTCAATGGAAAGAGAGAACTGAAAATTAGGAAGATTTTCTCTTCATGTGGCATGTAAACGGATCAGGCTGCCCTGGGTGAAATGGGCCTTTTGCCCTCTTCTTCATAAAGGGTGTGACAATAAATGACTGTCTGATTCTCTTTGTTTTCACTGTCATCTAGCAGGAGACTCGAAATTATCCAGAATCTTATCCTCAGCTGCCAAGAGATGAAACGGTGGAGAACCCTCACCTCCAAAAGCACATTTTGGAGCTGGCTTCCATACTGGATGTTAGGAATGTTTTCCTGGAAAACACCCTCGATGACTATTGAAAGAAACTGTCTTATTGCAAAGGGGTTTCCCTGGCCACAGATTTTGAATGGTGCAGTTTTATAATGTGAAAATCATAAAAGGAAGTACTTGATTTTATTTTTAAATTTAGGACCATTATTTTAAGAAGTACTAATAGACAGCTGTTAGTTTAGCTGTTCCATTCTGTATGGGGTCAATTTTATAAGCAGAAGTTTTCATGTCTTTTAAATGTTAAACTAAAGAATCACTAGAGGTTTATTTCTGGTCTTGTGGCTACCAACCACGTTTCCAACAGCTGATCCTAAGCAGAGAAGTATTATTGGTTACCTTTAGCCCACGTTTGTGGAAATCCTTTATTTTTATACAATTTTAAGAAATTGGAAAAAAAAAAAACGATAGAAAAACAATATTTTATCCCCAAAGAGTCTGGATTTGAAATGGTAAAGATGGAACCACACATTGCAAACCAACAATAGCAATAAAACAGAGTCCTTCATAACAAATATATTTTTTCAGTCTTAGGCAAGTAAGTAGTCAAAGCCGTGGGCGATTCATCTGCATTTGGAGCAGTGGGTTTGAAGTGAAGTTGTAGAGATACTTAATGCTCCCTCTAAATTTGACACAGCAATTTTATATGTGAACTTTGTACTGCTGGCCAAGGGCACAGCTCCCACTCTGCCCCGTTGGGTAGCTGGTTAAGCAGATTAACAAATTACAGAAGCAAGCAAGGCAACCCCCATCTCTCACTCTAGTGTGGGACATCTTGCCGTTTGTACTGCCACAGTTTTCCAGGAGGAGGAGAGGGTGTTCTTCATTTTGAGGTACTAGACAGAAATTCTTACATTCCCAGCAGGTGTTACCCCTCCTTCCCACCTGGGGATGGAATGTGTGGAGCTCTCAGTGTTACCAGTCGCTGATGGGAGCTGCAAGAACGTCCCATGGGGGGCTGAAAACAAGCCCTTCTTATTCATCATTTATGTGACCCATCAGTGCTGGATCCCCAACCCCAGGAGAGATGCTGGTGCTCCTCTTGCAGGTTAAACAAAGAGGGTGCTGCTGTAAAGCCCTGTTAATGCTCTGCATGCCCCCCAACCACGTCTCGGTCCTTTGGCCCAGTAGAACTAATGGGCTGCAGTTTCATTTGGCTTCCTCAGCCTGGGTACGTTAAGGAGGGCGGTGGCCTTTGTGAAGACCCTTGCTGTGAAGGCTGTTGTGACAGGGGAAAAAGTGCAGGTGGATTCATTTGGACAGTGCTGCCTTCCTTGCAGAGGTAGAGCACCTGCAGCTTCTGAGGGTGAAGGGCTGAGTGAGGAGAAGGAACAGAAAATACTTTGAGCTATCCCATGAAAAACGTCCATTTTCAGTGTTCCATGAGCTGCTAGAAGAGTAGTGGAAGGACAGGTCTGATCAGTGCTGCTGTGTTGAACCCCAGCCATGCCTCTATTTGTAGGTGGGGAAAAAACAAAACAGAAGATGGTGACTACCATAGTATTATGGTATGTCTGCTTGCAATGCTTGTACAGGGCATGAGCCAGTCAGCTGGAATCATGATGGGCAGCAGATCAGCACTGATGGACCCCGTTCAGCTGAGGGGGGCATGGTGGGGAACAGCAGGAATTGCTGGAGCGTAGCTGGAAAGTTGGTACTGAAGGTTTTTTGTAGCTGGGCTGGAGCTTCTGGCATCTCTTCTTTAACTTCCCAAGTGTAAAAAGTTCCATGATCACTCGTGTTTGTTCTAAGCCGTTTTGAAGCTGGTGTATTGAGCCCCCACCACTTGGTGCTGCTCTTCTTTGGAGTGTGGCAGGACTTTGTTACCTGGGATGTGGAGTTTATTTTAAAGAGTGTGTGTCTGTGTGTGTGCATGTGTGTTCTAGGCGTTTGTGTGTATATGTACAATACGCATACATCTACTGGCTGGTGTAAATTGTAAATATGTATATATGTACAGGTACTTGTATATGTATTAAAAAGAATGAAACAGTACAATGTCTATATACAAAATTTATATATACACACATACGCCGTGGTGGCCGCGCTCCACGAGGTGTTGCAGAGCATTTGTAGTTGTAGTAAAGGTTATGCCTTTTCTGCCATTGTAATTCCTGGTTTCCAAGGGCTTCTGCCTGGACCCTGAAGTAACTCATAACTGATTTCAGGTACAGGAGGCCTTAGTTGGCCCCGGGAACGAGTCTCCTGTGTGAGCTACAGGGATGAGGCTCCTGTACCCTTAATGGTGCAGGGGATGATCTGCCTTTCTTTCTAGCAGGAGGTCCTCGGTTATTAAAGCGTGGGGTTCTGTGTAGAAGCTAAAGATGCAGAAAGCCTTTAATGCAGCAGCAAGTGAGAGGGGGGTTACCTGTTACCCTGCCTGCTGTTCCAGCAGTCCCAACCCGCATGGAAAAGGGGAGTTCTGCTTTCCCCGGCTCACTGCCTTCCAACTAACTGCTTTTGGTTTGCTTTAACTTCTGCTTTGATGAAGCTATCCTCATTTTGGTTCCTTGTATCTGGAAAAAGAGTATTCTGTTTCTAAGCATGGGAGTGATGATGATTCCATCAGCGTGGGCTGGTGAACCTCTGTGGGATGTCACTTGTTAACTGGGAAAGCCTTGGCAGACCCAGTCTTCACTTTAGCTGGGCAGAAGCAAGGAGTCCCTGTGATCCGAGAGGCTTCTAATCCATCTAGCAGCCCCTGGAAGAGGTTCTGTTTGCTTGTTCCCAAGGTGGATCTAATCAGAGGAGAAAGCACTATTTAGAAAACAAAAAACCTGAAGAAGGTAGAATGTAGGAGGAGAACGTAAGGCCTGGAAAATTAGCTCAGAAGTTGAACTTAGGAGCAATGACTGCCTAAGTCAAAATCCCATTCTTCAGGTCCCTCGTTCTCCTGCCTGCTGCTGCTCGGGATGGGCACAGATAAACATTTCACTCCTGTTGTGCTGGTAGGAGTATGGAATTGTACTTTGTGAGAGGCTGATACCCTCTGTCAGCTCTGACTGTAGATAGAATGAGTATCTGGTCTTGGATTTTGAGCCAGCCCCATCCCTCCCCACCCAAAACACCTGCATTCAAGATGAAAATATTGCTGTTTTCCCCTCCAAGTAAAAGCTTGTCTTGTTTGAACTGAGTCATTCCAAACTTGTGCTACTGTGTGCCGTGTGCTCTGGTCGTAGGTACCTTCTCGATGTATGCTTGTATGTACCAAAGAAACCCTTGGTTTATGTATCTAGCAGTCCTCAAAACAAAATCCCAACCATTTCTACGTGAGAACAAACCCTTTTCTTCTTGGGCCTAATGCCTTCCCTCTTGTCTCGCTCTCCCTTTCTCCATATATCCTTATTGCTTATTCTGGTGGTGAAGACTTGCCACCACCAGGCGATACCCAATTCAAGGGGTAAATTCTGTGTGTTATATATTGAGAGGAGAACGTGTCCTGGACTGGATGTGTCCTTCCTGAACTACTTCTGCCCTGGCTCTCTACTCACACATGTGGTGTGTTCACATGAGGGCTGCTGCCACGAGAGGCACCTTTGTGCTCTTCTTCAAACCGGCTTTGGAACATCTGGCCAGAGTTACTGCTGTTTTGCCTCTGACTCTCAAAGTAACAGTGAGAGGGGAGACAGGGTTATGAGTCTCTAACACTCTGGTTTTAATTACTCGTGGGATGTCATGTCACTTTGCTTCATGGGCAAACCAATGGAGCACTAACTTGTGTGAGCTGTGCAAACTGGACCTGCCCCCTAGGGGGCTTTCCTGAGAAGTCTCAGGGTGGTTCGTTTGGGTAGTTCATCAAAATATTCGTCCAGTCATGACTTACTGAGCCCCTCAAGACTATTGCCCAGGGAGATGTGCAGAGACGTCTGCTAAGGGTAGGAAATAGATGGGAGACACAGGAAATTAGGATTTGGAAAATGATCTTCAAAAGCTACAACTTCAGTAGCTCTGGTCAGGCTTCTCCTCTGGAGAGGGGATGAAAAGTGCTGCTCCAAGACCCATCCCTGGCATGCTCTTGTGAAGCACTTCCCCTGTCCCGCGCCGTGCTTGTGCTGTAACTCCATCTGTGCTTACATCTGCTTTTTCCCAAAAGCTAAAAAGCTTGGAATCCATCTGAACAACTTCTTGTTGTTTTGTTTGTTTGTTTTGGTGGTGTTTTGTTTTTTTTTTTCTTGAGGCTTCTTTTGTAAAAGCTTTATCTCTGTTAGATTGTTCAGTAGCTGTTCTGCCGCCAGGCCAGCCAAGGTAGCAGTGGCAGAGCCCTCCGTTAGTCCTGCCTGCTCCGTGCGAAGCGGCTGCTCGGTGGTGGCTGCTGCCCCCCCGGCACCGAGGTTGCTCCGCTGGCAGTAACGGCAAGAGAGATCCTACAAACAGGGGAGAAAATCCAGTTCCCGGAGCTGAAAGCTGCTCTGTGCAACTGGGTGGTCAGCCCCCACCTGAGGGACGCTGGCGCAGAGGACAAGGGCACACATCTCCGCAGCGGAGCGACGGCACATTCCTGAGGTGGCTCTCTTACAGTTTTAGTATCTTTGACTTTTGGAGAAATACTGTTTCCGTGACCAAATGTATCGCAAGTGCTTTGAAGCTCTGAAATCTGTAAGTAGAGCTGGGGGGGGGAGCACATCAGACAGGTATCTGCTTTAAGAAGTAAGCTATGCTCTTTTATTTTCCCCTCCAACCCATTAACGCTGCCAGTCCGAGAGAGGAGACGGAGTTCGGGATTTCTGAATCCAGCAGTTTCTGGAGGGTTAAGGAGTGTCTCTGCATCCCTGTTGACTTGGGGAGGTGCCCCCTGCCCCTGGGGCAGGTAGATGTTTTGCTGTTCGAGATGGGGGGGTTTGCTGGTGGAGCAGAGCCCGCTGTGCAGGTGGATCCAGAGCCATCGGCAGCGCCTCCTCCCTCACAGATAAAAGCCCCCTGTGAGTATCTGCCCCCTGGACCCGCGGGTTTCTCTCAGCAGAGGCTTGTTCTCTCCTCGCAGTCCGACTGACTTGTCCGGGGCAGGGTTCTGCCTCCCGCGGCCCGAAAAGCACAAGCGGCTTCTGCCCTGGCCAAGGCGCAGCGAGGAAGAGGAGGAGGGAGAGGGGGGAGCAGGGGCCGCCCCAGCCCCTCTGCGGGGGGAGCGGAGCCCCCTGGCCCCGCTGAGCAGCGGAGTATTTATGACCGAAAGTGATTTTGTAGTGAATTGGTTCAAAGTCATTATTTTACAGCCATGTTGCCTGTATATCGTATTTTGGTAAAAACCGCTATTTTACTTGAAATTATCTATAGATCTATGAATAAAGGTTTTGTTTTGGAGCCAGTCCTTTGCCGAGAGCTGTGTGCCGGTGACCGGAGCTGCCCGCCCCGTCGCGGTGTCGGGGGGACGCTCTGTCTGTCGGCACTGCGGGCACCCCTCAGCCCCTGCCGCCGCCTTGCCCAAGGAACGCCTCGGGCCGTGCTGGCACTAAAACCCGAGGGCGAGGCCTGCTCGCCGCCGCCGTCACCGCCTTTGGAGCCTTTTTCGGTGAATGCGGGGCCGGTTCCCCCGCGCCGCACCGCCTCCCCCACCGCCCCGCGGGTCCGGGCGGCGGGTGGGGNCGGTGCTGTCACGGCTCGGACTTGGTTTTTTTAAAGGGTTCTGCTCGGGGGGACTCTTTTCCGAGTGTTTTATAACAGGTGCGACGCGAAAAGGCGTTTTTATAATGAGTTAATGTTTAATAAGAGTAGAAATTTCTAGCGTGGAACCCGTATCTGTTCGATTTGCAGGCACTGTTAGGCTGTGAAGGCTTTAATGGAACTAGAAATGCAATAAAACCGAGTGGATGAGGCACAAAATTAAATCTTGGCGTCTGGAAGCTTTAAACAGGGCATCACTGCACTAGCCAGAGCGAAGGTAGTGGCATTTCAAGTACCTGGCTATTCCAGCACTACAGCACAGTAAAATGTTTGCGAAACTGAAGAAGAAGATCGCAGAAGAGGCGGCGATCGCTCCCAGGCCAGGAGGAGCCGCCAGGATACCCAGGTCTGGCAGCAAGGAGTCGGTCACCTCTGTGGGAGCAGACTCGGGAGACGACTTTGTGAGTTCCACCTTGCTTTGAAGTTTGATTTCTCCTACAGCATTTCTATTACGGTTTTAGAGACAGCCATTTCAAGTCCAGTGTATGAGTTGAATGCGTTTTGGGCTGTCTTTGAACCTCTTAATGCATAAACGAATCATTAGCTTGAATAAACCTAAATACCGGAAAGGCAATGTTTGTATGTCAACTGCAGTAGCTGCCAGGAGACTTACACTCCCAGACACACTCGAGTTCTAAAGCTGTCACAGTGCAGAACGTGGTTACACAGGCAGCAGATATTCAGTAAAGCTGTAGTAACAGGTAAGTAAGTAAGGTAGTGACATTAATTACCCAAGGAGCAGGAAAGCGAGCTGGGTGCTGGTTAGTGCTGATCTTGCTGTGCTCTGGTGTTTACCTGTTGGCTTCCCGGGGCTCTTCCTGCTGGAGCACAGTGTTTATGCAACGTGTGCTCAGTTCTGCTGCGCTGGGAGCTGTTGTTCTTCCCATGTGTGTGTGTGGCTGACGCTTTCTTTCGTTGTAAAGGGTTGTGTAAGGAGGCTGTGTGATCCCAGGAGCATCTGGGTTAAATGAAACCCTGTCATCCTCTGCCACCTCTGCCCTTTGATGGCTATCATGTTTTTGAAAGAAAGCAGGGATTAAGACACGGTGTCGCAGCGCTGTTGGAGCCAACGGTACCCGCTGGATTGCAGCAAGTTTTGCTGACTGCAAAATGGAGAAGTTATTTACACAGCTGAGTTTTAACTCCTTTTTTTTTTTTTTCCTGAAGCTCAGCTGAATTTCCAGTTCTGTTAAGCAGAATGCATTTTATAGTGGAAATATACTAGTCTTGTGTGTTTCAGAAATTTTTTGCAGCTAACGAGTTCTCAGGTAGAAATTTCATTTATGGTCTTAGGAGTTTACAGCTCAGGAAGCAACTGACAGCAGTAGCTGAAGTCCTGATCTTCTTCAGAAGATCTCTAAGAATTAGTTGGTTTAGTAATATTCATTTATCTGCTCTTAATACTGATTTCTATGGAGCAAAACAACTCCATGAGAATCATGAGTGAGTTCCACAGGCTTTTACATGGATTTTGCGTGGAGAGCCCGTTGTGTGGCAAGAACTGTGTCAGTGCTCAAGTGAACTTGCCCCACACAAAGAGCATTATGGTTTCTTTTCTACTTTTTTAGTTTTTAAAAAAGACTTTTCTTGCTTTGACCCATCCTGAAACCTGTACTGTAGAGCCACCACCCCCTTGGCCTTTTTGTTTTGCCATCTCCTCCCTGCCCAGTTTGAACAGGCCGTTTTCAGCGACAGCCTCTGCTGACAGCAGCCTGTGTCGCGGCACGGGCCAGCGCTGCAGAGCTGGCTGTTTAAGCAGTTACTGTTTCACTACTTCAGCATTTTTTCCACATTCTGCTGTGCTGGGACAGCTTTCCCCTCTCTGTGAGAAACCAAAGCATTATTCCTAGGTGGGCTGGTGTTTATTGTCACTGAAATGATAAATTCTGTAAATGGCAGCATGGCTTTTTCTACATTGAAGTCACCCAAGTGTTGTTTTTCTGCCAAGGCTTCTGATGGGAGCAGCTCTAGAGAGGATCTCTCGTCCCAGTTGTTCAGAAGAAATGAACAAATAAGAAAACTGGAGGTCAAGCTGTCTGGTACGTGTCTCGATACATCTAAAACCTTGTTTCTTGAGGAAGTATTTTCCTTTCAACTTAAGTGTTTTAATTTGTTAAAAATGCTTGGGTTTAGGTGGTGGGGTTTTTTATTACCATTTGTAACAAGCCCCTTGATTATCATCTGGGTAGCTCCCAGTATAGCTATTTTGTAAAGACAAGTAACTCTTCTGCTGATGTCACAGCAGGTTTATGTGATAATTTTGAACAGCTGGGATAGTTGGTCCCTGTGATTCAAATAGTGTCTTTTCCCACTTTTATTCTACTTATTCTTTGTATGTAAGTGTTTCTCTAGATCTAAGCTTTCTGATGTAAAGCAGTAACCGTCCTTACAGAAATGAACTTTGAAATCAGAATATTCCAACAGTCTTGAGGGGGTTTTTGTTTCTGAGAACACAGTTCTGTGAAGCTGTAGTAAGGGCCTGTTTGGCACTGCTTTCTGTCCTGGGTGTATGGAGTGGAGCAGAGACCAGGCTAAACCCTGCTGAGCTGCTGCTCCCCAAAGCTCACAGAAGGCCTTGGAAAATAAGGGAAGGTCGCAGCCAGCTCAGGATGCTTTTAATTTATTCTGGAGACTTATCAGGCTCCCATTCAGTTCATGAAAACGTGGGATTCAAAAATTATTTTAGGTTGCAATTTGAAAGGGCAAAGCATTCACCTGGTTACAAAAGGTGAGCTTAACGTGCTGGTTGGGGTTTAGTGGGAGAGGGGGAAGCTCTGGGTGTTGAGAGACTCCTGCAAGGAGCCCAATCAGGAAACCCTTCTTTCCATTGTACCTAAGCTTCTCCAAGGTGTGTGTACTTTGTTCTGGTTTTATCTGCCTGCCCTCGTCAGCTCTGCTCGGTGGCACAGCAGGATCCTTAGCCGAGGGACACGGCGACTCGAGCAGGATGGAACGAGGGCACAGCGTCTGGGGATTGTCCCACCCTCGCTTCCTCAGCCAGAGAGACCTTTCCTAAACAGAGTTAAATAATCACTGTTCTCCAGTGAAGTAAAACGTGGGGTAGTTCTTCATTCCCTTTCTTGTGTAACCAGCACACCTAGGACAGGTCCTCCTGTTTGTACCAACCCTCTGCCCCTGTGGACAGTTCAGAACTAGTTGCTTGTGCTCATTGTTATGGTCACCCAAGTCTTCCTCAGCAGGAATGATTTTCTGATTGAGAAAATCATTGTCTTTTTCCACTCATCCTTTGTTCTTTTTTGTTTTGTTTTCTTTAATTTCCTTCCCCAATGTCTGTTCATCCCTGGTCTGTGCTTCTCCCTCCTCCCACAAGATTATGCCGATCAGATCCGAAACTTGCAGAAGATAAAAGAGAAGCTTGAAAATGCATTAGAAAAGCATCAGGATTGTACGTACTTTTCTTTTTCCTTTTGGTTTTTGGTTTTTTTTTTCAAGTTGAAAGGTGTTATGGTTGGAAGGAAACGGTTTGATGTGCAGATGTTTTAATCATTTCCTTTCAAACTGTGCGCCTCCAGGTCGCGGAGTCAGAACACAAGATCATGCCTTAGTTACGGCCTAAACAGCAGCAGCAGTGTGTGTTGGCTGTTGAACAAAGTTGCTATTCTACTCCCTTTGCCAAATCTGGGGCTAATGTGCAGGAGAGGCTTTGTTGAAGCCGACAGCTTTGTTACAGTCCCATGAGGAAGAGGGCTGCTGGCGTTTGTCCGGTGTGCACAGTGCTGGGACACGGGGTTAGTGCTGCAGAGTCACCATGGGGCTAATGACTTGCAGGGGAAGCTTTTCTTTAAAGTTATAAATAACTTACAGAAAATTGAGAAGGAAATTTAAAAGCTGAGTTTTTAATATAAGTGGTGATTGTGTGTTGATAGCCTCCATGAGGAAGTTCCAGGAGCAGAATGAAGCCCACCAGGCCAGTCGGGCCAAGATGGCTGAAGGAATGGCTTTGGCTTTAGAAAAGAAGGACCAGGTAACGGAGCTTGAAAACTCAACTTTGGGCAGTCTGTGGGGACCTGTGTGTGACCTTGCTGTTCTCAGCAGGTGTCACCATTAATTAAAACAGTTGTTGTGCATTGTATTTGCCAAGACTGAGGAAAGATGGGCATATTCAGTTCAAGTGCCAGAAATGGTGCAGGACTTGTCGTTGTTCTGACTGTTCTGACTTTATTCCAAAAGAGCCCACAGCAGTTTCAAGTGTCAGGTTCAGCTTGTGCTTGTGTTGGGTAGGGTTCCGTTGCAGTAGCCCTGTTGTCACCTTTATTTTGTTCTACTTGCATAAAGCTTATTCTGGTAGCATAGGCGCTCTCAGCTCTTACACCAGAGTGCTAGCTGTTGGCTTTCTCTTGCTGATTGCCTCTAAGGATCGCCACACACCACCTCTGTTAACAGGACAATTATTTATTTTTTTAACCTTAGCTGCTGCCCCTGGAGGTTTACAAACAGATTTTGATGGTTTTTTTTCTTCTTTCTTGTTTAGGAGTGGATGGAAAAACTGGGTCAAATTGAAAAGGTAATTAAGCTTTGGGGGCTTGGGGTGGGTTTTCTTGTGTGTGTGTGTGTTTGTAAGCTCCACCCTGTCCACTTCCTACAGCTCAGCTCTGCTCAGTGCTTTTTATTATTTGATCTTTGGTCAGGGGGAGAGGCCAGACGCCTGCTTTCAGTACCAGCCCCGAGGCTTTAGGAGGTCCATCTGGAATTATGTGTCAGAGGGGAAGCAAAGAATGCTGGGTTGTAGTGAGAAAGGTGCTCCTGTGGGGTGGAACAATAGTTCCCTTTTTTACAGGGAAGTCAGCTGGGGTGCAGAAGGAGGGAGTGACTTTGTCTGAGGTCTTGCAGTAGGTCATCTGTTTCATGAAATGAATAGAACTCTTTGGTAGGGATGTTTTTAATACAGGATTTCAGTCTTCTACTTTTTCCATCCGTTCAGCTTGGTCTATTTTGAACTATCTCTGATTATGAAGACATTAAAGGTGCTGCTATTTGCTGTCCGTTTTCAAGAGTTCGGTTGGGTGATCGTTGCCTGCGTTGGCACGAATACAGACTTTTAATCTAGTGACTTGACACGAACACACCAATATTCTTGGGTTCCTTTTGTTTTTATTGGTTTATCAGGAAAAAAAAATGCTTGAAGCACAGCTACGAGAAATGAGGGAGCAGAGTTTGAATCTTTTTCAAAAAAGAGATGAAATTGATGAACTGGAGGGCTTTCAACAGCAGGAAATCGCCAAAGTTAAACACATGGTAAGATTATCTTAAGCTTCTTTTTCTTTCCTATAATTTCTGTTAGAATACTGAGCTGTTAGTAGCTCTGCATTCATGGCTTTTATCGTGCTGGTGCAGCCTTGCTCGGTGTCAGAATCCTAACAGTAGGTACACACATACAGGATTACATCGTTTATTTCAGCAGTGACTTTCCAGGAAGGTAGTTAGTATTTCAGTTCATTCAAGTTGTAACTTAATGAAAGAGACAAGCTTCAATGAGAAGACTTTATCAATATTGTCAGATCATCTCTGTTGTCAAAGATAACGTTCTAATATTCAGCTTTTGAAAAAGGAAGAATCTCTGAGCAAAACAGAGCAGGAGCTAGAGGCGCGCACTCGAGAGCTAACCAACACTAAAGAGGTGCTTCAGGACGCCAGAGACGAGTCGTGGGGCCTGAGGAGAGACCTTCAGGAGCTGCAGCAGCAGTTCTCAGAGCTGGAGGCACAGAGGTACGATGTGGTGGCTCAGGAGGAGCAGTTCCTGTCCCCTGCACTTCTGCTTTGTGCCCGGTTCTGTCTTTCTGGAAGGGGTTGTACGTGCAGTGAGCTGCCTGGTGTGCCCATGTGGATGTAAATGCCAATTAAAGCAGTACATATTTAGGATTTTGTAAGCTTGTTACAATTTCTGTTTATCATAATTCAAATGCTTAACTGTCTCTTCTTTTGGAAAATGTATAATTGGGCAGTGGCTGGTTTTAGGACAAGAAAACCCTGTTGATGTTGCCTAGTCCGTTCCCATGAGGAGCAGAATGATCTGCTGAAGATTATTTTTCTGGAACAGTGTGTCACTTATTTTTTTTATTCTCTTTCTATGAAGAGATGAACTAATGACAGCAGAGACAAATGCAGAAAATAAGATCACTGCTCTGGAGTTAAGAGGACAGGAGCTACAAACTGTCATTCAGCAGCTCTCCGTAGACTTGCAAAATGTAAGTGTGAGTTAAGTGAGATTTGCTTCAAAATGCTCCTTGTCTGCAGAAGTTAGATGAGAGATCTCCTACTGGGTTTGGAAAGCTAAGTTTCAAAGCAAGTAATATCTCAATGTTTTTAGGCTCGAGTTGCTGGTTCTGGTTGTGAGAAGAGACTGGAAATGTTGCAGGCGGAGCATGACTCTCTGAAGGTGGAATATGAGCAACACAAGCAAAAGGTGAAGTGTTTTCAGATGGATCTGCTCCTGCCTGGTGTAAGGTGCACACGTGGGCAGTGCACTGTGGGCTTGAAAGTGCTTTAGGATGATGTTTTCTTTTCAAATAGGACTTTTCTCTTTCTAATGGCACTTTTTAAAGTCAAACTCCAGTGGATTAGATGAAAACTTTGCTACAAAAAAGATTCCATGATTTCTTGTTCTCGCAGACGACTTTTGAATTTGCTGAGAGAAATAAACTTGCTGAGCAGCTGCAGGAGAAGGTGGCTTCCTTGGAAAAAAAGCTAGAAAGAAATCTTTCGGGGGATGAACATGTGCAGGAGTTACTCAAGGAGGTAATTATACATTTATAGACTGCTTAAAAGTGCAATCTTAATGAGATTTTTTTCAGTCATGCCTTACTTATCCTGCCTGGAAAGAGCACATGGTGGTGTTGTGCAGGCACGTTTCTCCCCTCGGTGTATATTGGCACCCTCTCTGCACTGGGCAGAACCGGGGGTGACTGCACTGAGCCAGGGAGGAGCTGGTGTGGCACGTGCAAGTACAAACAGGACGTTGTTTATTGAAAGCTTGAGCTGCAGAAGTGTTGAGAAACAGCGGAAAACAAAGCACTTGGCTTTGGCCAATGCCCTTTCTCTCACTGCTGCTCCATCCCTTTCTCAGGCGCTGATGCCCCCCGTTAGAGTCAGCCTGGAGCGGCCCTTCCCTGCCTGGGTCCCGTGGCGGCAGGGGAAGGTGTGCTCTTCCCTGGTCACACCTGCCTACCAGGCACAACAGCTCCACGCTAACGTGATGGAAGAACTTGGCTTAGTAATTTATGTTGAGCCACCTTGAAATCCCTGTAGGGGCAGTAAAGCATTCTGGAGAGTAAATACCAAAACTAGCAAAAGCGTTCCCTTCTTCTGGTTTGGTGTTCGCGGTGATGCAGAGGTGAAGCTTTCAAGCAGAAGTTTTTTTAATCTCTTAAACTCGGTCTGGGTTAGAAATCTGTGCCCTGGCTGCTGCCTGGAGTTTACATCAGGCTGGTGACAGGCTGCCAGTGAATCTCCCATTGTTAATTAATGATGTCATCCCCAGGGCAGCACCATCTGGGGTCAGACCTGCTGGCTCCCAGGAGCAAAGCTGCATCGCACAGCAAAATAACTGCTCCATTTTAGTTTGACCTCATTAACAAAATAAGAAAACTCTTAATTAAAAAACCCTTACCTGTTTGTCCATCCTTCCTCCTGCTTTTTCATCTCAATGTTCAGAAAGCTGCTCTTGAGCAGAAATTGGATGAAACCAGGCAGCAGCTACTGACGGACAGAACGCATCACGCTGAGACTGTGAACTGCTTGGAAACACAGGTAAGTACTGGTTTTATATTTTTCTTTCCCTGCACATTCCCACTAATCCCAGCACCTTTATGCCCTGTACCTCCTCTCCTCACTGCACTTGTGCTCAGCCAAAGGTGAGACCGTGTGCCACATCTAGTCTGGAAAGTCTGACGGATTGATGTCTCAGTCATTGCCTTCAGTGGGCCTCGAGGGTATGAAGTTTGAGATTTCACTCATGTCCTCTCTGGCCTAAGAAACAAATCACTGAAGTGCTGGGGCAGTGGCACACACTGCTTTGAAAAACTCTTCAAGTAGGCAGTTTGTTCTGAACGATGTGCTTTCCTGGTTTTAATGTGTACCTTCCCCTAGTGGGTCATTCCCCGCTCTGTACATTTTTTACCAATAACGTCGATGCCAAGGGATAAGGAATTTAATTTATGGTTTTATTTTAGAAAAAAGAACTGGAGCAGAAACTACAGATTGCAACAGAAGCATTGAAAAAGGGTGAAGAAGCAACAGCTGAGCAGGAGCTGAAGGTGCAGAAGCTGGTGAGTGTGCTGCAGGCTGTTTCACTGAGCAGGGGCAGGTCAGTCCTCAGCGTCGCCAGAGACACTCACTTCTCGGTGTTTGTCTCATTACTGGGGTGTTTTCTTGCTGCCTGTCCCCTGCCCGAGGGTCTGTACAGGAGTGAATGACACCACTGCGAAGGAATAGCTTTGTTCAGTTTGAGTGTGTCTCATGGAACGGGGTCCTGTTCTTGTTAGAGCTTCCAAATACCATTTTATTAACGTGGGGTTTTTTATTTTTCTTAAGCAAACCGAGTTGGAGGATGAAAGACACAAGCTACAGCAACAGATTTTAAGTGAGAAGCAGCAGTGTGACCAGAAAGTTACTGGGCTGGAGTCTCAAATTGCTGCTCTTGAAACAGATAAAACGGCCTCTCAGCACAGGATCGTAAGTACGGAGACTGTTCAGCGGGCTGTGGGAGCCTTCACAAAGGGATTTAACACAGCTTGGAGTCCTTGCATGTTGTCTGAATGCTCTTATTCAGCGCTCCTGGCATTATATTAGAAGATCTCATACTTGGAGAAAATGTGAACAAGCATTTGAAGTATTGTGATTGTTTAAACAAAGTATTAGAATAGTCGTGCTTGGTATTTAAGCAGCCTTTTATTTTACAGAGCCAGCTGGAAGAGGAAAACAAAAATCTTAATGAAAGCAGAGAGGAGCACCAGAGCTCTTTAAAGAAACAGGAGTCTGAATTGAGCAGGCTAAAGGTACGGGCTTGGCTGGTTGGTGGCACAGGTTAAGCACGGAGCCGCGTCTGGGGGACAGTTAATGGCCACGTGTTTCACATCTCAGTACCCAAAGGCGGTTACACTCGGGTTGTGTGTACCTGGAGCTGTAGATGAGCTGTAACGCAGCAGAAGTGCACGGGAGGACCACTGCCAGTGGCTGGTCCTTTTCTGAAACAACACCTGGGTCTGCCTAAACGAGGCAGAAATAATATGTCGCCGTATTGTCAGGCATGAAGAGCTTTGCAGTCCTGTGAGCAGTAATGAGTTCAGAACCGTTCAGCATCAAATTCCATTTGTGGCATTCAGAACAGGAGTGAAATGCTTAAGGTGGTCAGGTGTTTGCAGCTTCTTCTCAGTCTTTTTGACTGTAATTTTAGACTGTTGACAGCTTTTTCTGTAGCTGCTCTTGGATACACAATTGGAATGAAGATCAGTTGTAGGAAGGAGCTGCTTTGTAATAGAGACTTTGAGCTAAGGGGGGTTTCAAGCACGTGTTTGGCCTCTTCCATCAGTTCTGTGGCTCTGTGGGTAGCAGTGCAGCGAAACAAGTCAGTCCCTGTCACTTGGAAGCGTAAATCGCAGTGTGTTAGAAGACCCATAAGTTCTAGTTACTCATGGATTTGGGCTTAAAAATGAGAGACTGACTTGATTTTAGTTTCTCGAGTAACCTCTGAATTATTCCTGGTTTGCAGAGTGAGTTGAGCAGCAGAGAGACCGTCAGCGTTGAAATTGCCAAAGCGTTGGAAGAGACACGGAAGCAAAGAGAGGATTTACAGCAGCAGGTTGGTTAATGCTGGCAGTCTGCAGCAGGTCTGGGTGCTCCCCACCTTGCAAAGCCCAGGCAGGATTTGGACTTAATTCTGGTAATAATCAGGAACATTAATCAGACTCATGCCCACAGCACGTGAGGCAGCAGCAGCTGCCTCAGTAAACCTGAAACTCCAGGCTGTCTGTGTAAACGCCTTCACAGGAGTGTCATCAGCCTCCCTGAGTTAATGCAAAGTGCTGCTGACTGCAGAATTGAGGGCACGTGTTAGTTTGTAGGCTCAGGGGTTATGGCAAGTTGTGGTGGGTGGATATGAGCAGCTGAGGGGAAGAGTAGGTGGTGGGAAGTGACTGCATTTGCCCCGAGTGACGGGTATGTGTCTGTGGGCTGTGTGTGGCCCCGGCGGGGCAGCCGTCCCGAGGCACTGAGGAGTTGGCAGTTTGTTTTAAAGAAACCCTCCCCCTGTCAGCACTTCTATCCCATCTTTGTTCCTTTGAAGCACAGCAGCTCTGGAGTTGTAAATTCCCTCACAGGGAGGAGCTTGTATCCAGTAACCAAGTATAAATCCTGGGTGGTCTTGTTTTGCTCTTCTTTTGTAAGTGGCAAAGTGAGACTGTGTTTGCTGGAGCTGGGAACCGCCGGCTGAGCAGGGCTGACTGAGTTTAGTCCCGTCTTTTGGGTTCAGTATTCCCCTGGGACTGCAGTGGGTCTGTGCTGGCCTAGTCCAGCTGTATGCAGGCAGGAGGGGTAGAAGCCAGCCGGGGTTCTGCTCAGAGGCCGTTTTGCAGCCGCCACCTGCTGGCTACGGGGCGATCTCTGATCGTGGCGCCGAGTTCAGCGGCAGCAGAGCGTGTTCTGACTCTTACAGCACACAGACTTCGGGGCTTCAGAGGTCAGTATTGCAGAGGTGATGCCTTCTCTGAGCCTCTGGACAGATGGCAGACATCCAGGCTGTGCAGCATTAGCGTTACAGATAATACAAACCCCTTTTTCATGGTGGTGTATGGCCTAGCACAGAGCTCGGGCAGCCCCTGGCAGTTGTAGGTAGCAGTCACTGATACAAGAATTCTTCTCCAGTCCTTCCCACGAAAAAAAAAGAAATAAAAATCAGATTCTGAGCCTCTGAGGTACACTGAAATCCTGTGCCCTCTTCTAGTTTTATATCTTGAATGATTTCTGTTTATTTGCTTGCTTTGAAGGTTTCCCATCTGACGTCCTTAATAAAGGAAAAAGACCAGCTGATTGATGAAAAATGTGATATGCTTCAAAAACAGAAGGAAGAACTAAGCCAGCTCAGCCAAGGTTAGACCAACCAAGTGGGCTGCAGCCCAGACAGCTTAATCTGAGTGCTCTCCCTAGTGCTGGCCCTGTGTGATAGACTGTAATCGTCCCAGAGTTCTCTTCTGTATTTAACTCTTAGATTTTTCAAAATCTTGTATCTTTCAGTAATAATTGGACAATCTCTCTACTGCATCCTTAAACCCACTGGTTTAGTCAAAGTCTTACATTTATACATCTTTCTCAGACCACGAAGCTGTCTTGCTGCAAATGCATCAGCTGCAGTCTGACATGGACACGAGCAACCGCCGGGCGGTGGAGAGAGAAGAAATGACGAGAAAGGAGATCGATGAGCTGAAGTTACAGATCCAGGAGAGTCTGTTGGCCAGAGAACAGGAGAAAAATGTGAGTGCAGGTGCAAGTCTGATGTGTTCAGGAAAACAAGGGGTGCAAGGGAGCCCTGTTCTGTCGTGGCTGGTGATACACAGCTCCCAACAGCTTCCTTGTGACCTGAAACACCGGCAGTGTCAACCACCATTATTTGTTGTTCCCTGTCTTCCTAAAGAAAGCTGTTTCCTCTCTGAGCTGTGACTGGTTTATGGAAGACACCCTGTTATTTAGTTTGACTCATAAAGTGTCTCCAGAGCAGCGTTATGAAACCCATGAGGCAGAGATGGAGCCAGCTGGGTTCTTACTAATGCTTTCTGGTTTAAAAAGTCACCACCCCACAAAACCAACAAGCAAAAAGAAGTCCAGCCTTCTCCCTGGGGAGTGCTCATGGGCTGCAAACGTCGTGATCTCACTGAAATTCACTCTCTCTGTTTTTCTAGGTTTCAGAACTAGAGGAATCAACAGGCGTCTTGAACGACAAGCACTGCCCTTCTCCAGAAGACCCTGTGGTGGAGCAGAACGGAGAGGTGGCAGCTGCAGACATCGTTAAACTTCAGAAGGATAACAGAGAGCTGGAGCAGCAAATTGCTGAGAAAAACAAGGTGAACTGTAACAGCAGAAAGAGCTTAGTTTTTTCCCCTTTTAATGAGGAAATGTAATAACTGGTGCTGCCCATGCTTAGCAAATTGTCAGACCCAATTTGAACCCAGTGTTCTGTGAGTACATATTTTTTTCCCCTCTGGGTTGTACAGGATCTATCAACACTGGGTGAAAACTGCAGCCAGAGTTGTAGGAATACTGACCTGTTGTGGAGAAAAGATCCACCAAATATTACTGTTACAGCTTTCCTGCAGAGCCCTTTTGTGTCAATTCACTTCACTTCCCCATGAAAGCCCCAGTGTCCTGTCATGTGCCTGTCAGCCCGTGCAGCTGGAAAGGCAAGACAGGCAGGTTGCTTCTTCAGAGCTGCCAGCTCTTCTTTAATGATTGTTTCAGTCATTGCCCTCGTTTGTCATGGGTTTTTCCAGAGATCTGTGGGTCAGGTTGTGTCCTGAGAAGGAGTGGCTGTGTTAACGCTGTCCTTTACTCCGCTTGCAGATGATCAAGCAGCTGCAGCAGAGAATGGCAGAGCTCAAGAAAACTCTCCAGAAGGAGCTGGTAAGTGTTATGGTTTGTCAGGCTCTTGACTGCTGTTTATCTTACCCCGGGGGTGATACCTGCCCCAGGGCAAGCTCCCCTTTGATTCTTCTCAAAGTTGTTTTCCTCCCCGAGACAAATAATCTCCAATTAAAGAAAAAACAAAATAGAAGTTTTAAAATCGGTTCTGAGCTTAAAAATTGGTTTAGAGAAAGCCCCCGTTTGAAAGGCAGAGAGCAGCTTAGAGATAAAAGAAGATGGTGAGGTGATAGTTTCTGCAGTTCCCTTCTCGCTTGGGAAACACACGGAACGCTCTCAGCAGCTGGTGTCTGCGCCAGGCTGGGCAGAGGTGGAGACACTTCTCTGCTGGGAACACTGGTGTTGATAGCCCAGGCTGTACCTGCCCTGTGGGTACAAGCCCACTGTGTGGGATAAGTCAGACCTGTGTCCTCTCCCAGTGTCGAGCCGACAGAGTCCACAATGTCCTTCTCTCTTTTTTTTTTTGTTTTGTTTCTTTTTTTAGAAAATAAGGCCTGACATTGATGTACCTGAAGTACGGGAAAAAGCAAATTCTGAAGTGCCTAATGCTTCTGTGACTGTCACAAACAACTCTGATTTAAATGACTCAAGGGAGATAAACTTTGAATACCTTAAACATGTTGTACTAAAATTCATGTCCTGCCGGGAATCCGAGGTAAAGATGTTCCCTCACCTTCTCCTTCAAAGTCTGTCTCCAGAACCTGCCCCCTTTACCTGCCAAGGACTCTTCTGTGCCAGTTCCCTACTTTTGCACTTTAAAAGTTGTTGGCTGATGGAGCACAATGAAGCAAAATAGCTCACAGTGGTGTGTCTGGAAATACCCATTATTATTTAATTACCAATTTATTATTTAATTTCCAGTTCCCCCTGCCCTACTCTGAAAAGCGTAGGGAGTACGGAGTTAGTCGAGGGGTTGGAGATGTAAGAAAGACAGAAAAAAAAAACAAACAAAGAAAAAGATATAAACCACTTGCTCTTGGTCTGTAAGAGGGAATTCCTCCTGCATTTGGAGCTCCTCCACATGGGGTCAAAAAAGGTAAAGGTGAAAACAGTCATGCCAACAATGCACTTTGCTTAGTTGCACCCAGTGGGTAAGAGAAGAAATAAGTGTGTGACTCTGTGGTATCCCCAGTGCTGCTCCTTCACTGCCTCTGCAGTGTGTGCCCCGGGTAGACTCAGTGCTATAGAATTAGCAGACTGAAATGCATGTTTGAGTGCTGGGATTCTTCCCCGCTACGTGCTGGTCTGATGGACTTTTCAAAAGGGTGCTGCAGGAGCCGAGCTGCTGCTCTGTTCTAACTAGGCTCCCCATTGGCCCTCTTTCCCCAAAATACACAAACCAGTGCTAGAGAACAGGAAGCCAGGAAAGACAAACTGAAGGAATAAGGTAGAGGCCATCCCAGTCTGTTGGAACTGGGGGTAACAGGAGGCTGCTGGTCTGCTCTTTGCGGTTGTGGCTAATAACTCTGTGAGCAAACCTCCAGAAGCACCTCTGCCCCGTGGTCCAGAACGCAGAGCTCGAGAGCAGCAAAAGGAACACCATGCTGTGGTTTCTTTCAGGCATTCCAGCTCATCAAAGCTGTGTCCGTGCTACTGAATTTCTCACAAGAGGAGGAAAACATGCTGAAAGAGACTTTGGAGTACAAGGTGAGGGTTCTGCTCCTCTCGTAGTCTCCAACGGGACTCCCAGCAGACAAAACGAGAAGCCTGAGGTGCTGGGAGATCTTGAACAGTGTCTTTTCCAAATGCTAGCTACAAGAACAAACGTGGTTTAGTATTGAAATGTTAGCTAATGACACACATGTCAGAGATTGTCCCTTTCAGTGAGGGGAACAGCGGCTTTCCAGTGCTTCAGAGAAGCAGTGACAGCAGGGTTTTGCCCAGCGGACTCAGTCCGTGGAGGGAAGCTGGAAGCTTCTTGCTGGAGAAGGGTCCAAGCTCAAAAGCAGGGACCCCAATTCTTGGTTTGTTGTTGTGTGAAACTTCTTCCACTTCAGCCTGAAGCCTGCAGCGTTCTCTTCTAGAAATGGTTCTTTCTGCCAAGTACGGGGAGACGCCTACATACCGTGTCCTGTCTTCTGCTGGTCTTCAGCCTCTTAAAAGCATGAAGGTAACGTAGCATGTGCTGTGCTTTCTCTCCTAGATGTCATGGTTTGGGTCAAAGCCATCTCCTAAAGGCAGTATCCGGCCGTCTATCTCAAGCCCAAGGACACTGTGGCCTTAAGGGAACCTGAAAAGGGGCAGTCAGCATCCAGCCACTTTTTTCTGTGAAAAGAACGCTGCACACACTGATCCAGGTGTGTCTTAATCACTGTCATTGCAGTATTTTGTACAAGAACTTTTGACGCTGTTTACAAAACTAATACTGTGCAAGGAGAAGTGTTCACTACAGACTGAAACGCCTCCTGGGGTTGGACTGGGGGCCGTTGCCTCCACGGTCCCAATGCAAGTCGGCTCCCCGTGCTCCTGGCTCTCCTTTCCTCGGCACCAAAGGGTACCCTTATCCTCTGGCGCTGCGGCGCCGGCTCCCAGCGCGCCCCCGTGGTGGCGACTCCAGGTTCTGCTCCGGAGGCTGGAGCCCGGCGGCTCCGGCACAGCAACGTGGAAAGCAAGGGATGGTAACAAAACCCAAACAGGTGGCAGTTCTGTGTTGAGCTTCTGAGGGTCGGAAAAGCCTTTCAGAGAGCAGGAGCTTTAACCAAAACCGACGTCTGCCTTGCCTTGCTGTGCTGAGAGACGCGACAGGCTGCATGATTCATATCACTGTGTAACCGGGGGTGCGTCTGTCCCGGCCTGCAGCCCCGACGGCTGCGCCTTGAAGGCGGTTATTCCATTTGAGGGCACAACTTTAGAGTTGTCTGATTTTACTTTTCTTAAAGAAAAATAATAATTTAAAATGGTCTTAATTATAGTACCTAATACTCAGTCGCCTTTAAAACCAATCTCTTGGCTGTGCCGTGCGGTGGGAGCGTGGGGGAGAAGGGGTAAGGAACCATTTTAACTTTTTAAAGCTGAATTCCAGGTATTGTTAAATGCACAGGGAGAATCCCTTTTATTTAAAGAAAGATAATCATCATCATCATCATCTAGTGACAAAGGATAAAGAAGATTGGTACTCAACACTTTGGGGTTTATTTTTTGTTTTCTTCCAAGTCTGCTGGCAACGAAGCTTCATGGCCAGTGTCTGCCCCTTGGGCTGTGGTTTCCTGTCCCTCAAATACTGGTGTTAGAACCCGTTAGGAACAGGCACTGGGCTGTGCCTGCGTCCTGCCTACCTGCCAGAAGAGACGCTGCTCATGAGGTTTTTGGTTCTGAGGCCAGGATTCAGCTCACGAGGAATAAACGCTGGTTGCAGCAGCTCGCTTTCCTTCCCCCTTGAGAAGAGGGGGCGCAGGGGGCACCTGCCTGGAGCGGGAGCAGAGTTTTGCCCACAGTCAAACCTGCAAAAGCGAGATGAAGCGGGAAGGGGCAGCGAGTCTGGCTGCTGAGCAACGGGACCCGCTTTCCAAAACCAGCCTATGCCTGGGATTGGAGAGCTGCAGCTCTGGCAGTTCTCTGGCAGTGGGGTCTGTTACCAACAACACCTTTGTTGAGCATAGTTGGGCAAACCTAGCCTGTCCCCCGGTGGAGATGCGGTCACTGCTGAGGTTTTTACCTTTGCTTTGCTGACAGGGGTGTGAGTGACCTTGGTGGCAGCCGGGGTGTAGTGTTAGAGGAGCGGCAGGGGAGCTGCTCCCGCTTCCCGGTGCCCTCCTGCCGGGATGAAGATGGAAGAGCCCTTCCCTGGGAGGTCGTCAGAGCGGTCAGTGAGCTGCAGATCCAGAGCCAGCCGCCTCCCCAGCGCCCGGTAATCACACCCAGGTACTCCCAGTGGCTGTTACTGTGGCACAAGTGACTCTCCTCAGTTTAGAGCTTGGTTAGAGTTAGTTACAGTCAAGAAAACCAACAGGTGGGGTGTTTTAGTACACTGAAGCTTGTCCAAACCCTGTGTTCAGGAACCCGATCCAGGGCACCTAACGGTAGCGTAGGGAAACTGATGGGAAGAGTAAACTCCGCTCTAATACAAAAAGAGACAATCAGAAAGTGGGTTTTTAGCAGTTGCTCTGGTGCTGAAACAAAGCAGGGCCGGGATTGGCTTCTCTAGGGTCTTTTTCTTGAGCGTGTCCCCCTGCCCTGGCCTGTTTCGGTGGAACCCGAGCCCAGGGGCCAGGATTCCCTCTGTTCACCTGACCCTGCCCAGTAACTGACGGGTTTGTGGTGATCCTGGCGTGAAGGGTTACAGCTGAGCAGGCAGGAAGGGGGCCTGGGCAGCCCAGAGCAGAGCAACAGCTTGAAACCTTAAACTGAAGTTGTGTTAGTGACTAAAATCTGAGATCCCAGCGCTCGTACAGGATCGACTTACCATAAACTAGTTCTTAAGTGTTGAATTTGCTTTAGGTTTGGGAGCAGGACCGGGGTGTTTGCATATATTAAAACGCTAATGCACTTTCCCTTGTATAAAAACAGCGGTTATACAGAGTCCTTTCTATGGCCATTGGAGTTCTTTCCTTCTATGCTGTAAATATGGATTGTATTATGAAACACTATGAAATTTGTGGTGCAATACATTTTGGATCAAAACCCCAATCTTGATTTCTTTCTTTTTATAGTTTTGGTTATAGCAATTTCAGTTGAGGTGTTTTTGAAGCGTGAAGCAGCCTCTGCTTTTGCCCAGGGTAAGAACAGGGGTGCCAGCCAGGCCCTTAAGGCTCCCATTCTCCCCAGGGAGCGAGGCTGGGAATGAGGAGATGCTGCCTCCCCATCCCCTCACTCCGCAGGGAGAGGAGCTGCTGTGCTTCTGCCAGCTGCCAGAGACAGGGGCTGGCTGGAGCAGGGGCTGTGCATGTGTGCCAAGGCAGGCTCTGTCCTGCAGGCTGACCCTGTGCTGCCTGCGGAGAGTAGCTGTGTCCTGTCGGGATAACCATGGCTGACACACCCCTGCAGCCCGACCTGAAGGAAGCAGCTCATTTTGGTGTCCTTAAGTCCTGCAGAAGGTGTGGATGCTCTAACATGTAGATCAGTTGGTTCTGAAGTATTTTCTTGACTGTCTTGGCTGGATTTGAGGACAAAGTCTGGAAATGGTTGGAGTTTAGAGCGTTCTCACAGAAGTGGATGCCTAGCTTAGAACTGGCATGTTGCTGGCCTGCTTTTGAGGAACTGTCAGGCTTGGGATTTAGCAAAAAAATGACTTCACTCTTGTCATCCCATGACTTTATTGATGCAGCAGGCACTTCACAATGAAACCAGCCCCACACTCCCCATAGTCCTTCGGCCACTCGTACGAAACCGTGTGTCTAATAAACGCTTCTCCTGCCCGAAGCTGCCAGGCCTCCCCGCTGCCCCTCCCGCAGCAGCACACACAGGGGGGCTCTCATGGCCACGCCTCGGTAAAGCAGCATCTGAAAATACCTGTTCTCTTGCAGTAACAGGCAGCAGGAGTCGCCTTCTCTCTGCCTTTCCAAAAAAGGAGCAGGAGAACATCTTGGCTCCCGCTGTGATAGTCGGAATCTGCAGGAATACTTTAGCTCTTCCCCCACTTTCAAGGTTAAAAGCATTCCACAAGGAGGCTTCCATAGTGTGTCAGTAGATTGCGATCTCTAATGGAGACGGAGTAGTGTCATTTCGGCTAATTCCCTCTTCTGAGTCCAAACCTGATCGTTGTCTTGGTTCAAGTAGAGTCTTTTAAACAGTCTTTCTCGCTGTCAGAACTCTGACTATGGAGCCGAGCCCCCCGACTGCCAACGCCTATGGGGGAGAGAGAGAGAGAGAGGGGTGTCACAGGGTCAGTCACTGCATCCCGCATGAAAGGCAGCCCCAAAGAACAAGCAACAAAGAGGAATATGTGGCTCTTGCCCAAAAACTTCCTTCCCACACATGGGCAGCTGGGGCTCTTCCGCCTCATTCTAACCCTATTTTGCTCTCAGTAATCGGGGAAGATCAGGTTTGTTTTCTCTGGCAGGTGTAGACAGTAAAGACGTTCCAGGCTGTTTCACGGGGTACCAGGCCGTGTCACACAGTCAGGTCTCTGTGACGACACGGCGTTGCCCCCCCCAGCCCGGCTTCTCCCGCCACAGGGTGCTGGCAGGGGGGTTTGCCTTGCCCAGCCCCGCAGCTCTTGGGGTGCTGGCGTCCCTGCAGGCACCCTCTGCCCAGCGGTGCCAAGGTCTGTGTTCTCACACTGCGAGGGGCTTAGGCCGAGTTACAAGGCTCATGGGGGCAGCTCAGACCTGAACTCCAGCCTGGAGAAGTCCCTGCCTCACTGCCCCTCTGCAAACACAGATCCGTGCCTTAAATTACTGCAGTCCGTAGGGAGGAACGCCCTGATGTAAGAGCGGAGGGACTGCAGGGCAGAGAACACCCAGTACAGCCAGTCAGTGACCCAAGCACCACTGCAGCTGAAGGGAAAGCTACATTCTCCAAAGTCCAACCATCTTTTGGATCCAGAGGAGGACACCAATGTCACGCGTCCCTGATGGTGCAGAATGTCCCGTCCCCATATCCTTGAATGGGAAAGGAGGAAGGACTCGTGTAAAGAAGTATAAACATTCCCAAGTTACCAGCCCTGACACACCTGTGGCCGACAGCCCTCTCCCAGAGGACAGACCGGTACCACCACTGAGCACCGCACGTCTCACCGGTGCTGCCACAGGCAGGGTTGAAACCCCACCCGGCCCACGAGAGCCTTTCAAATCACAGAGGAGGAGATGCTTTACATGTGCCTACACGCCCTGAGCACCCTCACCCTCCCAGTCAGGGCGCTGTTGTGCAACCCTACGCACTGGGAGCACCCACCCAGGGTTACCTGAGCAGCCTCCTGTGGAAACAACAACTGGGGGGAAAAAATGGGAAGAAAAAAAGTCAAGCAGAAAGACATTCTTTGCTGGCCTGAGGAATGCCCTCCTCCTCCCTGTGCAGGGCCAGCGCCAGCCCCAGCTGCTGATGGCTGGAGCCACCCTGCACTCATTCTGTCTGTGTCACAGGACAAACCTGCACTGTGGGAGAAGGGACGCAGCAGCCAGCTGTGCTGCCTCCACGCTGGCAGCACAGGGAGCCACAGCATTCCCGGGGATCGGTTTTCCCAGGAAGAGCAGCGACAGCCAAAGCCCTGCAGCTGGGGAGGATTTCACTCGGATTCCTGCCCGGAGCAGTGACACCAGCAGCTGTTCCACGTGTCCCATCCCGCAGAGAGGGGACCCTTCAGCCGTTCTTGAGGCTGAGGAACATACCCTGCCCTCCCTGTCTCCCAACAGGGTGTCAGAAACGCGGGAGACCACTCCAGATCCCAGCAGGATCTTTGTGGAGATCTCAAAGGCCTCTCCCCTGCAGACCAAACGGGTTTGCTAAATGCTGTCGCTCAGCTGGGACAGGCAGGCTGCCCACAGCACCCGGCTGCAGAACGCTGCCGGCCGGGGTCATCTCCAAGGGCTCCTGCAACCTTCTCCCTTCCACCCACCCACTCTGGTTCTGCCCTTCCCCACCCGAGGCCTGGGCCAGCCCACTCCCCCCCCAGTCCCAGTGCTCAGCCGCGAAGGAACGCCGCAGCCGCACCGCTCGACTGCTCCCGGCCCCTTCCCCGCAGCGCGGCCACCGCACTCAGCAGGCGCAGAAGGTTCAACGCTTCCTCCTGCAGATGCTGCCCTGCCCCACGTCCCTCCTCCCCCCCGGCTGAGGGCAAGGTCTGAAACAGGCAGAGGCTTCACCACTCCAAGGTCAAAGAGAGCAGAGATCAAAGGGAACACCGGGATGAGCCCCCCCATCGGCTGCTGCCCCTGCGGGGCTGGGTGGAGCGTGGCCCAGCAGAGAGACCCCAAACACCTACCTTTTCGTGCCACTGAAGCAATATTGCACTGCTGTTTTCTGAGGGCTTTTCAAATCCTTTATAAATGTATTTCATTAACAAGTCGACACCGTTTCTGTCTAAAGAATTCACCGCCTGCTCTATCTCACTGCTCTTAAAAGAGGTGAGGACTTTAAGCATGGTTCCCTGGGCCTGCTCCTGCGAAGAGAAGGAAAGGAGAAGGCGGTGAGACCGGCCCCGCAGGAAACCGTCCCGGGACCCGCGTCCGGCCCCGAGGGCTGCGGGGGCTGCCCGGTTCCTGGCAGCGGCGGCTGTGTCCCGCTCAGAAGAGGGAAGGGGCGATCGCTCGGGGTCCCCGGCGCAGCCCACACGACACATCCCGCCCCGCTCCTCGGCAGCCCCGGCCCAGCCGCCCCTCCGGGAGCCCGCCCTCGCCCCGTTACCTTCACGGCCTGGCTCTTGGCG
>VZTM01003909.1:106370-117786 GCA_013400555.1 Jacana jacana | reverse complement strand
CCCAGCCCCCGCGCCTCTGGGTCTTCGGCGGCGCCCACCCGGCGGGGAACCGGAGCTGCGTCCAGGTGCTGGACCCGGGTGAGTGCCCGAGCACCGGCGGGTCGGGCAGCGGGGGGCTCCTCTCGGGGTTCGGTGTCGGCGCTTGCCTCACCGGGCTCCTGGGTGTGGGGCTGCGAGGACGCCGCTGTGCGGCGGGGGGAAGCACGAAGCCGCCGGCCGGCTCCTTCGTGGTGGCTGTTGGTCGGGAGCGGTGGCGCAGCCAGGGTTCTGTCACCGCGGGGGTCACTGTTGATCACATATCTTAGAAGTAGGAACCTGGGAGAGCCCCGAAGTGCAGGGTGTGCAGCCGCTGCCCAGGACGTACCACACCTCCTCAGCGGCTGTAGGAGACTGCCTGTACGTGTTCGGAGGGGGAGAGAAAGGAGCAGAACCGGTCAAAGACCAGCGGCTTCACGTGTTTGACACAGGTACCTCTGGGCACACGGAGGGCTGTTCTGTCAGACAGCAGGGTCCCTGCGCTGCTGAACAGGAGGTCTGTGTCTCGGATTCAGCCAAAGCCGTGGGAGTGTCAGGCCCCTGCTTTGACAAGTCTAAAGGATGAGCTGCTGACATGCCCGTACCTCTGTGGAGTGTTGGGGGCTTTGGGCCAAAATGATGGTGTAAAGCTGTGGGAGAAGATGGTTTGTCACATCTGCCCGACAGCCGAGTCCCTTCCGTGGTGGTATCGCCCTGTGCTGCTGGCATCGTCCCCTTTGTAATCTTGCAGCCCTGTGTGCACCCCAAAGGGTTTGCTTTCCAGCTTGCATTAATCCTTCCTGCTCCCTGGTGACACAGACACGGAGCTCCATCGAAGGGCTCGGTGTGGCGTTAGCTCTGACCCCACTGCAGGTGCTTCCTCAGGGGGTCTCAGCAGGGCCATGGGGTCGCTGGTTTCAGAGCTTCCAGGGTTTTCTTCCTAATGCACATGTGCTCCTGTTTTTAGCCACCTTGACCTGGTCCCAGCCAGATACTCATGGGGATCCCCCCTCTCCTCGGCAGGGACATGTTGTGGTTGCAGTTGGGACCAAACTCTTCATCCATGGGGGTTTGGCTGGTGATGTGTTCTACAGCGACCTGTTCTGCCTCGATATCAGTGAGTGTGGGCAGAGGGGCTGGAGAGCAGGAGCTGCTGTGTGGGGTGGTTTGGGTTGGGGGGACCTGCTTTCTAAAAGATGACTTAGTGACAGGGGTTAGTGATGATTTTTATCAGTTAGGTTGATGGTTGGACTAGATGATCTTAAAGGTCCCTTCCAACCTAGACAATTCTGTGATTCTGTGCTTAAAACACCACCCTATTTGTTTCCAACAGCAAAACTTGTGGGTTTTTTATAATGCATAACCACTGGTGTGTGCTTTTTTCCAACAGATGACATGAGGTGGGTTAAGATTCCTGCCACCGGTGACGTCCCGGGAGGACGGGCATCTCACTCCTCAGCTGTGTTTAGGGGACACTTGTACATCTTTGGTGGAATCGGTGCAGAGGGGACGCTGGATACCACGTACAAGTATGACATAGGTAGGGAGGCTTCCAGGCCGGGGAACGGGGAACGGGGAACGCCAGGCTGGTGGGGAAGGCACCACCCCCCGGCAGTCGCTATCGCAGGACTGAATGCTCAACGGTGTTAAAAACTGACCTAGTTAATGGTGTCACTGTCCCAGCACCCTTTTTAAGGTGCCTTTAAAGCGGTGAATGCCTATGTTTGCACTGCAGAGCAGCAGCACTGGACGCTCCTGCGGTTTGAAGCCCCTCTGCCCGCTGGGAGGCTGGACCATGCCATGTGTGTCATTCCCTGGCGGGCTGGGACCAGCGGAGACGCAGGGCCTGTCACCCAGGAACAGGAAGGTGGACAAGGAGTGGGCACAGCTGAACCCCTGCCGGGGAGCACTGAAGCCCCGGTGGAGCATCTGCTGTTGATCTTTGGTGGGATGGACACGCAGGGGGAGATGTTCAGGGACTGCGTGGTCAGCCTGATCCAGTAGCAGAGCTGCTGTCCTGCTCAGCGCCACCTTTTCTAGGTGGTTTTTACAGGGCTGTTGGATTAAATTAATTCTCCTTTCCAATAAACACATTCCTGTTCTTAAAAGTATGGTGCTGTTGGCTACAGGAACACCTCTGTCCCCAAAGCCATGGTGTTATCTGGAGAAAAGGGGGGATTGAGGGAGGTGATCTGATTTTTAGCTTCCACTGTTTTGGAAAAGAGTGAATGAAAACCCGGCAGTCGCCCCCCAGAGCGGGGAAGGCAAGTGCTGGTGGTTTAAGGTGGTATCTGAACAGGCACCACAAAGGCTCCCTCTGTTCAGTTCCACTTCTTACCCAAGTCCCTGCTCCAGTTAAAGAGATCGTTAGATGTAGCCTTCAAAACACAGCTCAGTCACCTCCTGTGAGAGCCTAAAGCTCCCCAAAGTTATTTGCCATAGTGCAGGAAGCTGCACTGAAGTTTGACCCATCAAGCAGCTCTGCTCAAGCAGAGGAGAACCTGCCACCACAGAGGACTTGGGCCCTGCAGGAGGGAGCAGTTCCTGCCCTTGGCTGCCCCTGCAGTGGAAGATGCAATGGCAGAGCTGCAGTGTTAATGCCAGGCAGTAGCTCTCCAACTGCTGGAGCCAGTTGCAGCTGGAACAGAGAGCAGGGCCCAGGACAGGGCAGAGCCAAGGGCAGGTTCTCCCTGGAGCTCCCACCATGGGTCTGGTCTGAAGTCTCTGCTGGAAACAAGGGAATTGAAAACAAAACCAGAACAGAGTCCAGTGTAAATAACAAATTTATTGTGGTCACTGCCTGTAGAAAAGTTCTACACCAAATTCACATGACCGAGTTGTTAAATAGACACTTCTGCTGCCAATCCCTCTAACCCCAGGTCACATTTACACTCCCACCCCAGCACCCCGTCCCCCCCCAAACATCAAGCAACTGCTAATGAAAAGCAGTATAGAGCCACTTCGGGCTAGCGGTTCCAGCTCCACTCGCGAGTGAAGATTCAGAGTTACATTCCAGATTAAGAGTTCAATATTTTAAACAAGTGTTCCTGAGTCCAATATATACACACACAACATTCGGAGATGCCACCAGTATCTACAACTCATCCTTCTCTGCTGCCTCCTCTTCTCCAGGGGGAGGGCCCGCGCTGCCGTAGAGCTTGCTGACAATGGGCTGAACAACTTCCTCCAGCTCCTTCTTTTTCGCTTTGAAGTCTTCGATGTCCGCATCCTGATGGCTCTCCAGCCACTCGATCTTCTCCTCCACCGCTTTCTCTATCGTTTCTTTGTCCTCCGATGACAGTTTACCACCCAGCTTCTCCTTGTCCCCAATCTGGTTCTTCAGGGAATAGGCGTAGCTCTCGAGCTCGTTGCGGGAGTCGATGCGTTCTTTCAGCTTCTTGTCTTCCTCCGCAAACTTCTCGGCATCGTTCACCATCCTCTCGATCTCCTCCGGCGTCAGCCGGTTCTGGTCGTTGGTGATCGTGATCTTGTTCTTGTTCCCAGTGCCCTTGTCTTCAGCCGTGACACGGAGGATCCCGTTCACATCTATTTCAAAGGTAACTTCAATCTGGGGGACACCACGGGGGGCAGGAGGGATTCCCGTGAGATCGAAAGTTCCCAGGAGGTGGTTGTCCTTGGTGAGGGGACGCTCGCCTGCAAGAATCAGACACAGTTTGTTTCTGCCCTAGCAGCAGGTCATGCTCTGTGAAACCATGGTCACTCGCATCTAACTTCTCCCCTCACACCCCACGGAGCTCCTCAGAGCTGCACCCGTGGGAAGCACGCCCTGGGACATGCTGCCAGAACGGCTGCTGATGCAGGTCAAGCCTGATCAGAGCAGATTCAGAGAGCTCAGTTACCCAGCGCTTCTCCAAGAGATATCCACAAGCACATGGAGTGACCTACAGCCTCTGTGACCAGATAGTAGTGAGTATGGAAGTCCCACAGACTGATTCCAGCTGTCATCCGGGTCACCACAGGTGACACTTACCTTCATAGACCTTGATTGTCACAGTGGGCTGATTGTCAGAAGCAGTGGAGAATATCTGGGATTTCTTTGTGGGAACAACAGTATTTCTTGGTATGAGCTTAGTCATTACACCTCCAACAGTCTCAATGCCGAGTGTCAGGGGACAGACATCGAGCAACACCAAGTCACCTGTAACAGACCAAGGGCAAGACTGACATGACTTCAACCTGAAAGGAACACAGGTCCCGAGGCTTTCAGAAGCACTAAGCTTCCCAAGGACTGCAAAAGAAGTTCTACATTTGTTGATCAATAATCAATATCCACTATTCAGGGTCAAAGCTCTCCAAGTGGCAGCAAAGGTGTAGTTACCTGTATCCTGGTCCCCAGAGAGAACTCCTGCCTGGACAGCCGCACCGTAGGCCACAGCCTCGTCCGGGTTAATGCCACGAGAAGGCTCCTTCCCATTGAAGAACTCTTTAACTAGTTGCTGTATTTTGGGGATGCGAGTGGAGCCACCAACAAGAACAATCTCATCAATGTCAGACTTCTTTAGGTCAGAATCCTCCAGAACTTTCTGAACAGGCTTCATAGTAGAACGGAACAGGTCCTAGGAAGACAAGAGAAAAAAACAAGACAGGACTGTAAGACTTCATTCCCACACTCTCAGCCCCTGAATTAGGGTGGAAAGGACAAGCACTACTGAGGAAGAACATCAACTGGCTTATGACCAGCCTTGAAGAGGCCTCAGCTGTCATTACTGTAACACAGCCCCAGGCAAGGAGCAGCTGCCTGGTGTCTAGCACAAGCAGAAGCTATTTATACCCCAAATGCAATGGCACAGCATGAACTGCAGGCTGCCACGTCTTCAATCTAGAGCCGAGGCATGTGCTGGTACCTTCCTGAACTTACCATGTTCAGCTCCTCAAACTTGGCTCGAGTAAGCGTCTCCGAGAAATCCTCTCCTTCAAAGAAGGATTCTATTTCAATTCTAGCCTGGTGCTGAGATGACAGGGCTCGCTTGGCTTTCTCCACTTCCCGCCTCAGCTTCTGCACGGCTCTGTTATCCTTCCTGACATCTTTTCCCGTTTTCTTCTTGTAGAGTTTGATGAAGTGTTCCATAACACGCTGGTCGAAGTCTTCTCCACCCAAGTGCGTGTCGCCATTAGTAGCCACAACTTCAAAGACTCCATTGTCAATGGTGAGGAGGGAGACATCGAAAGTCCCACCACCCAAGTCAAATACGAGGATGTTCTTCTCACCCTCTCTCTTGTCCAATCCATAAGCAATGGCAGCAGCAGTTCTGTGCAGGGAACAGCCTGGTTAGAAACTGGGAGAGCCACCCCCACCTCCCCAGCAGGCAGGACAAGCTCGGGCTACTTACGGCTCATTGATGATTCTCATCACATTCAGCCCAGCGATGGTACCAGCATCCTTTGTAGCCTGACGCTGAGCATCGTTGAAGTAGGCCGGGACAGTAACAACAGCATGGGTAACCTGAGCAAGGAGCAAGAGATGCCATTTTGTTATAGAAGTGTAGTAAAAGCAAATAACTACAGCAATGCTGATAACCAGCAGCTCATTGTTCTTTACAAAGAGAAAACCCAGCCATCAGCTGAGCTGATTCCACTGGGCTGCCCAAGCACCAGCAGCACTGAGCAGTTGCCCACTGCAAGGTCAGTCCACAAGTTTAATCCACCCATCTTGTAGTGCTTAATTCTTCCCATTCTGTCCCATTCTTAATTTATTCCCATTCTTAACAGCAGCAGTCCTGAACTTACCTTCTTGCCCAAGTACGCCTCTGCGGTTTCCTTCATCTTTGTCAGGACCATAGCAGAAATTTCTTCAGGGGCAAATGTTTTTGTCTGTCCACCTCCAACATCAACTTGAATATGAGGCTTGGCTTTCTTCTCAACAACCTGGAAACAACAGTGCATACTGTCCCGTTCAACAATTCATAGAATTATTCTCACTTGTTCCAATGTTGCTTTCTCTCTAAAGAGAATGCTAGCTAACACAAGGACATGCTGTCCACACACCACAGCCATGTCACCGCACCTTAACCCTCTCAAGGGAGCTAGGGGGCCACAGGCCTGCTCAGAACAGCACCATGATTCAGTAGCCTCTTCTGTCTGAGCATATAGGGCTCCCCCCTCCCGCCATCCGCCCCCCCAGGGGCCTACCTTGAACGGCAGGTACTTGATATCCTGCTGCACAGAAGGATCGTTCCAGGTGCGGCCGATGAGCCTCTTGGCGTCAAACACCGTGTTCTCGGGGTTGGATGTAAGCTGGTTCTTGGCGGCGTCCCCAATTAAGCGTTCCCCCTCGGGTGTGAACGCCACGTAGGACGGCGTGATGCGGTTCCCTTGATCGTTTGCGATTATTTCCACCCGGCCATTCTTGAAAACGCCCACGCTGCGAGTAACGGAGCAGTGAGGCGGCGCTGGGGCCTGCATCCCCCCCCCCTTCCCGGGCTCCACAGCCAGCTTCCCTCCTCCCCTCCACTTCCCCAAGGCCTAACGGCTCCATAGGGCCCACACGCCCAGCCACCCCAAACACACCCCGAGGCCCAGCGTTCCCCGTGGGCCCGCAGGCCCAGCCGCTTCGCTTCCTCCCGCCCGCGCCCGTTCCCCACGCACCAGGAGTAGGTGGTGCCCAGATCGATGCCCACCACCGTGCCCACATCCTCCTTCTTCTCCTCGTCGTCCGNCCGCCACCCTTACCGTCACTACGGAACCGCCGCTCCCCCGACTGCTGCTGAGGGCCAGGCCGCGCCGTTCGCTCTTATATACCTTCCGTTACTCCTTCGTGGAGCCTCGTCATTGGCTGCGGAGCCCTCGCTGGAGCATTCCCATTGGTTGGCTGCTACTAAGCTGGCCTTCCGTGATTGGCGAGAAGCAGGCAGTCCCTCTGACATGCGTCGCGCGCCCCCCTTCCGCCACCCCATTGGTTCACCCCGCCGGCGTCGCGGACCTATCAACGGGGAAGCCTGAGCCAAGCGGAGGGAGCCCATTGGCTGGGGGCGGCCGTCACGGCGAGGCTGGGGCAGGGGACGGAGGGGGGATGTTCTGGAAGTTTCCATGGTTACCGGCCTGAGGGGGCTGTCGGAGCCGCCATTGCCGGGGGGTCGGCTCTGGCAGTCGGTGCCCGCCAGGACCCTCTGGACGAGGTACTGAGAGGCCAGGGCCTCGGCGGACACACCTCTCTTGCGGGCCTGAGTGAATTTCATGAGGTTCAGCCAGGCCAAGTGCAAGGTCCTGTGCATGGGTTGGGGCAATCCTAAGCACAAATCCAGGCTGGGCAGAGCATGGATGGAGAGCAGCCCTGAGGAGAAGGATTGGAGGGGTTTGGTGGATGAGAAGCTTAACACAAGCTGGCAAAGTGTGCTTGGCAGCCAGAAAGCCACCCGCAGACCCTTCCCCCCCCACATCCCTCCTACATCCCCCTGTAGTGTTGCCTCCAGCTCTGGGGCCACCAGCATCAGAAAGACATGGACCTGTTGGAGTGGGGCTAGAGGAGGCCATGGAGGTGCTCCAAAGCCTGGAGGCCCTCTGCTTGAAGACAGGCTGAGAGAGTTAGGGGGTTCAGCCTGGAGAAAGAAGGCTCTGTGCAGCCGAGTAGGGCCTGGCCCAGTGGGGCTCTTGAACCTGTGGACAGACAGTGTTATCCCCTGTTGCTGAGCACCACAGAAGTGCTGAGGACATGGCCATCATATGGGTGGCCAGGCCTGAGGAGACACATATGTCCCAACTTGTGCCACAGGGTGTGGAGCCCATCAGGAGCCAGTTCCTGGGCAAGCGTGACGGGCTTGCTCTGGCCCCAAGCAGAGAGCCAGCAGNGACACACCTCTCTTGCGGGCCTGAGTGAATTTCATGGGGTTCAGCCAGGCCAAGTGCAAGGTCCTGTGCATGGGTCGGGGCAATCCTAAGCACAAATCCAGGCTGGGCAGAGCATGGATGGAGAGCAGCCCTGAGGAGAAGGATTGGAGGGGTTTGGTGGATGAGAAGCTTAACACAAGCTGGCAAAGTGTGCTTGGCAGCCAGAAAGCCACCCGCAGACCCTTCCCCCCCCACATCCCTCCTACATCCCCCTGTAGTGTTGCCTCCAGCTCTGGGGCCACCAGCATCAGAAGGACATGGACCTGTTGGAGTGGGGCTAGAGGAGGCCATGGAGGTGCTCCAAAGCCTGGAGGCCCTCTGCTTGAAGACAGGCTGAGAGAGTTAGGGGGTTCAGCCTGGAGAAAGAAGGCTCTGTGCAGCCGAGTAGGGCCTGGCCCAGTGGGGCTCTTGAACCTGTGGACAGACAGTGTTATCCCCTGTTGCTGAGCACCACAGAAGTGCTGAGGACATGGCCATCATATGGGTGGCCAGGCCTGAGGAGACACATGTCCCAACTTGTGCCACAGGGTGTGGAGCCCATCAGGAGCCAGTTCCTGGGCAAGCGTGACGGGCTTGCTCTGGCCCCAAGCAGAGAGCCAGCAGGTCTCAAGGAGGGCATTTGCCACCTTCTGCACCATGATATCTGGAGACTGAGTCACCACGTCCTCACTCAGATGCAACTTGCTACATGGGGTTACATCAGCCCATTGGCTTCCTGGGATGGGAAACTCCCTAGGAAGGTGAAGGCAGAGGCTTTAGGAACGTAGATCCACCCAGGTCACCTCTATGTTGTGGGGGTGATGGGTCTGGCTGCATTTCTGCCATCGTTGGCTTACATATCTGTGGATCATGGATACATATGGCATCTACCTGCTTAAATTTAAAATCACGTGTTAAAAATAAGAATTACAGAACTCCAAATTAAAAATGAAGGCTTTGAATGATTGAGGAGTGATGTGAGAAATTAAAAGTTGTTCATTCACCTTTGGATGGTACCAGACTGAGATCTAACAACAACAATTTCAGGTAATCGTAGTATTAAAAAGTAGTTACAAACAGAGGGAGAGACAGGGCTGTGCTGAGGCAGCCCTCGAGAGTGTAAGGGTTCAGCGTTCCCTCCTGGGCCAGTGGGGCCTGGATTTCTTATGATTGCGAAGTGAGATGTTGTCAAAAGACTTTGTTGTTGCTCAATGCACATCTGGAAATGCCATTTTGATGTTGATACTGGTCTTTCTATTTTGAAGTGTATTTTGTGTCCTTGATAAAACCTTCTTTGTGGTTTTTGTCTTGGTTATTTTTAATTAATTATATCCACATTACATTCACATTATTTTGGTTTTCTCCTTTTAGAAATCCTGAGGTGTCTGATGCAAATTATTGAGCTTATTCCTTGGAGAAGAATTATGTCCTACAATAGCTGTGTGTCCTCAGAACCGTAGATAATGTAAGTGGTTTATTTCTTCTTAGGAAATCTGGTGCAGACAGGGCAGGGGAGAGGGCAGTTTCGTGCTCCTTGGCCCTGGGCTCCTCCTCAGCTCTCTGGGGGAGTGCTGTGGTAGATAGAGGTGGTTGCTGCTGGGAAGGCGTGCAGGCTGGCAGCTGTGTGGTACCAGACTGTTGGCATCTTGGGTGTTTGGGCTTGAGGAGCGCTTTTTTCTCCTATTTCAGTTTGCCATAGTTGTTTCTAAAATGTTGTTTGGGTATTAAAAATTCAATTACATAAGAGATTCTCTTTTGTCAGAGAGGAGAATTGAGGGCAGTAACTGTGTCAGTGAAGAAGAAGGCACACAGACAATGTTTTGGCAAGCGAGAGGTAGAAAGTGTAAACATTTGGCTTTTGTTTTAAGTTGCCTGTTGGGAAGAGCTTTGCAGACAACTTGGGCATAAGAAGCAAGTAGCTGCAGGGGATCCAGAGGTGCTCCTTTCCCACTGAAATCACTGTCATGGCTGGGTTCCATGCCCTTCTTCATGGTGCCTGGGATCTCCTCTGCCCCAGAGGGCTGGGTGACACCTGGAGCCTTGTCCCGTTGCTGATGTCCCTCTGCTCAGGAGCTGTGCACTGCCGACAGGCTGCAAATGCTGTCTCCTGCCCCTGTCTTTTTCCCCTCAGGGGACAGGCTTCTTAAATCCTCTGCTGGGACAAATTTTCATGTAGTAAATTCTGCTACTTAGTTTTCCCTCATATTTCTACTGGGCCTGACATTTGACTGAAGTGTGTTACAAGGAGCAAGCCCATGTGTTGGGAGAGGGGGCTTCATCCCTGTCCCTGCAGGTCCATCACACTGTGACCTTGCTGTGTTCTTGTGTCAGGCTGAGCCTCTTGTTTTCACCTCTGTGGTTGTACCAGTGAGAGACAGAGGTTTTCTGAGAACCTGGGAAAGGGGGGCAGTGGAAATGGTTGTGACTGTATTGCATTAATCATGGCTTGGGCTGAAGCGACGTATGTTGCTATTTATGATGAAGCAATTGCTGTACCTGGGCTAGATTGCTCCATACAGAGCTGTGCTTTTGCACCTGGCATAACTGCTTATTAGCAACTTTCACAGAGTGCTCTGGGGTTGGAAGGGACCTCTGGAGATCATCTAGTCCAACCCCCTGCCAGAGCAGGTCCTCCTAGAGCAGGTTGCACAGGAACGTGTCCAGGCGGGTTTTGAATGTCTCCGGAGATGGAGACTCCCCCACCTCCCTGGGCAGCCTCTGCCAGGGCTCTGCCACCCTCAAGGTCAAGAAGTTCCTCCTTCCTTTCACTGTCCTTTTTGGCTCATTTTAATGGCTGACACTTAGGGATCTTATCTGTTGGTACCAGACCTGGAGATGAAACACACCAGACATTGACATTGTGGAGGGAGTCCAGAGAAGGACAACAAGGCTGGTGAGGGGTCTGTAGAACAAGTCTTATGAAGGTGTTTAATCTGCAGAAGAGGAGGCTGAGGGGAGACATTCTCACTCTCTACAACTCCCCGAAAGGAGTGTGTAGCAAGTTGGGGGTCAGTCTCTTCTCCCAACTAACAAGTGATAGGATGAGAGGAGATGCCCTCTGACATCAAACAGCATGGGCCAGGAGGAGTGGGGGCCAACAGCAGAGCAAAGCTGGCCAAAACACCCTCCATATCCCCATGCTGAGGGACTCCCCTGTCCCCTGCCAAAGGGACTCCAGGTTGCCAACTCCATTCTGCCTTGGTGAGGCCCCCTCTGGAGTACTGGATTCTGTTCTGGGCTCGCCAGTTCAAGGACAGGGAACTGCTGGAGAAGGTACAGCAGAGGACCATCAAGATGATGAGGGGCCTGGAGCGTCTCTCTGATGAGGAAACGTTGAGGGACTTGGGTTTGTTCAGTCTGGAGAAGAGATGGCTGAGGGGGGATGTGATCTACACCTATAAATAGTTAAAGGGTGGGTGTCAAGAGGAAGAGTCCAGGCTTTATTCAGTGGTGCCCAGTGACAGGACAAGATGGAACAGGCACGAAGTGGAACATAAGAAGTTCCATCTCAACAAGAGGAGGAACTTTGCTGTGAGGGTGGCAGAGCCCTGGCAGAGGCTGCCCAGAGAGGTGGTGG
>VZTM01003909.1:70397-106351 GCA_013400555.1 Jacana jacana | reverse complement strand
GCCGCGCCGCGCCTGAGTCGGGGCCGCAGCGGGAGCCGGGCGGCGGAGCCGGGGCTCTGGGCGGGTAAGGCAGCGCGTTTCCTTCATTCACCCCCATCTTCGTTCCCGCCGTAGCGTTTGGCTTCTGCTCTCCTCTCCCTCCGCCTGGNGGTGATCTCTAGAGGACCCTTCCAACCCGGTATCGCTCCCCAATTCGGTGGCCGGAGGGACTACATGTCCCAGGAGCCCGGTGACCGTCGCCGCNGGAGGAGGAGGAGGAAGAGGAGGAGCGGCGGGGACGGGGAGGAAGGCGAGGCCGCAGCCCGCCCGCCGGCCCCGGGGCCTGCCAGAACCCTTCGGTTTGCCAGGGGAAGCGAGGGGGAAGGCGGGCGGCGTCTTGGGGACACCGAGCCGGCGGTAGGTAGGGCTGGATCGGTTTTACTGAGCTGCGGGGAGAGAGGGGTTCGTCCGGAGCCGTGTGCTGGTGGGGGGGGCGGTGAGAGAGGCTGGTGCCCTGGCAGCGGCGGGGGGGACCCAGCGAAGTTGGCTGTAAGATTTCCTCGAGTGCTTTTTTATCTGCGCCTTTTTTCCTCCGGCAGCCGGAGCCAGTCTTTCCTGCCCTGTTGGTGTCCGGGAACCGGTAGTTCTTGAGGTTTGCGGAGGTATTTGAAAAATTGAAGCTCTTGGCGGCCGGGGCCCTCTCGGGCGCCGTGGGATTGGGCAACGAGTGGCTCTGGGTGCGAGTGCCGCTGCCGTCGCTCCTTCATGGCTTTCGTGTTTTGCAGGTTTAAAACTCGTAACTTGGCGAGAATGGTGACTTCCCTTTTTTGTTCCCAATAGACCCTCGGTGCCGAAGAGCTTGATCAAGGGAGTATCTGCCGGTTTTTTTCTTGCAAAGTCATGATAGTGTGCTCTGAAGGAAGAGCCGTTGCGATTAAGCTCTCAAACCGAGCATGTGACACTACTCTTACTGATAGGTAGAATGCTATTTCTGTGGACGATGCACTTGCCTCCCAAGTAGAAGCTGCAATTTGAAGATGATAGAGGGGGAAATGGCACAGACAGTACGTGAAATCCGAAATACTGTGCTTCTGTAAAAGCAGCAGGATGGTGGTTTTAGGAAACGGGCTTCTGTGCTGCTGCTGGGGGGGGGTGTTTACAAAATATTTCAGATGCTGCACATGAAGGGTTTGGTGTGAAATTTTGCAGGTTCTGGAGGATATGCTCTGTCTGTAACAGCAGTTACACTTCATGGTGGACCGCGGAGGGGATGTTTCACAACAAGGAAGGGAGCTAGTCTTGAGAGGAGGGCCCGGGAACAGGTTGTTTTTGTTGGTTTGAGTGGCTTCAAGTTCTGCACTTCTGACTAAAAGTTTGTTAGTCAACTCCTTACATAAGGGGAACTCCTCTTTCTGGCATCACAAGCAGCTGAAGTAGATTTTAGCATGGTTGTGTACTTTGTTGATTTTATGCAATAGAGTAATACCTGCACATTACTGGTAAGCTCTGTTAAGAGGCAGGAGAAGCGAGGTGCTCCCTGGCCAGAAATCTTGCTGGGTAGACAGTGTGTTCAGTGCCAGCTGCAGAGCAGCCACAGGCAGAAACAAACTTGAGGCATGAGTTTCATATTAATATTGATTAGATAGTTGAACCGTAGCAGATGGAAGTGCATTTTGCGTGTTGTACATCTTTTGAGATGGCAGGTATTCCGCAGGAGAGTTCAGCAGGTAACTCCTAGGTCATGGTGAAATATCCCACTAAAAAATGGATATTTTTTTTTTAGCTGAATTTTGGGAGATAGACTGTTAGCTTATATCAAGAAATAAGGCTTGTTAATTCTTACTGTAAATATTAATGAAGAAAGAGGTACTTCATCTGGGGTGGGTTAGCAGGGAAGCTATTCAGGCTGGCCTAGGAATTATTTTTCAGTAAGACGGAGTGATTTCAGTTTTGCCTTGCCCTGCCCTGCCTACGTTTGATCTGCCCAAACTTGCTTTGGAAGTTGAGTCTTGTGTAGCCAGAATCAGGAGGAGCAAATAACCCTGAGAGGAAACACTGGAGGAGGAAGAAGAATTGTGTGTACTAGCAGTATTTACTACTTTGCTTGATTTCTGCCAGTGGAATTGCAGAAATACTCAGGAGAGATGTTGCTTCTTCCCGTGTGCCACAGTGCGGAGCGACATACTTTGTAAGCTGGAGTTCGGTACCCAATGAAATTTATTAGATTACTAGATTAAATGCAGTGTTTTCTAGAACCTGTAAGCATAGGCAGCAGCCTAGGTCCTGTGCTCATCACAGGTGTAGGTTGTCTGGGGTTCTGCACAAACTGTGTCACGCTGGTGGCAGGGCAGAGCGTCGGAGATGCCGTCAGGTCACGCAGTCTTTGCTGTTGATGTGATGGAGCTTCACGAAGTGAAATCGTTTGAATTGTTGGGTTAAGCTTCTCTTACTGTGTGGCAGCTTTTGGTAGGCTACTGGGCAGTCTGGAAATAGCTGACAAAAAATTGAAACGTTTTCATATCAAAATGAAATTGCCAGGATTGAAAAATAATTTCCACGTAGCGGGAGCTATTTAATAGCTGTTGTTTCTTCAGCCACAGCAGACTGTTGGAGGTCTACATTTCCCAAACAGTCTCCTTTACACAACTATGTACAGATCCAGTGTGGTGCATGGTAGTCATAAACCAGGTAATTGGGTAATGATGGGTAGCTTTTTGTTTATGAGAACCTGATAAGGCAATCTGACAAACAGCTTTCTGGAGTCGGTACCAGCTGAAGTTGCTGCTCGCTCTGCTCTAACGCTGCCTTCTGCGGTGCCATACCAAACAGGGAGCTGTGGCTAATTGCTTCTGTGGCTCTTGTCCTGAGTGCTGGCGTGGAGCGAATGCTCTGCGGCCTGGGAAGGTCAGAGAACACAGCTGCTGTCCCTTCCTGCTGGTCACAAAGGGAGGGGGTTCTGGAGGGGAGCAGTGTGTGTCATGTAGTGTGCTAGTGGTACCATGGTTTCCTCTTTGCAGACAGGCTGTGATAATGGTTTCAGGATTTGAATGGCATAGTAGTGTGTTTATCTTGCTCAGCTAGGCTTTTTGGGGTTTCTTTACTATGCTGCAGGTGCTCTTTAGTGCCCTCTGAAGCCTGCTGAAGTACGGTGTGTGTTGAACTACCTGCTTTACATCTCCAGTGTTCCCAAATCTCTGCTGGAAACCTGAGGTGAAGGCAGAGTGGTTTGTGCCGTCGCTTGCTGTGCTTGTGTGACTTCAGAATAATCTGGTTTTAAAAACGGGTAAATGGGAGCGAATGAAGCATTTTTCCTCATAGAGGTGTATTTCAGTAGCAACCATTAGCAGTCCAATCAGTTAAATTTTTATGGAGGATTATAAAGAGAGGGAAGCTGCTGATCCCTTTTTCTTGTCCATAAGGTGAAAACTGCTGTCATGCAGTTGACTTCCTGCAGAGCCACAGGAAAATCCTGTGGATTCTCATATTTTTTGGCAAAGCAGCAGTGCTTACTAACCTGCTGCTGTTCAGTTCCAAATCAGTTCTCCTCTCGCTTCTGTTATTCCTGGTGTTCGACAATAGAGACAGATAAGATAGAGACATGGGTAGTGGCCAGCTGAGGGGGTATTAGTCACGGGGTCAGTATATTTAGCAGTGCAGGTAATGGGATGTACAGCCTTACAGTGGGGAGTGTCTGGAGAGACAGAACGTGGTTCTGTGCATCTCCTGTGTGTACCTTTTTATGGATGCAACTTCATTTTCCTGGCTGATATCCATAGCTCATGGCCTAATATCTAGTTATTACTGTGTCTACACGCAGTATCGAGTTTAATGCTATCTTTTTTTGTAAGCCCTAAAATTCAGTGACTAAAAATAAATTTGTTGCAAGAAGTTGTTATTTGTTTCTCAAAGAACTTTGGCAGTAACATCAGAGTTTCTTTTCCTAACCGTTTCTCTGAGACTGTCCTAGTTAAAAACATCTCAGTGATTGCATCCTTCAAGTTCCTGGCTTAATCTTATCTTTGGATGCATAACCTGTAACCACTGATTAGGGTTGGGCTTTGGGGTTTTTTTGAGTTTTTTTCTGTCTATATTTCCTAGGAATTACTCTTAAACCATCAGTTGTAATAGGATTGCAATTCTTTGTGCAGAAAAGCTTGTGACAACGTCTCTTTTTGTCTCTGCCACAGTTCTGGTTGTAAGGTTAAAACTGTAGACGGAGGAACTTAATTACAGAGGCAAGGAGCAGTGGTGGTTGTCAGCTCACCTGGTTATCAGGCTTTCTCCACACACTGAAAAAAACCCCAACAATTGTAAAACCTGTGCCTAATTAGGGAGCTAATCTGTATTCTTCAGGGAGGATCATCTCCTGCTGCTGAGCAGTGAACCACACATCTTTAGAACAGTAAAAGGGGAGAGCATTAGGCCAGGGCATGGTACGTCATTTGTAGTTTCTCAAGCACAGACTAAATGCTCTCAGGAAGGGAAGCTCCTCTGGAGTTGTGGGATGGCATTTTCTTCTTTCAGAGTGGCATGGCTCTGCGGGGTTCATCATGGCACCCCCTCACGGCCCTGACTTACATCCGTTGCCAGTACACCTGGCAGATAGCCATTACAGATGATATCTGCATCAAACCCATTTTCTTCCCAAATGAGCTAGTGTGGCTGTTAGTTCTGGTGGGGAAGAAAACATAGAGCTGTTAATCATTAATTCCATGGAAACATAATCTGATCTGTATGATTCCATTGCCAGTGTTATTGCAGTTGATGGATTGGGTTTTCCTCTTCCACAGAGTTCATTTTTACCTGGTTTAGCTCCTTGGAGGTGTTTTGAATGGTGTGGTGCTCTGCGGTGAGCTAACGGCTAGCTGGTAACCACGACGGTTTCTAGCTCAGAAGTTAGTGCTACTGTTGCATTGAGACATAACAGTGGTTTGTGTAGATTTTTTGTCCCTGATGTGCTATGAAAGCCTGCAGTTGTTTCTGTAGTTTTTCTCTCTTTAAAGCAACACTTTTGGATTGTGGCTCAAAGAAATAGCCTTCTGAATTTAAAGATTTGAGGATTTTTTTTTCTGAATGAATTCTACTGTTGAGCAGTCTCCAGACTTGTTTCCAACTTCTGCCTTGTCTGGGTATTTTTTTAAAAATATTAGTAATATAATTATTTATTTTTTTCCCAGAAAAGACCAGTGTTGGGAGCTTGGTGCTTCTTGTGCACAGGGGAGAGAGGGCATTTGTTCTGGTGGGCCAGCACTTTGCCAGTGCTGCGTTACGTGGGCACGTGTTGGGAGAAAGCAGAAAGTGCAGAAATCTTTTTGCCTGTTCACCAGACAGTTAGTTGAAATGAGACTCCTCTTCTTCTCCCTGAGCTCATGTCACCCAAACTGCAGTAAGGGCCACGTCTCTCCAGGTAATGGCCAGTTTCTTGTCCCCTGGAGGGAGGTGTGGTGCTGGAGTTCTGTAGTGCTGTGCTCTATGACGATGTCAGCGTGAGCTGAAAATACTATTTGTTACTATGCAGGTGTCCCTGATGTGCTGACATAACAAGGGGTTAATGAAACTGGCAATTAGGAAACCTTGCCTTTAGAAAGAGTTATTAAGTGGTGGGCTGTGGATCTGAGAGAAGGTATTAACACGCTGACAGGGAAGGGGCACAGCAGTATTCACTGTGAGGCGTAAGTTTATGACCCGCTTATCACTTCACTGGGGCTGACAGGACTTTTCCCCTGACTGGTTGGGATTCGCCTGTTTCATTTTCTCCCTCTTTTCCAGTGAGTTCTGTGTCCCCTGCTGGCTGCCCAAGATGGTGAAGCTGGACATCCACACGCTGGCTCATCACCTCAAGCAGGAACGGCTGTATGTAAACTCGGAGAAGCAACTGATTCAAAGGCTCAATGCGGACGTGTTGAAGACGGCTGAGAAGCTGTACCGCACAGCATGGATTTCCAAGCAGCAGAGGATTAACTTGGACAGACTGATCATAACAAGGTGACTTGGAGGGGTGGGGTGCTCCTGGGGGGAACAAGCTCCTAGACTTCTGTTAATTGCAGCAAATCCAGCTGATTTTTCACACTTAGCATTCAAAGTGCTTTGCTGTACTCATCAGAACAATAGTAAGTTTTTAAAGCAAATCTCAGCTAGGGAATCTGACTCGCCTGAAACTGACTTGTTGCCTGGTTAAGGTACCTTTTTTCAATGTGTGTGTTTGTCTTGCTTCATTTATGGGAGCAAACTCTCCTTATTCCTGAAGTGACAAGTCATTTGTATCAACTATGTGGACTTTTCCCTCAGCGATAGTCTTGATAACAGATTGACCTGTGGCATCTTTTAGGAAGTTTGTTTGCTTAAGAGTTACTTAAACTGTTTCCATGTTTTCCTTTAAAGTGCTGAAGCTTCTCCTGCTGAATGTTGCCAACATGCCAAAGTCTTGGAGGACACGCAGTTTGTGGATGGCTATAAGCAGCTGGGGTTTCAGGAGACTGCTTACGGAGAGTTCCTGAACAGATTGAGAGAGAACCCCAGACTTATTGCGTCGTGCCTGGTCGCTGGAGAGAAGCTCAACCAGGACAACACTCAAAGTGTCATTCATACAGTCTTTACCTCCATCTATGGCAATTGCATCATGCAGGAGGATGAGAGCTACCTCCTCCAGGTCCTCCGTTACCTGATAGAATTTGAACTCAAGGAAAGTGACAACCCTCGGCGGCTGCTGAGACGAGGCACCTGCGCTTTCAGCATCTTATTCAAACTGTTCTCTGAAGGACTCTTCTCTGCAAAACTCTTTCTCACTGCCACTTTACACGAGCCAATCATGCAGCTCCTGGTTGAAGATGAAGACCACCTGGAAACCGATCCCAACAAGTTAATTGAGAGATTCTCTCCAGTACAACAGGAGAAGTTGTTTGGAGAGAAAGGCACAGAAAAGTTCAAGCAAAGAGTCCAAGAGATGGTAGACTCCAATGAAGCCAAGCTGGTGACCTTGGTGAACAAATTCATTGGCTATCTCAAACAAAACACGTACTGTTTTCCTCACAGCTTGAGGTGGATTGTGTCACAAATGTACAAAACACTCTCATGTGTGGACAGGCTGGAGGTTGGGGAGGTCAGAGCGATGTGCACGGATCTTCTGCTGGCCTGTTTCATCTGTCCTGCCATTGTTAACCCAGAGCAGTATGGGATAATCTCTGATGCTCCTATAAATGAGGTGGCAAGATTTAATCTGATGCAGGTATGATTGTCCTGAAAGTAGTCTTACAAAAAAACCCCAAAACACTACAGTAAAGGTAAAGGTACTGTCCCTCCTACCTGTAAGACAAATAGTAACAAACATTTGTGTTAATTGTTACTGAAAAGGCATGCTCTGAAGTTTATGTGTTTGCTTAAAATACTGACTTTAAAAATCGATGGTGTATTCCTTTATCTTTTAGAAGAGTTGCAAATGTACTTTAGGAAAGCTGTTATAGGGGATGGAAGCTGAAGTGCAAATGTGACTGTAAGATGAATTCTGGAATGTGTGTAAACAAATGTTGTGCTGTTCTTGCTAATGTTAAATATGGTGCCAGCTATTGTACAAAATCATGGAATATTTGGCTGGAAGAACCCTGTCTGGCAGTAATGGCCAGTGTCTGTGGAGGACACCTCCCGTGTCGTTAGACCTTAGAGCAGTCCCCAGCTCTCATGACAGGTTTTTGTCGTTGTGCAAATGCTTGGGTGATGCAATGACGGTATGTAGAGGTGTAGTCTGAAGGTGTTCAGTGGCACTCCTCCAAGTGAGGATATTGATATTCCCCATGCAAGTAGCAGAACCTACTTTTTAGCATCTCTGACCTGGTGAACGAGCAGTTCTCGTGGTGTAATCGTGGTGGTGAGTTTTAGCTGGGCTGTTACTGGTGGGGCCCAACCAGTGTTTTTCTGAAATACATCCGAATCCTCTACTGTGTCACTGCCTGTGTTTTGTAGCAGAGCTTGCAGTTGGCAACTCCTTAAAATTGGGAGTTGTTGTGCAGTTGGAGATTAAGAAGGAGTGTGTGCTCTGAAACAAGAGTTAACCCTATTGCCTTTCTTTTTTTGCCTCCAACATATTCTTAGTAAGATACATACAGCCATTTAAAATCTCTAGGTTTAAGATGACCTAGATTCAACTCTCAGTTCTGGCCTATTGTAAAAACAAACCGTGCTTTGTTCCTGGGATGGGGGAAGGATGGATGCTCGTAGTGTACTGTGTGTGCAGATTTTCTTGTTAAATGCAATGACTGCTTTTCTCTAAAGCTTCTTGCCTTTTTTCTGCCCCGGAAGCCGGCGCGGGGCTCTGTCCACTGGCTCTGAAGTACTTCTCAGAGTGCTAAACGAAAAAGGTCACAATGGAGGAGTTGTCTTAACTAGTCTTTTAGAATTGGGTCCGTCCTGCTGTTGTTTTGAAGTGCTTATTCTTCGTATTTCTTTTTCATTTGAGGTTGGGAGGCTTCTGCAGCAATTGGCAATGACAGGCTCTGAGGAGGGAGATCCGCGTACGAAGAACAACCTTGCTAAATTTGACAAGGTAAGAGTCCAGACTGAAAAAAGCTGAGGCTCGTGTGTGCTTCATCCTTCTGCAGCTGCTTTTCTCCAGACATTGCAGAGGACTTGCTAAACGTTTAACCTCCACCTTACATGTACTGAAAAGCTGATTAAATCCTGCACAAAGCTGGGAACAAAATCTTGAGTACTTGAATTAAGGCTCAGGGGTTCCTAATTCTACGCTGACATAATACTTCTGAAAAGAAAATACAGAAGAGACATAAAAGCAAGTTACCTTTTAAACTGAAATGCTGAATCACTGTCAGTGATTTTTCCTCTGAACCTAAAGAAAACACTTTGATCTGAAGACAACTTTTGTATGAAGTCTGGTTTGAAACCAAGTAATTTGTTAGTGCAGGGGACTTGTGTTCCTTTTTGGCGTAGTTTTGGGGTTTTGTTCGGTTTCTCCTTTGTTTGGATGAACAATCCACAGCAATACTGAAATGAGTTTTGTCAGAGGAAGAATGAAACTAATCATCTTTGCTGTATTGTCATATGTTTAAAAAGGTGATTTCCTTGTGTAACTTCCATGTTTTTGCTGGTTATAGTTGTTACAGAGTCATCAGCCCAAGTCTCACAGTTATTATACAACTAAAATTGGCTCAGATTAGAAAATGATACTGTGTGTTGCTTCCTTGTTTCACTTTTAGTCTGTGCTCAGCAGATTCCTCAGGAAGGGGCAATTCAATTGCCATAAAACAGTTTAATTTTTAAAAAGCTGAGACACTTAAGTCAGTTGCAGTTTTGAATGCAGTAAAGGAATGAAGGGAACGCTAAAACCGACTGCGCGCGTCCCTTGCTCGCTCTTCAGTGATTTTAATGATAACATGGTATTTTACCCTAAGGTTTTAAAAGCAGGAAGCAAAACTTAGTGTTTTGTAACTACTTAACTCTTGCCGTAACTTAGGTTCTTTCCAACCTCTAGTAAATGGTCTCTCCTTTGAAAACTATCTCTGGTCTTTGCAGGGCTGTGTGGCTGCTTTCCTGGATGTAGTTATCGATGGGCGTGCGGTTGAAACTCCTCCCATGTCTTCTGTTAACCTTCTGGAGGGGCTGAGCAGAACAGTGGTTTACATGACCTACAGCCAGCTCACCACTCTGGTAACTGCTTACCATATAAACTGTCCCCGTGTGTTTAGAGATGGGATAAACAAAGGTGATAATTTATGCCGCGGTTCATAGCAACACTAATTATAAACTTCTAGGTTGGCTTCATGCGGAATGTAATGTCAAGCGATCAGCTCAAGGAAGATCGGATGGCTTTGGAAAACTTGCTGGCAAACTTACCCCAGAACAAGCCAGGGAAAAGCAGCAGCCTTGAAATGACTCCCTATAACACCCCACAGCTCTCTCCTGCGACTACTCCAGCTAACAAAAAAAATCGACTGCCAATAGGTGAGGAGAGGAAACGGCCTCTTGCATGATTCCTGGTACCCTGCTCCCTTTGCTGGGCCGTTTTCTTGGTCCTCTCTTGGGGTTACTCTTTGACTACACCTTCAGTTCCTACTTCTGTGTAGATGGTGAAGAATTTTGCACAGAAGGACAGGTAGTTTCCTTAGTTTCTGATGCAAATACGGTGAGCTGCATTACACTGGATTAAACTGGAGAAAAACACTGGAGTGGCTGGTGGTCACACTGGCACAGTGATAATATAGGGGAAGTTTGAAGATGGGAAGATTGCTTAGGAATGGGGTAGGGTGGAAGCAATGACACTTAATTAGTGGGAAAGAATAAGTATAAAATGTTTGTGTCCCAGAGGAGAGCAAATGTGGAGGAGGATGAAAAGCCAAGAGCAGAACTTCTAGAGTATGTACTGAGAAGAGAAACTCTTCTTTCTCCATTATTTGTCTGCTCTAATTCCAATTGTTAGTGTGTTGTAATGCAGTTCTGTATTTGTTGAGGTTTTGTCCTCTTTTTGAATAGGATCTCTGGGTCTTGAGCTTTTCTATTTCAATAATATTTTGTCTTAAAATAGGAAGTGTGATACTCTTCCTCCCCGTCTGTTTACATGAACAGGAACACATGGGATGTGTTTATTTGTTTGAGAGATTTGGTGTTATTGTGTGACAGGATGAAAATATGTAGAGCCTCATCAGTGGGAAAAAACCCCAAACCAACCCCAAACCAACTCTGTCCCATGGTGTTTTAGCTCTGCTTCTGAAGGGTTCTGGTCTTATACCTATAATGTAGTGGCACAGCAGCATTTATTTTATGGTATAAAGTAGTTTTTGCTCAAAGTTGTTATTTTTTTTGTTTCACTTTAATGCTTTCGAAATCCAGGACAGCAATTGGCAGCCATTACTGCCTGGGACACTTCTGCTACCAATCTCTCAGCTCATATAACTCTAGTAACCCCTTTTGGTGGGTAATGCCCTCTTTCCATTCTTCTCCATCAAACTTTCAGTTATAACACCTGATGTAAGCATGCCTGTGGTTTACTTTGCCAATCCATTGCTTTTTCAGACTTCTGCATTGATTTCCGTGTGAAACTCGTTCTGTGTGTACACAGAGTTTATAAAACCACCTTGTGTGCTTTTGTGTGATAATCAAAATTTGGCTGTGACTCCCACACCCTCGCCTTGTTTTGCCTGGATCAAATCAAGCAGCAACTGGTGTCATGTGCCATACTTAGAAATCTTGATTCTGTGTGGGTGTTTTCCCTTCCACGGTGCCAAACGTGGGAACATGAGGCTACTTGAAAAGACTAATCAGAGTAAACCACCTGATGTTGAATTCTGTGCCTGGGTTCGAGGCATCTGTCAGAATAAGACTTCCCTGCTTTTTAGGAGGAGAAACATAAAAATAATTAAATGGAGTTAGAAACTGCAGGAATCTAGACCTTTTCTTTATTTTGTTAACAAACTTCTTGATTTTCTCAGTTAATTTCTGAAGGCTCTTTCTGTGGGTTTGTGTAGGCAGACCTTGTTTCTCCAGAGTTCTATGCTGAAAGTTTGCTTTTTCACAGTTCAGTACTTACATTTAAACATTAGTCCCATCTCTCAAAGGCTGATATGACTTTTCAGTTTGTAAGCTTATTTAGTATGCTTACTGTTGATTTAAAACATTGCCATTCTCTATTTCCATGGTACTGTCTTATTTTCCACCTTAGACAAGGAAAAGCTTTGTAACATTGATGTTTCAAAATACTCTTAGCAACTCGTAGCAGGAGCAGATCCAATATTCTCATGGATCAGCACGGAGATCATGAAGGATCCTCCCAGGAGACCATCCCCGAAGTTCAGCCCGAGGAAGTGCTGGTGATTTCTCTGGGGACGGGCCCACAGATTACTCCAGGAATGATGTCAGAAAATGAGGTAGGCAAAAGCTGTCACAGCTGTGCAGTCTGTGCTCTCTGGCAGCAGAGCAATGAAGCTGTGGCAGTTCAGTTGGGGTAATGAATCCAGAATGGGAACTAAACCCCTTACTTGATTGCACTGAACTTGGGGGTTGTACATTTCAAATTTCCCTTGGTTAGATTTCTTTTTTCATAACTTGGTGTATCTGCAAGGTGTGAGAAGCAGTATATTAACACAGGAAAAACAATCCTGGGGATTTATAGAGACTGTTACCTAACACTTAAGAGGAAACTTGGGCTGTTGTTTCTGAGCCTGAAGAAACTGATTCAGCGTGTCCCTGTGCTGGGTCCTTTGGGTCTGTAGCTGCTGCCTTCTTCTTTGCTGCCTTGCCTGATAGTTCGATTATCTCCCTTTGCAGCCTCATAACGATCAGTTTCCATATTGTATTAGTCTGCTGGGGGATAAGGGAGCTGGTGGCTCCATTATTATCAGGACTTGCCTTACGTTCACGTCTGGGTTACCTTAGTTCTCTCCAGCCTCTGGCTTTGGACAGCTGTGTGTTTTCAGACGGAATGTTAGAAATGTGATTGTGCCATTAACATCCAGGGGGGGAAAAATGCAAAAAATGCATGCAGTGTTTTGTTTACTGTTTAATTATCTGAAAATAGATTATTTTAAGGAAGTCTTGTCTCTTTCCTTGGCTCTCCAGGTCTTAAATATGCAGCTTGCCGATGGCGGACAAGGAGATGTCCCTGTTGATGAAAACAAACTCCATGGTAAACCTGATAAAACCTTGCGCTTTTCCCTCTGCAGTGATAATCTGGAAGGAATATCTGAAGGTGAAGGGCTACTTAAGTCTTGAAGAAGTTTTGTCCCTTTCTTTTTTCCTTAACTATAAGAGGAACATCTGTTACATACAGCATGTCATCTCTCCCATTTTGAAGACTGTGCTATTTTACCAATGAAAGAGGTCTGGATCTAAATTTCCAAAGGCATAACTGAGTCTGAGAATTAGGAATGAAAAAAAAAGTGTATTTAGAAAGGGAAAACAGGGAATTTAATTTTTTTTTTTTTGAAACATAAATGTAGTACTAAGTATTACACTTGGAATAGCTTCTGGACTCTGGACAACTCCTTTATATGAACCTCAGAGAGAGTAAAGCCCAGGTTTCTTTGTGGTGTTGAAGAGGTTTGTACAGGGCAGTCAGCACACATTATTTTCCAGAACTTCCATTGTTTAGTTTTTGCTCTCTCTGTCCTCAAAATGAGGGGAAAAAAAGGAGAAGTAAACAAATCAACGACAAAGACTTTATTATAGTTAGTATGATACTATAAATGTCAGAAACACAAATTACAGTGTGGGTTAAGTATCCCTAGAAGAGGGATCAAAAGTAGAGCAAATGTACATTTAGTTCATCAGTTCAGAATTTTATATTTCAACTGCTGCTTCATTCCTTTTCATCTTCCCAGTTAATTGTGTCCTGGGTTGTTAATGCTGTACATTTCAGAGCTGCTGTTCAAATGACATTTACAGTAAAATCTGTTTTCCCAGGTCCTTCAAATCGCTCCAACTCTGTGTCATCTTTGGATTTAGAAGGGGAGTCTGTGTCGGAGCTTGGGGCAGGCCCCTCTGGCAGCAACGGCGTCGAAGCTCTGCAGCTCTTGGAGCATGAGCAAGGCAGGTGAAATCCTCTAATGCAAGTGCCTGAGATGTTCTAGATGGTAAAGGCAAAGTTCTGTGGAAAAAGGTTGGAAAACTGGCTAGTACAGGAAAAAATAAGTTAAAGTTTTCTGTGTGCAGCCACTCTTGTGTTTGTTTATGGTTTTGTTTTATTGTTTGTTTTTCTTTCCTAGAAATATTTCTTGTAGTCTGTTGTTAGGAAAAGGAAGTCGCAGGGAACTTTTGAGGCTTCAGTCCTTTATAGGAAACTGCTTGTAAAGTTTTCCTTGATACCAAGCTTTTCCTTCAGGGAACAGGGTGATCTGGGTTGGAGTAGTCTTAAACCATCTGGGTGGCTTCCTGTTCAGTATCTATTTGTCAGAGGCTGGAACGGGTTGCCCAAGGGGTTGCGATGTCTCCAGCCCCGGAGATATTCAAAACAGGACTGACATGAGCACGAGCAACCTGCTGTAATTGAGGTTTGGGCTTGAATGATCCCTGGAGGCCTCAGCTATTCCGTGATAAGTTCTTCTGGCAGGATTGCATCAGTTTTTTGATAGTGCACTAAATTTTATTAATTTTGTCTGTCAGTTTGGTTGATGGGTCACCACTTGGTGCTGGAGATCTTTCCTGTTAGGTTTCAAATGTGACGAAAAGCGTCTGTCAGGCAGCGTCTCTCTCAGCGCTTTGCAGGCCTTACCTTGAAACACCGTCTTACCTGACAGAGGTAGAGGGTTGTTTTGTGTGGGTGCTTTTCTTCTATAATGCACTCTCGCAGATTTCCAATCAGAAGTAACTGGAGAAGCCTTTCAAAACAATCAGAACTTTTTCTTTTTACACAGCCACAACTCAGGACAATCTTGATGACAAGCTCCGTAAATTTGAAATCCGTGATATGATGGGGTTGACTGATGACAGAGATATTTCAGAAACCGTGAGCGAAACATGGAGTACAGACGTCTTGGGAAGTGACTTTGATCCCAATATTGATGAGGATCGTTTGCAAGAAATAGCAGGTAACTCGGTGGTACATCTGGTGTGCTGAAGTGTTTCATGCTCCTGCTGAAGTAGGCCGCAGGGCTCCTTTCCTCTCTTCTAAATAGAAGTGTTTCCATTGATGAAACCAGAGCTTTTCTATGGGAGGCTTCTGTGTGTGTGACCTGTATTCTATTTGGTTGCTCATTTCTATCTTTTCAATATTATTTTTCAAGATTACCTGATTAAGGACGCTTAAAATACGTTCTTATTTCTGTTACCAGAGCTGTCCTCAGGAAGCCTGTATGTAGCTGTACACTTGGGCTTTCCTTTTGCAGGTGCGGCTGCGGAGAGCATGCTGGGCAGCTTGCTGTGTCTGCCAGGGTCAGGCTCTGTGTTGCTTGATCCCTGCACAGGTTCAACAATATCAGAAACCACAAGTGAGGCGTGGAGTGTGGAAGTATTACCAAGTGATTCAGGTCAGAACCGTGTGGCTTTTACTTATTTCTTTAGTATGAATCAAGACTCTTCCAGCGGTTTATAACGCAAATCAGCGGCCTCTTCCTCTCTGTCTTTGAGAAATTACTATCCTAGGGTTACACTGGTGTTTGTGAATACTTCAAGCATTAAAAGGAGAAGCTGCTCCTAGGCAGAGAGGAGATGGAAAGCATTGCAAGAGACTTACTGTTACTTAAATTCTTAAGGGCCAAAAAGGGAAAAAAGGGGTGGCAAAGTAAACCTCTGTTTGCTCTCCTTCCCTGTGGTGTTAACTATGGCTATGTAGGACCATGGGTTACTTTGGTAAGTGACAATTTGACTGTATAGTGTTGTCTCTAAGACATACAGTACTTAAAACCAGTAAAAACTTCTTAGAATGCCTGTGCAGGCAGAGCAGTGCTCCCTGTGCTGAGCCCTGCCTTCTGCACAGGGAGAAAACTCTTGCTGAAGTGGTTGAGTTACCTCAGAACTTGATGTACTAAATCAACGCGTGACTGTGCCCCTTGGTCTGGATGTGACTATTCGGGGAGTGTGGCACTGAGTAATGATACTTTCTCTCTCTACTCTCCACCATCCCCCTTTTGTAGAGGCCCCAGATTTAAAGCAGGAGGAGAGACTGCAAGAACTGGAGAGTTGCTCGGGGCTGGGTAGCACGTCTGATGACACAGATGTAAGGGAGGTCAGTTCTCGACCCAGTACACCGGGCCTCAGCGTCGTATCAGGTGTGTTTCCTTGTCTCTGAAAACATGCAGCTCCATTAGGTCATGATCAGCATCTGCCTTCCTCCACTCGCTTTAGTTATGCATCATTTCACTCGTGGAATAACTGTGTGTGCTCCTGGAATTTTCAAAGCAGTACTTCTTTGTTTATCTTACAGAAGAAATAAAAAAGGCATCAGAGCATCAAATACTCGGTGCTACAAGAGCAGGGGTTAGCAGTGGAGTATTGATTTGGAAGAAACTCCAAACTTCCTTGCATTTAGTCTTATTATCACAACTTTTTTTGTTAATTAGCATATATCTACTTCAGTTCCTCAAAGTCTTTAACAGAGTGAAGCATCTTTCTTAATTAATGCCCATTGGCAAAGTGCATTCATGGCTATGTCAAAGCAGTTGGAGATGTAGAGCAGAAGTAAAACATTATTTTAGGAGTCTAGAAGTTCATGTCTCTGGTGCTGCTGCCAGTCGATATTGGTTATTGCAGTGGTCACCAAACGTTTTAACAGCTTCAGGATTTTGCTCCCTTTTTCTCTGAAAGACTATTACAGATGGTTCTTTTGTTGTGTGTAAGGTATTAGTGCAACATCTGAAGACATTCCTAATAAGATCGAGGATCTCAGGTCCGAATGTAGCTCTGACTTTGGGGGGAAAGATTCTGTCACAAGTCCCGACATGGATGAAACGGCCCACGGTACGTTACCCGCTGTACGCCGTGTTACTGGGGCTGGTTTTTCTGTGCCCCTCGTGCTGTAGGTAGCTCTTGGCACACTGCTAACTTCTTATTTTTTATTGTATTTCAGGAGCCAGTCAGTTGACATCTCCTCCTTCTCAGACAGATTCTTTGCTTGCCTTGTTTGACCCTCTGTCATCAAATGAGGGTGAGTTGTTAAGAACAAGCTTTTTTAAAAAATAGCTATTTTCAGTGTTTCTATGTTAGTACCAGCTAATTTGGAAGAATCTTAAAAGAAACATGTGGCTTCTTTTACGCTTCTGACCGCAGGTGTATCAGCTGTGGTAAGGCCCAAAGTACACTATGCCAGACCCTCTCACCCACCACCAGACCCACCCATCTTGGAAGGAGCGATGGGAGGCAACGAGGCCCGGTTACCAAACTTTGGGTCTCACGCTTTAATTCCAACCGATCTGGAGGCGTTCAAGCAGAGGCACTCGTACCCGGAGAGGCTAGTGCGCAGCAGGAGCTCAGATATCGTCTCCTCTGTCCGGAGACCCATGAGTGACCCTGGGTGGAACAGACGGCCTGGTAACGAGGAGAGGGAGCTGCCCATGCCGGGCACCAGCACCGGAGCAGCCGTTCTGGTGGCTGCCTCTCAGTCGTCCTCTTCATCTCCTAGTAAAGACTCCTCTAGGGGAGAGGTAAGGCTTCTATTTGTTGTTTTTCTTCAGGCATGCCCACTTCAATTATGGATCTAATGCCATAAAGCTGATACTAAATGTGTTTAGCCAAAGAATTACAATGACCCTTTGTTACCTTTTAAACGTTGGCCAGTAATGTTTTACAAGCTAAAGCTGCAGATGATCAGTGTGACTTAAATGAATCTGGGTTCTCTTAAATTTCCTGGATGAGATTTACTTGATTTGGTGGGATATCAGAAATGGATTTCTCATAGTGTTGAAATTTAAAATGCTGCAGCACCCTGAAAAGTCATATTCTTTAAAAAAACAAATGAAATCTTAAGTTTCTTCATGTCTTTGGTTTTGCATTTGTAGGCTGCCCTCTTCAGGAGGGATATTTCTAACTCAGCCTGTGCTCTGCTGTAGTCCAGTTTTTACAGTTGCTGTAGCACAGCTTGAAGTTGAGGAGAATTTTTGGCCCTACATTTGAGGAGGTAAATGCTCAAACGTATTCTCTGCCCTTCTACAGATTGAGGAGCGAAAAGACAGTGATGATGAGAAGTCTGACAGAAACAAGCCCTGGTGGAGGAAGCGCTTCGTGTCTGCTATGCCCAAAGGTAGGGTCCTGGCGGGGGTGCTTCAGGAGGAGTGCACGCTGCCCTCGTTACACCTTCAGTCATTTTTACAGCAAATTTTTCATTTCACTTTGAAAAGCCAACCAGGCTGACAGATTTGTTACAGAGTAACAGCAGTTCTGTTAATGTTGAGAAATAAGGGTACTTATTTATAAAATTGCAAGTGTTGCAGTGAAGAGAGAGTTGCTGAAATCCAAAGTGTGCAGCACCTTTAAAGAGGTGTGTGAGCTGAAAGGGATTTGTTAGGCATTGTGTTACCTTGGAATCCTTACACGAGGCCAGTCGTCCCATAGGTGTGTGGTACTGATTTCTTTGCAGCCTCCCTGAGAACTGCCCTCCATTCCCTACACACCGTAGTTGGTACCGATATCAATAGTTCAGGATATCTCTTGTAGCACGGCATGAGTGGAAATTAGATTTTGGCTGTGTACAAAGTAAAGCTTGTGCAAGATACTGTTTGGATTTTGTGCTGTGAATAGTGGCAGTGGGGGCTGGAATGAGTTGTGTGACATTAGATATTCTTGCCTTTCTTTAAACCAGACCTTCAGTTTGAAAAAACCCAACATAATCCTCTGCGTGAGTTCAGATGACATTATACTATTTTAAAACAGCTTAGTTTGCTTTTTTATTTCAGTGTGCTCTTTATGTGTCATCTTCCTGAACTTAGTAGTGGGAGTGAGTCACCAGAGAAGATTTGGGTCATTATGACCAATATTTGAGTTAGGACCAGTGGCTAAATTCAAGTGTAAATAAATATATAAATAAAAAAGGGAGGCTCCCTGTCTCCCTCACTAGTAATTGCCGGGAACACGTAGTACCCGGAAGGCTCGTGCTCTGTGGTAGGCTTGTGTAAGCTCACTGCACAGGTGACAGTACAGTCCAGTCCCACCCCACAGATCAGCTAATGCTGTGACTGAAGTGTATTTGATGACAGAGTTCTGCATTAGCCACTCTCTTAAAGTTTCTTCAGTCTGGCATTACCTCAGAGCAGTCTTTGATAAGGTACCTTGTCTTTCAGCTCCTATTCCATTTAGAAAGAAAGAAAAACAAGAAAAAGACAAAGATGACATGGTGCCTGACAGATATGCAACACTTCAAGGTATGTGAACAGTGTCATCGTAGCAATTTCCTCTTGACATGCCCTCCAGCACTCCAGAGTGCCCACCAGGTAACTCCTGATGGAGAGGTGTGTGCCGTTGTGGGTAATGTTCACAACTGGCTTTCTGAGTAATAAAGTGGATAAAGACTTCTTGCCTTGAAGACTGTTTTTAAATTGTCATGCTCTGTCAGTATGTGGAGCACTGAATTCTCTACTCAAGTCTTCACTGTTTTCCTTTTATGTTTTTTTCTCTGACTCTAAAGCCCCTGTTCTTACGGTAGCTGTAGCCATAGCTCAGACACATTCCTATAAAAATGACTTAATTGTTAAATTAAACACAATTAGAACCTTGGTGTTTAGTTTTCCGTTTGCCTACTCATTTCTAGAGGTCTTCAAACACACAAGAACCATTTGGGTATGCAGTAGAAATATACTCAGGATCTGGCTTTATTTATTCACTTTCATTCTTCTTGTTTGGTTTTTTGTTTTCTCTATTTTTGCTTCAGACTTTATAAACATATTTGAATTGTGTCTACATGGAACACAGGCAGCTGATTGTTTGGATGGTCTGAAAACAGAGTCCAAATGTGCAGGTGTAAGTGTTTGTATTTGCTTTCAGCCCAAGGTTAACTCCTGCTGTTGTTACTGGCCCTTTCAGATGATCCCAGCCCGAGGCTCAGCGCCCAGGCCCAGGCTGCAGAGGACATTCTGGACAAGTACAGGAATGCGATTAAGCGAACCAGCCCCAGTGAAGGAGCCATAGCAAGCTATGACAGCGCAGGTAAGAACCGGGCTCTTATCATCATCAACAAGGTATTTTCTCCTCCTCAGAGATAAAAACGCTTCAGTATGTGAATGTGCAATAACAAGTGTTAGCACTGGCAACTGAACAATGTGAGCCCAGAGACCAGGAACTAAATCGGTATTCCCAAGGACAGCTCTTTCCTACTGCCACTGAGGGGGTTGGTTGTTAGTAGCACATCTCTTACCAGTTTGTTTTGGTTTTTAATGGATACTGAGGAAGTATATTACCTTCCAGAACTGATGTAATTTCTTCACAGTGATCTGTAGACTAAAGATTTTTAATATTTTTTTCACTTACTCAGAATAAGTTGGTTTATTTGCTGTCTTCTTTCCCCCTGATCTTAGAGTAACAAGAAGGAGAATAGAGAATATGAGTCTGCTTTCTTCTTCTGACTCCTCTCTTCAAGTGTAATGTCTTTTCCCTTTACACAGAGGCTATTGGGGATGGTGAGAGTATGCATGACTCTCCTCGGGACGAGGCGTTGCAGAACATGTCTGCGGATGATCTCCCAGACTCCGCAAGTCAAGTAGCACAGCCACAAAGTTCTGCTTTCTCCTACAGGTAAGTGCATTTGCAGGTTTAATCTTACCCACCAAGTAGAATTAAAAGCTGAAGAAGTGATATTCTGAAGTCTTGACAAGACCGGTGTATTAAAATTAGGTGTGGTATTTTGGGTGGTATTTAAAAAAAGAAAAGAGACTGCTTATTGAGCAGGCAGGCCTTGCAGCAGCTTTGTTAAGAACATATTTTTCTTCCTTAAGGGATGCAAAGAAGAAATTGAGATTGGCTCTTTGTTCAGCAGATTCTGTGGCCTTCCCGATGTTGACCCATTCAACAAGGAATGGTCTCCCTGATCACACAGACCCAGAAGGTAACTGTGTTCTCTGCAGGCAGATGTTTCGTGTTGTAGCTGTCTCTTCTCTCCCCCCATCAAACGGCACTTGTACCTCACTGCCTGTGGGAACCTCCCTTGGGCACGGATACAGAAGGCATAGGCCTCCTTTCCCCCCCCCCGAATGTTTTCTTTCCTGCTCCACAAACAAGCTGGCCAACTAAATATGGTCTAATGTTTTGGTTTTGTAATGAAGTATCTCAGATAAAGTACGGGCCGAGCCTGAAGCTGTAGAGAAGACTCCCAAAATACACACACTGTTGGGAATTCTGCTACAGAACTAATAGAGAAACTCGAATGATTTACTGTGTCTTTCTTTACATTGACTTAGAATATATGTCTTGAGTTTGCATCCCTTCACCCACCCCAGGTTTATGTGCAGAGAGGTGAATTTGTCACCTTTTCTGGTCCTCTTCATGTTGCAGGATGGTTCTAAGTATAAATTAGATAAGTTATGAAAACTTACCCCTTGAGAAATTGAAGACATTTATTGCCTTGTGTACAGAAGCTTTGTTTTAAACTGTTACTTGTTTCCCACATTCCAACCTCCATTTCTTTTCCTTAATAATTTTCCTTGTTCTTTATTAGATAATGAAATTGTCTGCTTCTTGAAAGTTCAGCTTGCTGAAGCTATTAACCTCCAAGACAAGAACTTGATGGCCCAGCTGCAGGAGACAATGCGGTGTGTGAGCCGCTTCGATAACAGGACTTGTCGAAAGCTCCTGGCATCTATTGCAGAGGACTACAGGTAGTTTGTTCAGTATCTTATTAATAATGGGTTTCCAAACATTTATATTTATTCACTAGCAAATGGGGGAGATCCCTTTTGTTGTAAACTGTGCTTTAACACAGCAGGTTATTACATCTCTGCTTCCCCACAAAGCGATGGAGTCCTGCCTACCTGCAGGCGGCTCAAAAAATCTTGGCCCTTAAGTCACTCCAGATAGTAATAAACTTGGGTTATTCGATTTGTGGCTCAGGTTCAGCTGGAAATCTTGTCTTCCAGCTGAACATGAGCCACAGATTGAGGGAGATGCTGTTTGGAATTTGCTTTGGTCTTGCATTCTGGAGGCCGCAAGGGCAGCGAATTCTGTCAGACATCTGTGTAAGGTGGAACTTCCTAATTCAGGTGTATCTTCATTTTAAAAACAGTAGGTTGAAGATTCCTCTGCACTACAACTTAACACTTTATAAAGCTATTGCCCTCTATCTTTACTATGAATCTAATGTAGAGAACTCTTTATATTTTAGGAAAAGAGCTCCATATATCGCTTATTTAACTCGCTGTCGCCAAGGCCTGCAAACGACACAAGCACACTTGGAAAGGCTGCTGCAAAGAGTCCTGCGAGATAAAGAAGTGGCCAACAGATACTTCACTACAGTGTGTGTGAGGCTACTGCTAGAGAGCAAAGAAAAGAAAATAAGAGAGTTTATTCAGGGTAAGGTTAATGCAGGCTGTGCCATGTCTATATCCCTTTAGTCCATATTTAGATGATGGCTCGGGTTAGCGTTCTAAAATACAACTTCTGATCTGAGAACCCGATTCCTAAACCAGGTTTCATTTCAGCTGGTGAGTTAATGGCTCGGACAGACAGAATACTGGGACTTAACAGACAGAATACTGGGACTTAACAGCATGCAATGGCAGCTAAGCCATGGTAACGGGTGGCACTTTTCATAGGCCAAGAGAATGTAGGTGATTTGACCTCACTTGGCCTAAAAAGTTATGCTAAACCGTATTATCTGCCCCATGGAAGTAGCATAAATACTAGTAATTATTTACATTATACATGATCTTGCATCTACTGATAAATGATAAATAAAGTGGCAGCATTCAGTGCTCAGTACAGAGTCTGTGGTTGCACCTCGGAAGATACGGGGAATAATAACAGTATGAAACAAAGATTCAAAAGTACATAATATAAGGAATATCAGCACCAGGAAAACAACTCTCTCGAAACAGAACCACTTAAAACAAGCCATTCTCTGTGCACACACCTGGCTTAAGGAAGTAAGTAGCAAGTTTGGGCTCAGTTCTCGCTCCTGGAGCACATAGTGTGCATGTGAAATGTGCCTGAACAGGCTGGATTTTACACGAGAACTTACATCTATTGGGATTAAAGTTCTGGTAAGAAGATTCAGTGACCCAGGAGGGAGTTAAAGGCCTTTCAGTGGACAGACAGGAGCCAGCTATTTCTGGATGATCTAAAAGAGAACTTGGCAAGTGTGGTGTTCGGGCTGCTGGCAGATGTGAGTGGCAGTTGTCTTCTGCTGCAGAGCGCTAGAAGTACGGCACTGGGGAGGGGCAGGGATTTGCTCACGCTGTGGTAACTTGGCTGCATCGCTCATTCTGTGGTTTTTAGATAAATGGGAACGTTGCAACTATGCATACTTGATAGAGGTAGGGGTAGGAGATGGTACACAAGGGTTTTCTTGATATTTTCACCCGTCCTTTGATGATGACTTTGTGTGTGCTGGTTCCTACTGGTGTTCTAGGGATTGTGCCGGGGGTTATTTCTGGAGGTGGCTGGAAAGAAGGCATAAGAACTGGTACTGCACTGGAAGTGATTAACACAGTATTAAGCAGAGTATTTTGACCATATGCTTTGCTAAATGTCTTCTTTATGCTTTTCCTTTAATTTCTCCATTTGTTTCAAGTGTTCCTGCTTGTATTTCCCTTACTGGGGCGTGGGCAAAACAGAGCCTCAGTGCTGCCTGGCAAAGAGTCTGAAGTATATTCTGGGCTCTTCTTTCCAGGAAAAAAAAACTATCAGAAATAATGTTTTTTACTTAACCTAATGTTCTCTCTCTTTTTACTTCTTATCAGATTTCCAGAAACTCACAGCAGCAGATGACAAAACAGCCCAAGTTGAGGATTTTCTTCAGTTCTTGTACGGGGCTATGGCTCAGGATGCCATATGGCAGAACGCCAGCGAGGAGCAGCTTCAGGATGCGCAGTTAGCCATAGAGCGCAGCGTCATGAATCGCATTTTCAAGCTCGCTTTCTACCCCAATCAGGATGGAGATATTTTGCGTGACCAGTAAGTTCCTGTCATTTGAATACCCGCTTCCCCTGCGGCAGTTGGTGCGGGTGGAGGCTGTGCTGTCTTCGTGGGACAGCCGTGCCGTGCAAACTCGGGTGTCCTTCTGGAATGTTCTACAGAAGAACAAGGAGGTGCTTTAGCATCACGTGCAAAAGTTTGTGTTTGCCTCAGATTGTTATTACAGAATAAAACTGTAAATCATAGAATCGTTCAGAATGGATGAAATGGAAATGGAAAAGGCTCTCGGGGTCATCGGGTCCAAGCACCAGCCTCACTCTACAAAGCACTGCTGGCTCCTGCTTCCTTTTCACTCTTGGCTTCTGTGTTTGTTCTCAGGGTCCTTCACGAGCACATACAGAGGTTATCTAAAGTGGTGACTGCAAACCACAAAGCACTTCAGATACCTGAGGTAACAACTTCTCCTCTCCTTCACTTCCGTAGGTGTTGGGGTGCTTGGGTTTGACTGTGTTTGGGACAGGGAGAGGGTGGGTTTGTTTTGCACTTGAAAGGATTGCTTTTCTGTCTGTGACAGCTGCTGAAATATCCTGCAGGAAAAACATGCTGTACCCATGTTTTGTTATCTTCCACTGACTAATCCTTCCAAAGACATTTTTTTCTGATTCTGACACCTCTGTGTGCATTGTAAGATTTAAGAGCTAATACTACACTGCACTAAGATGCAGTAACTGCCTGATAATTTGCCTCAGAAGTCAAGATTTGAATCCTTTATGCTTCTAATGCGATTTGTATGCAGTGGCTGTGCTTTACAGCTATTGAGTTAGCTTTCAGAACTGGCCAGAGCTAATAGAACCTTTACAGATCCCTGAATTTGCCCAGTGCTTTCGCTTTCTGGCAGTTAACAGGGTAACTGGGGGCAGGGTGATAGCCTTAACTCTGTCAGGGGCTGGATGTTTTGCAGCCTTTCTAGTTCTCGATTCAGTGTTTGAACCGTACTACTCAAAACCAGTGAGTGCTTATAAAGCTGCTGCTGGGAGACAGAATCCTAGAGCTCTGCCTTGCTTGCCAGCCGTGTGCTGGAGGAGTCAGGAAGAAGCACAGGCTCATTGTATGAGTTACACACCGAGTGCTGCCTCCTTGTAGCTTTTTATCATAACACAGCAGGAAACCACCTTCCTCGTGAGCCTCATGTAACCACCTTGACTTAAAGCTTCCCGTTTCTCCAGGGTCTCGCTCCTTACCTGCGAGTCCCTGGCCCTTCAGATGCGCTGTGGTGCGCAGCAGGAGCTTGGACAAACGAGGACTGGCAGCACTGTGGGTTTTGTTCCTCAGGTGTATCTCCGGGAGGCACCGTGGCCATCTGCACAGTCTGAAATCCGCACAATAAGCGCTTACAAGACCCCTCGAGACAAGGTTCAGTGTATCCTGCGAATGTGTTCGACCATCATGAACCTGCTTAGTCTGGCAAACGAAGATTCCGTACCTGGGGCAGACGATTTTGTTCCTGTTCTGGTCTTTGTCCTCATAAAGGTGAGTTCTTTTGGAAAGATCACCAACCCCAGGTAATTTTTGTAATAAACAAGCACTTTTTAGGAAGAAAAAGAATGCATTTGGGTAACTGGGAGCGTGCAAAGCCCAAACCCAGGTCTAATTCAGCAGGCTTAAATAGACATACCTCAGAAATGTGGGCACAGTTAGGGGTGTTGAATCCAAACACACTTGGTGTTTGGAACCAAGGAAACGGGGCTGCAGGCGCTGGGGGGGGAGTGGGGCCTGTTTGGGGTGTGTCCACCAGCATCTGCTGTGTGTGCTGGCTTAGTGATGCCCTCTTCCAGGACAGATCTGCACGAGGGCTGGCCTGTGCTGGGTTGGTGGCCTTTCTTGGCACATGAGTGTTTGGAGAACGGTCTGTCTGGTGTCAGATGCTGGAACAGGATTGTCTGTGCGTTGAGCTCCGTGATGACTTTTACAGATTCCGCCAGTGTTGCCCTTCCCCTTGGTCTGTCTGTCGTTTTCCCTCCTTGGAAAAACACTCCTTTCATCAAGTCTGATGCCTTCTGAGTGTGTGAAACGGGGGTGGCCTGGACAAACAGCCCCCACCCCACAGGCAGGTTACACAGTCCCGTGTTAGGGGTGGGAGAGGATCAGGGCACGAATCGGGTGGTTTCTGCTCTCTCTGTGCTCCCGTTTTCTCCTGAGCTTTGCAAACAAGCTGTGAGTATCTTTTTTTTTTCTTTTCTTCACCCCTCAGGCAAACCCACCTTGTTTGCTGTCCACTGTTCAGTACATCAGTAGTTTCTATGCCAACTGCTTGTCCGGAGAAGAGTCGTACTGGTGGATGCAGTTCACGGCAGCCGTTGAATTCATTAAAACCATTGACGATCGCAAGTAACTCAGCACACGACCGGGCAGACTGTTAGCAGAGGAAGAGTGCATAAGAATGTACAACAGCTGCAAAAGCTGAAGAAGAGACTTTCCTTGTAAAATACTGTACAGAATTGAGGCATTTTAAAACACACCTTTACTAGTCCAGTTAATTTAACGGATTTTCCTCTTCTCTTGGTTGTGTTTTTCTCCCCTGTAGATACCGGCACTGCAAAAGGGACCACAGTTTTCAGGTATTTTGGAAGCTCAAAACACGCAGGAAACACTTCATGCTTTTTGCACCACCCCTCTTCCCAGTTCTTACTCGTGGGAATAATTCACTTAATTTAATTTCTAATAGAAAACTCAAACAAGAAGAATCAGGGCAACCACTTAGTATGTTTCCTAGCTTAATACACCTTTTATTAATAAAACACCAGCCACACAGGAAGTTTGCAGTAGCTGACATTAGTTATCACCTAAATAGTTGTATTTCACCCAAATTTACAACCTGAGAGGACAGTGTAAATATTACAGAACTATATTTAATGCATTGCAATTATCTTTGGACTCATTATCCTTTGAGTAAACGAGCAAAAGCCTCTCTGACCTCTACCAGGCTGTGACATACCGTGCTTTGGTAGTGAAAGGACTTCCTCCAAAGGCTAAGATTAAAAAGGGCAAACTGAACTATTTATTAAAATGTAATTAAGATTACTGAAATTTCTAAAACTGGAATTTATAATAAACAGGGCTTCTTAGCTAGCTAACACTTTTTGGCTAGGGCATTATAGGGTGTTAGAGAGGTTTGGGTATATAGAGGAGAGGGACTGTAAGTTACAATAGATAAGTCTAATATAAAAAAGGAGAAATGAATTACCTTACTGTAATATTTTTTCTGAAATATTGTGTATACTGTACAAACCCCAAACAGAGATCCTTAACAGAACCTTGGGCTGTAATATATATTTTGATTAGTGACATTAAATACATATGCCAGGGGTTTCAGTGAATGTTTTTACTAAATGTTCTTTGTGTTGTCTGCTATGCAGCAGTGCAAGTTTTACTGTTCATAGAAAATATTTTAAAATATAACACTGTTCTTTATGAAACATATCATAACATCAGTTCAGGGTGTTTTATAGATTTCTCACCCCGCCTTCCCCATAAACTGACAATTACCAATCTAGAGAAGTTTTTATGCACACCACCAGGTGGATTTCTCATGAGTGGACCGGTCTGAGGGCCAGCCCGTGGTTGTTACCTGTATATAAGCACTTGCTGTTCTTTTTTAGCTAGGCATAGGGAGCAGAAGGGCAGCGAGCATTTAACTCTTTCATGTCAGTATTATTTCTTGCTCTTCCCAGAATGTTATTGCACTTCTGACGGAGGGATGTGTTAAGGTTTGGTGTCTGTGAGTAGTAAAGAAAACAGAGTCTTTCTCATGTTCTTTTCAAAATATGATTGCTTTTCTTTTTCTGTGTGTGTGTGCATTTTGATAATTAAAACCTGTAAGCAGCTAGTGCTTGGGGAAAATCATTTGGTTAACGGAAATGAGAGCAACTTACGTGAAGTATCAAGTGCTTGATTTGGCTGTGCTACTTTTCAAGGCATAATTAAAGGAACTTACTTTCTAGGACTCTAATCTGTAACTCAGTTCAGCGTTTTTGCCAAACTAATCCCAGGTGAGAGGATGGGATGGTAACCATTTTCTTGTATTTATAGTCTTTCTCCTCTATTAGAGACGCGATTGTGTGGAGGAGCAATACTCCTGATCTGCCTTGCTGTGGTAACTGTGCAGCATCCCAATATCCTAATTCTCTAGCCTAGGTTTGGTGCTCAACTCCTATCTTCATATTGCAAGCACTGCCCTGACCAATAGCACTCAGCAGCGAAGCACAAACATGCCCTTGAAGATACAGCCAGATCATATCTAAAAGCAACACAAATTTCTTTCCAGTGAAGTGTCCTGTAATTTTTAATTATTGCTTGAATATCAGAGATGTTAAGACTGGTCTATGAAGGTTCCTTTCGTCCTGCAGTGTGGCTTTAGTCGAGGAGAGCACTTGTACAAGCCCCACAGCAGGCCCAAAGACACTGAGGTGGGTGAGGACCCTGCGGCCGCTTCGGGGTGAGCAGGATTTGATGGGCACCGTCGGGTCTTTCAGACCCGCTCTCCTTCCTGCAAGGGGCAAGAACCCTTTCCTTTGTGATTGTTATCGTTTTGGTTCTCTGTGTAGGAAAATACTTCAAAGAACTGAAGTCTTTTTTTTGTTAATTGTCACTTTGCTATTTTAAATCCAGTGAGTGTTTTGATGAGCCCCAGGTGAGCTGAGAGTCTTCGTAGCGAGATGGTCCTTTGCTTCTTTTTTCCAGCCTCCTCTGAAAGTCCTTTAGATAGTCTGAGTAGGTGTGGTTAGAGAATTGGACTTTCCAAAGAATTAAAAACCTCCCTGTAATCTCCTCTTACTGTTTTCCCCTGGTGTCCCGTAATGTTTTGTTTTAAAGTGGTAGATGATGTGTGTAGGAAGCGATGTTGTTAGGCTTCGGTGTGCAATAGCAAAGGTGGAAAGACAGGGAGTAAAGGACCAAAGGTGACAGAACTGTTGCCAAAAGGTGCCAGCCCATCATGTACCTGTTGCTGTGAACTCGGTGCTTTCTGTTAATTCTGTTAATTAAACCTCTCTGACCACTGAGGGATGAGTGGAGGGGTTTGGGGAAAGAGGGGGGACAGGCCATTGGGAGCAGGTTGTGGTCGGGGGCTCGGGGCTGGCTGCTGGCTGTTGGCTACTGAAGGAGCCGCCACATGAGCCCGTGGCTGGCTGTGCCTGCTGGTGGGACACGGGCTGTGTTCCTTTTTGGGTCGGGGAGTGAAAGGGAAGGGCTGGTTTTCTCATCCCTAAGAGATGCATTTTTGCCCCTAACCCTAGATGAGATTTCTCTTTAAAGCCTTTTTAAACCCTCTTTAAGGAGAACTGGAATGTGTATGACCTATTAAGTATTTGAGTTTAAAAGTTTTTGTTTTGAAGACCTTATACTACCAAATGCTGAATGTAACTGCCATAAAGTTCAGGAAAAAAAAGCCAGGAACACGACCCCGTTTCCTGTCGGTGAGAGTCTGGTGAGCTCAGCGTTGGGTTGCGTCGCTTGAAACCCTTCTGTGCTCTGGTTACGCCTAATTTCTCACCCAAATCCGAGCTCTCCCCACGGCGCTGGTGCTGGGGGGTGCGTGGATGGAGGGGCTGAGGGGCTGGAGGTGGCAACCTGTTCCTCAGCCAAGCTTTGGGCAAGTGAAGCCCGTGTTTGGCACGAGTGTCAACCTGCCTGGNAAAAAAACCAACAAAACCAAACCCAAGCAAACTGAATTAAAAAGGGAGAGCAGTTTAACCGCCTGGCTTTCATGTTTTTCCCACCTTTGTCCCAGTGTNTTGGCCCATTCGCCCCCGTTCGGGGGCGAATGGGCCAAGTGGGGGGACCTGGGTGGCCACACGGCGGCCTGATCTCAGTCCCTGCCGTGTTATTGACCTTGATTCTCTCTCATTTACATCCAGCATTTTTCATCCTCTGGAAATACGGTGTTTGGGGACCTTTCCATCATTAAGTGGATTTACAGCAATTTCCTTATGTGTTTTCTCCAAGGGATTCTGTTATGAGAGGCACATTAAATCTCCATTAATACCTCATTATCCGACTGATAAGATTACCATGATAATGAGGCAGAAATTCTAATTGTTTCACTTCTTATTGTGCCTTTCATTTAAATCATATACCTGGGAAGTTGCCTGTCGGAGAGGGGAGCTCCTCCGGAGGTGAACCCGTCCCCTTCCACCCTGCTTGTGTCCCCCGGTGCTCGAGGCATGCTGTGATGGCTTCTCCTCCTCCTGCCATGGCCTCTCCTCCATGGTCATGTCACCAGGAGGGCTTCCAAGGCTCAGCTCTTCCTGGTAAGGGCTCTTGGGAGCCTATTTTTGGGGAGAGGATGTTCTGTGGTGGCTTTACACCGCCGCGGGCTCCTGAGGGCGTTTAAGCGCAGGGGTGTGCAGCCTCCTTGGAGCTGTTACAGCCCATCAGGTCAATGATCCATGAACTAAAAAGTCTCTTAAGCAGGAGCAATTATTGTCTATCATGTGTCAAAGGCGCCCGTATTGACCCCGATAGATGGAGCCATTATGCCCTGTTGAGTCAACCATCCATGAACAGGGAGTCCCTGGGAGCAGAGGTCTCACAGCGCCAACACAGCCATCCTGTCCCTCACGGAGGGGACAGATTTGAGGTGTGGGGGCAGCATCTTGTCCCTCATGGAGGGGACTGTGGGCTGCCTGGAGCCAGCACCCCGAGGTTCCCCAGAGGATGGTCTGTGTCCACACCAGCTCCCCCCAGCATGGCCTGGACTCTGCCTCCAGAAGGGAAGACACCTTTGTGGAGCCATGTTGGTCACTCGCTGCTGGTGAGAAGAGCCCCTGCCTTGTCCTGGCCAGGAGCCCGTGCCCAGCCTCACTGGGAAAGGCCATGGGGGGGCCGTGCTTGGCACAGGATCCAGCTCCAGGTCTGCCACCTCCCTGTGGCGTTGCTGAGCTGTCCCTGTAGCAGAGCCCACGCTGGATGGCACCAGCGCCCCATGGCGCAGGGGGTCACCCAGACGAGGACTCTGGTTCCTGCTTTGGGCCGGGCAGTGGCGCAGGCAGCGCTGTGCCCCCCTGAGGGGAGATGGAGCCGGAGCCCAGGCTCATCTGACCGGATCTGCAGCAGAGAATAGCGGTATCCTGCACAAGTGGACTCCGTTAGGCTCCTCCCGCGCTAACGAGGCGATGTCTCCATAGTAACTGGCACATTTGGAGGGCAGGAGGCGCAGGGGGACTGGAGACAAAGCCTGTGCGGGAGCGGCGGGCAGAGCCACCAGCGCAGCCCATGGTGACCCCCTGGGCACACGGCGATGCCCCCTCAGCCCCACGGTGGCTGTGCAGGGCCCGCTCTGCTGCTCCCCAGGGAGCCAGCTACGGCCACAGCGGTGCCCCCGGTGCTCACCCAGCCAGGGGTGACGCTGGGGCGGTGGCACCTGGGCCGGGCAGGTGTGATGTGGGCACTGGGTGTCCTGCCCGCGCTGCCCAGCACCGCAGCCACTTAACCACAGCGCCAGCAGAGTCGTTGGGCTGGGGTTAATCAACATTCATTCATGTTTCCAAGTGTAAATTGAGCATTTGTTTAATTATGTGTAAGTAGCAATACATTCTGGCCATTATCTAAATCACTATTTTATTTCCTGGATGTGGTTTCATAATGCTGGGTTTGTGCTCCAGCCTCTGCATCATTAACAGAGAGGAGTTAATGAATATAAAAGCGTAAAGGCTAATTACACTTTAATTTACAATCATGGTCTCATTTTGGGACCACATGAAATCTGTTTTGAAAACAATTAAAAAAAAAAAAAGCAAGCCCAATGAAGGTCTGGTGAGTAGAAGGTTTTGGCATGAAGCGTGTGGTGCCGGTGGCCACCAGGCCAGTGGCAGCGCAGGCCCGTGGTGCTGCTGGGGCCAGGGCTGCCCGCAGCTCCCCAGAGGCCAGCGGGTCCCTGGCTGTTCCCCTGGGGTGATGGGGCTGGCAGTGGGACCCCAGCGGGGCCAGCGCTGCTGCGGTGACGGTGCTGAGGAGTGGGATTGGAGCCCGAGCGGAGAGCACAGTTCACCTGAAGGAGACAAAGATTTATTGGGCTGCAGATGTTGAAAGCAAAATCCAGTGAGACTGCTGACTCCAGCACTCTGCCGTATTTACAGCTCCTGGGGAGCTAATGGCGTGCTTTCCAGCCAGCGGGGCTTGGCACAGCGGGTACTGCTGCCCGGCCCTTACTGGGGGACGGTGTCTGAAATGGAAGCTGGCGACAGGAGAGGTGATGGGGAGCAGTTTGACTCCATTCCTGCCGTGCTGTCTGGAGGGGTGGATCTCCCCAATCAGCAGAGCTTTGATCACCTCATGGGCTGTGCTTGGTGTGGTGGCAGCTCCCTGCGGGCCGGGCTGTGGAACTGCCCCGGGATGTGTGTGTCCCCCAGCGCTGGCAGTCACCCATGGCAGCCACCATTGTCCGAGGACCTCCCTGAGGCTCTGGGGACTCTCCTGGTCCAGCGCAGAGCCTCTGCAGGACACACCGGTGTGCTCCTGGGCTTGCCATGGGCAAAGCGCTGCTTGTGTTGCCTTCATTGTTCTGATCCCCTCAAAAATGAAATAAAAGCCGAGTCCTGACTGCAGGAGGGAGCGGTGGCCTCGGAGCGACAGGCTCATTCTCTCCGCCGGGCTGGCTGCCTGCTGCCGGCAGAGGAGATAAATCTCCCTGAGAAAACCACTTTGCTCACACAATTTCAATCCAGCAGGGCACAGTGGCATCACTCACTTCTTGTTTTATTTAGCTGATAATCTTTTATTGGGCCAGTCGAGTCCTGTGGAAGTGCCTTCACCGGGCTGCTGGCAGCTGGGAGCTCGCCGAGGCAGCCGGGAGGGCAGCGATGCCCGATGGTGACTCCTCCGCTGGGGGCTCAGCTCAGGTAGTGCCATGGCCCTGCTGGGACGCATCCCCCGGGCACGTGGATCCCCTGAACTGCTGCCCTGCAGAAGTACCACAGGCCCTCGTGGTTTCTCTCCCCCTGCCCACGGTGGAGGACAGGACGTGTCCTTCCGCCGGCCAGGTGTCTCTGAAGGTGGCTCAGAGCCATCTGCTCAGCGGGATTTAGAGGACTCAGCATGCGTGGTGGCCCCAGGAGCTCTGCAAATGCTTCTCCTGGTGATGGATGTGCTGAGCCTGGGACAGAGGATGCTCCTCCACCAGTGTGTATTGTCACCGGCCACTCGCTTGCTCTCACCAGGGACATGACTGCTGGGGCTCTGCTGACCCACCACGTCCCTGCGGAGTCCACGTGCCCAGTGGTATAAGCGTGTCCCTGCTCTTCTGCAGGCATCTGCTGGCATCTCACCTTCCCACCCCCCTTCCCGGGCTAATGCGAGTGCTGTGCCACAGCCGAAACCTCACGCGTCCCTCAGACAGGTTTGTCATCCAGCTTGTCACTGAGCAGCAAGCCCATGTCACTAATGAACACATCCAGCGGGCTGAGTGCCTGCAGTCACTAATTGAAAGCGTTCACAATGGGGAATTGACGTGGGTTAGGCTCGCTCCTGCACTAATAAAGGTTTGCCTTTCACAAAGCCCCGTTTGCTCACGGCGGCAGAGGAAGACCAGCCACCGTGCCCTGCCCCGGGCCAGGGCCACCAGGGCTTTTAACTCTGTCCCCAGAGCTGCATCCTGAGTTTAGGGTGACTCTGTCCTTGTGGCTCCTCCCGTGGCAGCCCGGAGGGCTGGGCCTGTGCTGGTGTGGCACCATCTGTGAGGCACTGCGCCGGCTGTGTCATCCTCTCCATTGCAGTGGAGGCTGCGGGGTGGGTGGCCAAGCCCCAACCTCCCATCACCACCACTGCACCCCTGTGGGACCACAGGGACCTGCTGTGGCACAAGCAGCTGGGGTTTGGCTGAGGCCGACCCGCAGGCATTCGCAACGCCCTGGGGCAGCCCCCACAGCCCCCCACCCTTGTCAGTGTTCCCACCTCCCCGCTAATCCTTGTCATCCCCAATCTTATCAGCACTAATTTCATATTTACTTCCAGATCGTGGATGAAAATGTTGAACATCATCGTTTGATGATGATTCCCCATTGACAACTACTTTTTGAGACCTGTCACTCAGCCAAGTCTTAATCCTTTTAATGTGTGCTCTATTGATGTTATATAGAGCTAATTTTTTAATCAAAACGTCATGTACTATTAAATCAAATGCCTAACAGAAGCCTAAGTATCACCACAGCTTCTCAGTTACTTTTACTAGTTAAACTTTTAAATTGAAAGAATGAAATCAAATTTTTTGACAAGCCCTGTTCTCCACAAAACTCTGCTCCCTGGCACTAGTGACAGCCCCGCTCGCTGTTGGCTGCTGCTGCTTCAGCTCCTCTGCTGCTGCCTCGGGACGGACACTGGCCAGAGAGGTGAGCCGTGGCCGGTGGGCACTGGTGCAGGGCTGGACATGCTGGGGAATGGCTGGGCTGCCGGGGAATGGTTGTGGTGCCAGGGAATGGCTGGAGTGCCTGGGAAGAGTTGGGATGCCAGGGAATGGCTGGGGTTCCAGGGAATGGCTGGGATGCTGGGGAATGGTTTGGGTTCCAGGGACCAGTTGTGGTTCCAGGGAACAATTGTGGTGCCAGAGTGGCTGTGGTGCGGAGCTACTGCCAAGGGTGGAGGAGCCCAGTCAGGGCCACTTCATGGTTAACGTCTTGGTGGAGAAATGGGAATTTTCCTCCTGTGCTGGATGCAGCCTCTGACCTGAAAACCACCGCCCCAGCCTCCCCGGATGCAGAGCAAGAGCAGGCGTGCAAATGTGATATGACAGCCCAAGACACACCAATATGGTTACCAGCTGTCCGGCCGCCACTGGGCTGTACTGGTTGGGAAGGCGATGCCCCAGTCACAGATGCATTTAAGGGGGAGGAGGGAGGGCCGGGGCAGGGCTGGGCGCAGGCACGTACGTGCAGGCAGGCACATGCTGCCACGTCTCTGGGACCTGTCCCACCGCTCCACAGAGGGGGACAAACCTGCCAGGTCCCATCAGTATCACCCTGCCCCGTGCCACTGCAGCAGGACTTTGAGGAGCCCTGCCCAGAGCCAGCTGAGCCGGGGGTGTGGTGGCCCCAGCAAGTCCCCCTCTTGCCCAGGGAGCCCTTGGCTGTGACCCGGGTGGGATCCTGCACTGGTCCCTCCTGCGTGAAGCAGCTTCACCAGTTCTCTCCCCTCCAGATCAAGCAACTCTTTGTAAATCTAAATTAATAAGGTTGCACGGCTATAGACACAGGAACACGCGCTGTATCTTGTCTTTGTCGATCAATGCATTATATCATCCCATAAAACTGATTAAAAAGCAGAGCAGTTCATCTCACCAGGTTCCACGTCTCAACATTATAAATTTCATATTATGGTTAATGATTGTCAGTGCAGACGGAGAACACGCAAGCTGATCAGTATTGTAGTTCATAATTAATTATTGGAGCGTTGCTGCAGAGGACACTGAGGAGGGGGTGGCTGCTGATTAGCAATTTATTATCTCTAAAATGCCAAAGAGCAACATGGAAGAGGAGTTTGTGTCTGACACTGCCCGTGCCTGAGTGTCACTGCCAGCAGAGGGATCCTGGCTCAGACATGGAGCGCCAGCGGGACCTGTCACCGCCACCGGCTCCATGCTTTTACCTACTGTGCATCACATCATGGTATGGACTATCCCTTTGGTTGGTTGGGTCAGCTCTCCCGGCTGTGTCCCCTCCCAAGTTTTTGTGCACCCCCAGCCCACTCACCCACAGAATGGAGGGGGTTGGAAGGGACCTCTGGAGATCATCCAGTCCAACCCCCTGCCAGAGCAGGGCCACCCAGAGCAGTTGGAGAGGAATGCATCCATGTGGGTTTGAATATCTCCAGAGAAGAAGATTCCACCACCTCTCTGGGCAGCCTGTTCCAGGGCTCTGCCATGCTCGCAGGAAAGCTTTTCCGCATGTTGAGACAGAACTTTTTGTATTCCAGTTTGTGCCCATTTGTGCCCCTTGTCCTGTCACTGGGCACCACTGAGGAGAGTGTGATCCCATCCTCTTGCCACCCACCCTTTAGCTATTGCTCAGCAACAATGAGATCCCCTCTCAGTCTGCTCTGCTCCTGGTGTGAGGAGCAGGAAAGGCCAGGCCTCCAGAGCTTCGCAACAACTGAGAACACAACATCACCTTCATCCCAAACCACAGCACAAGCTGCCAGTAAGAAAGTCAGCTCTGTCCCAGCTGAGACAGGGGCAGCAGGACGGTACATGCCATCACACCAGAAATTAGCACAGAGTCGTGGAGAGAGCGAGCACGAGAAAATAGGCATAATAATGCCCAGCACTTTGCCAAAGCCCTGAGAGCGGGTGCAGAGCCCCATCCGGGTGGGCAACGCCATAATCATGGTTCTTCCAGCACTTTTCCCACTCCCCAAGCCCTTGGGGGGGGGTGGGGAGAGGGGAGGCTCCCATTCTCCCTATTTTCAGCTGCATTCCACCCCACTCACCCCCCCCCAACCTC
>VZTM01003909.1:0-70382 GCA_013400555.1 Jacana jacana | reverse complement strand
CCCCCCCCCCCAACCTCCCAACCCCACTCCCCATCCTGCCCCAGGGCATTTCGGGCATCCCGTTGTCCGTAGGGAAGCTGTACTGAACAGATGTCTCTGCCCTGGCTCTGGACACAGGGACGTCGGTCCCTCAGGCTAAACGGTGACCTGGTTGCTGATGCCAGCTGCTTGGAGAGCCCATGGGTGGATGGAGGATGTTCTCCTGCANCGGGGTCCCGGCCGGGGGGGGTCTCAGCCCCACGGTGGCCGCGAGCAGGGCTGCAGTGGCTAGTCCTCCACTTAGCCCTGGCCACCTTGCCCGCTCCTTCCATAACTGGCACCATTTCATCACCCGGAGCAGAGGAAATGACAGCAAATTCTTCAGGAGAATTAAAAAAAAAAACCAAACAAAACAACCAAAAAAACCCCAAACAACAAAAAACCACCCAACCCCAAAGTCCCACTAAAATAAAAAATGGGGGTGAGTTTGATCTCTGTTCCCCCCCCAGCTCCCCCCTCAGCAACAAAGTGGGGAGAGGTGCCAAACTGGGATGTAAATGGCCCCGATTTCCTGAGAAAATGGCTTTTTTTGGTGTTTGTTTCCTTTCTAAATAGGCTGGCAAGCACACAGGGCTGGGGAAGAGACACCTTTGAGAAGGGATTGCTTTCTCCAGAAGTAAGAAACTTCACCCCAAAGGAGCGTCCTAACCCGTTTCTCTGGGTCATCTGCAAAGGGACCCGCAGAGCCCTTTTTTGACCTAAATCGCCCAGAAATCATGGAGTGGATACCAGAGGCAGGGATCAATATGAACCCCCACCTGCTCCAAACTGTCAGGTCAGGAGCGTGCAGGTCCTTTGACGGAGTGGGCACAGCGAGGGGACAAGGCGGGACGGACCCACTGGTCCCCACACACCCAGCTGGATGCTTAGGCTGGGCCAGGCATGGTCCCCTTGTCCCTGGACCCCCCAGGCTGCCCTGCAGGGGCCATGGGCCACTGGCCCCTGGCTACCATCCCGCATAGCTCCCCTCTGGCTCCCCCAGAGAGACCTTTTGACCCAGCACAGACAGACCAACTCTAAAAATAGCCGGGCACTGGAGAACACTGGAACGTGACGCTGTTGCCCTGCTGTGGCTCTCAGGAACCCGGGGGCTCACGTTTTTACAATGTAATTTTACCGTTTGAGAAAGAATTAGCATTGGAATGTTTCTGGGTGTGTTCCTGTGGCATTTGTACCTGTCCTGTGCCATGGCACCATCCCAGCCAGGCTGGCGTGTGTGCCCGTGGGCATCCAGACATGGTGGTGACCAAACCTTCCATCCAGACATGGTGGTGACCAAACCTTCAGTGCTGTGTGGCACTGCCAATGGAGCCTAGTGGCCACTGCCTGTGCCAGCCTGGGGACTTGGGGTGGCTGCTTTCTCCAGAAGTAAGAAACTTCACCCCAAAGGAGTGTCTTCACCCGTTTCTCTGGGACAAACCCCCATACGAGCCCCACTCCCATATTGGGACTGGCCCTGGAGGGTGTCTGGGGTGCCACCACACTGTGTCCACCTCCCCATCACCCAGCCAGATGGTGGCTGGGGGCTCCTGGGGACATGGTCAAGGTCTCCCAGCAGTGTCAGCCGGGGCGGCGGGCACCATGGCGCCCATCCCACCGCTCCATGGGGCAGGACAGGGAGCGGGCAGGGGTGAGCATGGCTGGCTCCTGCCGGGGTGCTACAGCGTGGGGCAATCGCTGTGGCCCGAGTGGCTCCTGAACTGCTGGGACAACCCAGCGGGTCCCCAGCGGGGGGCCAGAGCCAGGGTCACCGTCGGGACGGGGCCAGGGGACCGGCGCTGGCTCTGGAAGCGCGGGGGGTGCTGCCGGCGGCCTCAAGATGGCGCCCCAAGAGTGGGAACGGCGCCGCAGAACAAAGGCGTCTCAGCTCCGGCCTCTGCCGCCGCCGCCGCTTGGTCCCGCACTCCCCGGCCCCCCCGGGGCCACCGGGCTCCCCGTCCCCNCTGTGCGCGGTCGGGGGAAAAGGTGCCCATGGCAGGGAGAGAAGGTGCCCAGGCTGGTGAGATGGGGTGCCCATGCTGGGGCTCAGGGTGCCCAGGGCAGGGGAACAGGATGCTCATGGCAGGGTTTTGGGGTGCCCGTGGCAGGGGTATGTGGTGCCCATGCTGGGGGACAGGGTGCCCATGGCAGGGTTTTGGGGTGCCCATGGTGGAGGTCCCTACACACCAGTTTGTCCCCGGCACCCCCTTTTGCAACTGCGCAGGAAGGCACCGTAGCATCAGTCACCCAACAATGCGAGTGCCCCCGTGACAGTAGGTGAGAAAGGAGCCACAGGGCACCAGGCACCCATGGGTGAGGGACCTGGCCACCCGCTGGTCCTGTGGCACCAGGGCATCGCCATGTCACACACAGTGCAGTCCTGCTGGCACCACCGCACTGCAAACCCGGCACCCGCACACGCTGTGTCCCACCCACGGGTGCTCAATTAGCCCGCACTTTAAAGGTGAGCTATTATCCACACACACACATCCTAATTTAGCTCCTCTCTGAGCATCCCCTCAAGCCAGGAGGAGCCCCCCTGGGCGAGCAGAGCCCCTTGGCACCAGGGACACCGAGCTTTGCCCATCCTGTCCCGGGTGTCTCCGGAGGCAGTGGAAGCGATGGCCTGGCTGCGCCATGCTGCTGCCCACATCACTTTCCCTCTCCTCCCCTGCCCAGGGGTGCTCTTTCCCTCTCCATGATGCCACCAGTAAAATCACAGTGTTTATGAGTGAGAATGGGGGTGATGGGATGGGGGTCCCGGGGCCGCTGCAGCCCCTGCATGCCTGGCCAGCATGAGGCAGCGGATCCCGCTGTGAACACTGCGGTGCACGGCTCTCCCCACGCCGTGCTCCGTGTCACTGGGGGCTGTGTCACGCTGGCGTGTGTCAGTCACTGCTCGGGAGGTGACAGGGCTGATGTTACGTGTCATAACACCACATGTCTGCAGGGATTTTGTTGTGGTTGTTTTTTTTTTTTCCCTTTTTATGTTTCAGTGCATCTCTCCCCACGGTGCTCCGGGCGTGGGAAGGCGGGATGCTGCAGCAGCGCTGGGCTGATGCCATGGGAGGTGGTGCAACGGATGTGCTGAGCCCTTCAGTGCCAGGTGTGATGCCAGGGGGTGTGTCTCATCTCCCCTAGCTTGAGGGGTGCCATGCTTGAAATGCCACCCAAACTCTTTGCTGGGGTGGGGGTAGCCTGTGGCTGGTCCCCCTGCTCCTCCTGCCGGGCTCCCCCTGCGCCACGTGCTTGCCCGCCGCCGTGCCGGGAAGCCTGCGCCAACGCTGCTGCGGGAGCGGGACCGGGGCCGCGGGAGGTGCCCGTCCTGCTAATTAGAGTGTGCTGAGGAGGAACTCGCTCAGCTCTGTCTGGCTTGACATTAAGACCTAAATTTGCTGTAAAACCAAATGGATACGCACACCCACATCTATAAGGCTTTTAGTTCAGCAACAAGTGAATCCATCAAAGCCCAGCACCTAATTTAATAGCAATAATGAAAGGTGTGCGTCACTATTAATTTAAGCACTCCAACATTAGCCTTGCACTTAGAAACCAGCAAGGCAAAGCTATTTACAAATGAATGTACCAGGGCAATAAATTGAAAGTACTGGTTTGACCTGTGGTGGCTGCTTTCTTCATTTATACATAGATATATTTCTATAGATGCATTTATTCCCATCTCTTTAGCAAGGCCTCCCTAATTAAGTTGAAGTGGCAGTGAAAGTGTGGCAGTAAGTGTGGAAAGAAGCTGCTAAAAACATATTTAATTCATTATAAATAATCTTTGATACTATGAGGTTGGATAAAGGTTTGCAGTATCAGAGCAGGCCGCCAAGGAAGGCCAAGGAGATCGCCCGCACGCAGCCAGAGCATTTGCAGGCCGTGGTTTAACCTCCTCACACTGAGGGAGGGAAGAGCCCGGCTGCTGCGGGAGCCCCTGCTTGCACAGGGGGGTCCTGGGGTGCTGGCACCAGCACCAGCACCGGCACCAGCACCAGTGTCGGCCCTGGGAGCACTGGGGAGCAGGGCAGGGTGAGGGTCCGTGGGCGCCAGGGTGCCGGCTCCGTGTCGCTGCGTGCTGCCAGTGCCCCCAGGATGGTAATGTATGTTAAGAGGAAGGTGTATGTCACCCACATTAAAGGAGTTTAATGTGCTCAGAGTCACATTATTGTACCCTTGTAGAATACATTATCTGTCATGCTGCCTTTACAGGCTGTCACCTCGCAGAAAGGCTACAGTGTTCCTGGAAACCATTATCAGCCTCTAATGATATTATCAAAATTGGAGCGCGGTGGGCTGGGGGCGGGGAGGTGGCAGAGCCACCGCTGCTGCTTTCCATGCCCCGCGACGCAGCTCCTGCACGCCCCACCGGTGGGACGGGGACTGTGGCTCTGCAGACCCCCCCTTTGGAGCAGCAGCCCGTCACGGGCATACAGTGAAGGAGCAGAGTCTCTGGGCATCCCTGGTGGCCCAGGGAACCACTGTTGGGGTCAGTGTTGGCACCCTGCTGCTTGGCCATGTCCACACAGGAGCTCTGCTCACCCGTTGGAGGGGTCCAATCCATGGGTACCGTGTCCCACTCTGGGCTGCCCTTCCCGCAGTGACATCCCATGGGTGCAGCCACGCTGGCAGAGAGCGAGGGCTGCCCAGCTTGGCCTTGGATGGGGACATGGCAGTTGGGAGGCACCGCTGGAAGCTGTGGTGCTGGGAACTGTGCCTGGCCTGGCAGTCGATGGGTGAGGAGTCGGCTGTGGCTGCCCTGGGACTTGCAGATGGGGAATGTGCTGAGCTCAGTGTGGCTCCGCTGCAGCCCCTGCTGTGCCAGTTCCTGTGTGGCACCTCTGCTACGGGGCTGCCATCAAACTGGCCAGGGGACCTGGAGGTGTGGCTGGGACATGGAACCATCTGTGCGATGGGGATGGGGACAGGAGAGGCGAGGACTTGTGCTGGAGCAGGACAGAGTGGCAGCCCCACTTTTGGGTGCTGGGGAAGGGTCTGCTCCACCCCAGTGTGGGCTGGCCATGATGCTGGAGGGCTGTGGGACGGTGTCACTGTGGTGACCCTCGCAGTGTCTGGCCAGCCTCCAGGGAGGAACACAGCAGCTGAAGCTGGGGCTGGGGGCCCTGGGGGTTGTGTGCCCTGCAGCCGTGCCCCCACACTGGGGCTGTTAGAGCCCCTCTCGCCACCACGCTGGCACCCCTGAGGAGGCTGTGTGTGGCTTAGCCCCGCACGGGCCAGTAACCCAGCAGGAGCCAGTCAACGTGTCAGCCTCTGAATATTGCTCTTCCCTCTCCCTGTCAGGTGAAATTAAAAAAAAAAAAAAAGAAAGGGAGCCTTCTTTTTTGGAGTGTAATCTTCCGCGTGCGACAAGAAGCCACGTAAACTGATAAATTGCAGATTAAACGAGTGCCACACTCCACTTCAGTCCCTGGCTGTTAATTCCCCTGTTGTGCAATTCCCCGCTCTCAGGGCCTGTCAATTCCAGCTAATCGCAGGAGGCACTAAAACACTCTGCCCTGACAGCCCCAGATCAAGAAACCCCTGACTCCTAGCTCAGGTGGATTGCATGCATCACTTATGCACAAATCAGCAATATGCCAGCAGGGAGGAATTATGTCCGATGACAGCCCAGACATGAGGTACATATTGCAGAGCCGGCGAGCCCCAGCCGCCGTGACAGATTGCAGCGCGGGGCTGCGCGCTGGTGCGGGAGCGGCTCCCGGCTGCACCGTCCCCCGGCACACCCGGCACTTATGCCACGGAGCCACCGGCATCCGCCTGAGCCTGCAGGATGGGGCAGCCCCAAACCATGTCCCCATCCCTAACCCCGGCCCCTGCAGAACCATCCTTGGCGTGAAGGGTCCCCTGTGCTGGTGAGGTTGTGGGGCAGGAAGATGGAGGGCACGGGGCTGGGGAGGGCACTGTGGGCACACAAGGTGTCTCAGCTGGGAAGGGGGGTGGCAAGACAGCCCTGCTCTGCCCACCCTGCGGTGGGGGAGGCCCCGCTCAGCCCAGCCCTGGCCCTGTTTTAACATTTAACTTGCCTTACTCTGTGATCCTGAAAAGCCTAAATTAATGACAGCCTTGCAGTTGCTCATTAATAATTGCTTCATTACTGTATGTGATTGCATTCTCCTGACAATAATAGTGTTTGCTGGTGTATTTCTAATTATCTGGCATTTCAGGTCCCTAATAGAACCCCAGTGCTCCCCAACAGGAACCTCTCCCTGCAGCGGGGAGCACAGCCCAGCGTGTGGGTGGCCCCGGTGCCTCCCCACGATAGGTGTGCTCCTTCCTTGGCAGTTCCTGGGAAGAGACCTGAATCCACTGGCGATGTCCCATGCAGGACTCAGAGCACCGTGCTGACCAGCTGCCGAGACCCCCCCTCTGTGCTGGAGCCCAGCTCAGCTGCTTCCCCCATCACACACCTGATGCTCGTGCTGGAGCCAATTTGAGAGCAATGATAGGGAGCGAGTGGTGTGGGAGCTCTGCTGAGCAGGGCAGGCACCGTGCCACAGTGGGAGGTGCTCAGTGTGGCCACACCACAGTGGTCCCATGGCCACAGCAGCCCCGGCATCGTCTCACAGGTGAGTGGAGCCGAGCGGGAGGTGCTAGAAACCTCGTCGGGTGCCCACGTGTGGGGCTTTGTGCTCAGGGCTGCCTTGACCAGGGCCACGCTGCTGCTGGCAGCCGCTGCGCTCGTGGCAGGAATGTGAGTGCCATTTGGCAGCTCCTTGGAGGGACCCGTCAGGCGGCGGCACTGGGGGAGCCACGGCACCGTCCCCGCACTGGCGGTGCGGAAATGACCACTTGTGCCCCAGTTCAGCCCCACGCGCCGGCTGGGAGCCTGTGCTGCCCCCGCGCTCCCCACCTGGGGAGGGGGCTCATTTGCAGTTAAAAATCTATTGTGACTTGTCAGAAAAATGAATAAATGAGCACATTATTTTTTCATTTTGGAGCTCAGCATCTGTTTGTCTAATCAAGAAAGAGAACTGGGAAAGTCAACCAGGGCTGACGCACACATTTTATTTAACTTTTCCTCTGTCAAAGGAGTTTAAATGTGTAATGAACAGGCCATGGTGATTTGAAATATAATCCCATTACTCTGATGAGATTACCAAGGCTGTGAGAGTTCACAAATCATGCTTAGGGTTTTTAGAGCAAACAACACCCTGTTGAGATTTTTTTATTTTTATTTTTATTTCTTTTTTTTTTTTTTTTTTTTTTTTGCATTTAGGCAGAGGTGTGTGGGGAGAATAAACCATGGCAGTGCTCAGCCCTGGGTGCGGTGACGGCGGGGGCTGTGCACGGGGCCAGCCCTCCCTGTGCCTCGGCTGCGCGGTGGCCCTGGCCGCAGGCACTGCTGTGATGTCAGGGGGCAGCACCCCCAGGAGGTGCAGGTACCTCCTGTGGGCCCAGCACAGCTTCTGTGCCCACACATCTCCGTCCTCCTCCCGGTGTCACACTGGGGAGGCTGCACTGGGGTGTGATTTAAGGGGCATTAATTTTAGCAGCCGCAGCAGCACCCAATACCACCCGCCACCACAGCAGCGCATTTCCATGAAATTCATGGGCCCATTACAAACACGTCTCCATAAATAACTCCCCCCATTAATCTCAGGGCTGCACCCAGGGCTGCACCATGGATTTCGCCTGCTGGTGTGGGGTGGGTGCAGCCTGCGCTCTCAGCTGGGTCACAGCCCTGCCAAGGTGACGGAGGGGCACCTGCAGAAGCTCCTGGGATGCACCAGGCTCCCACCAGCCTGAACCCAGAGAAGCCTCTGGCTCGAGTGATGACTGACTGACAATCCCTGCATGGCCCTGGGAGAGCTCGGGTCACACCAGACGCTGCAGTGCTCTCCACCTTGGGTGCAGCAGGGCCTGGGTGCCCTTTGCTAGATGGTCACTCTTTGGTGACTGATAACACCGATAACACCAAGGCGGCAGCGAGGGCTCGTCTCCACACACTGGGCTCGCTGTGGCTGCAGCCATCCCCGACCGACTGACCGCTCCTGAGCGGGTGAAGCCGCTCATCAGCTGTTTGAGTCTTCCACAAATCTCCTAGACAAATGCTCAGCCACCGCTGTAGCACAATGAATGACCTTGGGGTCTCGCCACAAAGGACACCGTCTCCCTTGGTGGATTCGGGACCCTCTCAGCAGCACTTTTTTGTGCAAAGCCAAGCAAGATGGGGGGTGAGCGGCCAGCCATGAGCAGCACCGGCTGCTGCAGGCACCTGGGCTGAGACCAGCCCATGGGAAGGAGTCCCCCAGGGCTCCAGTGCTGCGAGGGGAACCACCGCTCTGAGCGTGCGCTCCCCAACTCCTGCTGGGTCCGTGCTCCTGACTTTTTTAAGTGCACACTTTGCTGCATGAGGAGCAACTGACTGTAAAACTTCAGGTGCACACACAAACCAGGCCCCCTCCGACAGCAGAAGAGGAAAACTCAGAAAAACTCCGATGCCTCCAAGAGCTCCCGACACTTGTCAGCAAGAAGGCACCCTGGACACGTGCGCTGCAGCCACCCTCTTCTCCTGAAGCCCAGTAACAATGCACGGAAGGAACAGCTTGCTTTTCTGACCCAGTTGAATGCCCATCTGAATCAATTAAATCTACAACTACCGGGGAAAGACCAGCCCGTGATGGATTTGCGTTCAGCTGCGCACAGATTGCAACCATGAGCTCTGATTTAACTCTTTCAGCGAACACTAAGCAGTAGAAAAGTCTGTTCTGAGGGAGAGGCCGTTCGGCCCTTGCAACGCTGGGCATCTCCAGGATTTCAGGAAGGTTTCCTCCACACCAGGTACTCAGCTGGATCTGATTTTTGGAACTACATTAGCTCATTCTGGGCTCCACACCCTGCCTGCTCCCCATCGGGCCCTGGGAGCATCCTCCAGCAGCGTGTCCTGTCCCTGCTGCCCTGTCCCCCTCCCCGGGGACGCGCTGCCTGTCCCTGCTCTGCAGAGGCTGCACTGAAAATAAAGCAAGTGGAAGGTGATTTACGAGCTGGTGTAAATGCACGTGGTCCAGCAAGTGACTGTGTGCCCACAAATGTCACCACAGCTTAGGCAGCAGAGGTTTGGGGTTTGTTTTTTGTGAATCTTAAGGCCTTACTGAAAGCAAAACACTGCACTTATTGAACACCTACTGCTATAATGCAATAAATGAATGTGGGTGGGTGGCAACTGCGTTATGGCCATGGAAACACGCAGGAGACTTCTGTCGTTTCTGATACCGAGGACGGCAGGCTTGTACTTCAGTTAAAAAGAATTGAAACTAGGTGGCAAAAGAATATTCACATTATAAGTTTAATGTTAAATAGTTCACAAAGTTGGTTAAAGGAGTCATTTACATTGCATTATTTGAAGGGTCTGTCCCCGTTGCATCTGTGCTGCATTTGCGCATATAAAATACTTAAAAAAAATTTAATATCGTACTATAAAATATTGTTTCTCTCGCTTTCCAGACAGCATGGAAGACTGTACAGTGCAGAGTGGCCCCCGCGGCGCGGGCAGGGCTCCCCTCCCGAGGGCACCAGCTCCAGGAGGGCTAAACCTTTAAAAACCGAGAACTTAAAACGCACCAGGTAAGTGACACAGCCCCCTCTGCCTTAGTGGTTACTCCTAAACTACGTGTTAAGGCTCAGCAAGTTTCTCTGTACAGAAGCAAGGTAGGACACTGTCGGAGGTCACGCTGTGGCAGGTGGGGCTGGGCAAACCCCTCTTGGGGCTGGGAGCGTTTCCTTGCTCCAAAGCCCAGAGCAGCAGCGCAGGGAGCTCCAGCTTCAACCACCCGGAGAGGTTTATGAAAGACACCTCTGGTGACCTGAACCACAAGCGCAGCTCTGGTTCCCTGTCATCCCCACTCACGTGTTCCCTGATGTATAAAGGGGTGGACAAGGCCAAAATAGTTACAAATCCCAGTACAAAGTGGGTCTTAATATTTATTTTTAAATAATAGTATTAAGAAAAGGAGAAGGCATTTCTCAGTCCTCGGGTGCGAGCCGTTTCGGAGAGGAGCAGCGGGTCCCGGGCGGCCACGGCAGGAGGACGCTCTCCCTCGTGCTGTGGTTCCCACACCCCGTCCTGACTACAGCAATAACTTCCAGTAACATGTATGCAAAGCTGAAAAGCACAGTTAAATAAAAATATTTTTGAACAAAACAGACCACAACAGACTCGACGGTCTCAACGCTGCTTCGCAAATCGGCTCCCCTGCCATGGCTGCTGTTCCCTGGCTCACGGTTGCCTCCTGCACTTCAGCAACAGAAGTGAAACCATCTGGGACTGCAGCCTCCCCCCAAAAGAACTGTGCATCATATGGACCTTGAAAAAGATTACATCTGTTTATTAATAGTAAAAATGGATACATTTGTCCTACATTTTGTTTTTAGAAATTTGATCATGTCACAAGCAATACCTGTGTGTATGTGGGTGTATTACAGATGTATATAATTTATTTTAACCAGGCTGTGAAATAATATGTAATCACATCTCTCCTTGTGATTGTACATAATACAGTAATTAAATGATGCCAGTCTACGTCATTCTCTTATTTCTAATCAAAGGAACCTGATGAGTAACAGTCTTCTTTCCGGCTGATATGGCTCTTTATTTTTGTCACAGGGGAGACTTCCCATCACCGACGAGGGATAATCTTCCAACCGTGAGAGTCGGGATAATTGGGATTTCTCCCCCGGCTGCTCCCGCCCGTTGGCAGCAGGAGCCCTGCAGTCCTGGCTCCCACCGCTCTCGGGCTGGGGGGAGCGTCTCCTCCTCCGAGGCAGGCGGACAGGCTCTCCTCCGGGCTGCCCTTACTGCTGTCCCGATTTCTTCTCCTTCTGGAAGCTAAAGCTTGTTCTCCTGCTCAGTTTTCTTTGTTTCTGAGCAAAATAATCTGCTCTGGCTGTGCTTGCTCGCGACTCTAGAATATAGTTAACCTGCAGAGACAGGGGAGGGCATTTAATCTCGTGGGTGGGAGAGCCAGGGGAGGGCAGGGACCCTCACACCCCACCCTAGGCGACCAGGCTTCAGTGGAACTGGCCCAGTGGGCCACCAGCAGGATGGCGGAGAGAGCCCAGAGCCCCACTGGGCACCCACCGCCCTCCCTCCGCTCTCAGTGCCCCCTCCCTCCACACCCAAACCTCTGGCGAAGGCAGCACGTGGTGCAGAGCCGGGGTGCTGGTCCGATACAGAAATGGGCTGCGATAAAAGACTTCATCAGCTTCACTAAAAATAATTCTTTCCCTACGATGTTTGCCTGCTCAGCTAATCTCATAGTTTCCCTGTGTTTTGGCACATTTTACTTGATGAAAGCATTTTTAAATGATATTTAACAAGCCTGCTATTCTCTAAATTTATTATCTCCAGTGCTTTGTGATAATCACATAGATAATTTTAATGGAAGGTTAATGCAAGAATCAAAAAGATAAAAATGCCCTTTGGTCTGCCATTAGCTGGTTAATACGCTGTGGCTTAAAACTTGCACAATTTTATGCACTGTAGAGTGTTTCACTTTCATTGCATATTACAGCTTAAGGCATAAAAATATAGGGAATTTTCATGGTCAATAAAGCCTCGGTCTTTCTCACTTGATCATGGAAAAAAGCCTCATTTGAAAAGTCTGATTTCTCTGCGTCTCCCAATGCTGTGGGAATTGAAAACAAACTGGTAACTTATGCAGGAAACCAGGAAATGTTCTATATAAACAATGTGCAACTTCAGACAACAAGCACTGGTCAGTAACAGTTCTCTCTTGAATACCCGTGGTATTCACAACAAACTGTTTGGGTTTTTAAAACCTTTTTTTATGACCAGTCTCGGATGTGTCAAGTGCTCTGGATTACAATAGCTTATTTAAGATAAAATAGGAACAAAATAATTAGCCTAACAGTTCATGAAGTAGAACCCCCCCCAAATACATTAATCTTCTACGTTATTAATAAGAATCATTTTATCATAGTCAGTTATTTAGCAATCCTCTAAATTCCACACAGAAAATAAAAGCAAACCTAACAGATGGCTTGCCAAGATTACTGCTTTTTAAATTTTGAGTTGCTGTAAAATATTAGCGTGCGGAAAATTAAGTTTAATCTTCCAAGAGTGTTACAAAAATGTTTCAGAAAGTAAGTCGATATGTGCATGTGCTGAGAGAAGAGAAAAGCAAATAATTCTGATGCAGTAGCAGGGTGGGGGAAAAGTAGCCCTTTTGCTCTGTACAGACTCTCGTGTTCGGCCCAGCGCCTCTGGAGCAGGAAACTACCCGGACATGATAAAATTTGGTAGTTTCCTATGAAATTCCACAGAACAGTGGTGCCTCTATTAACCAGGAACAACCGTGACACAGAAATGGGCAGCCTGCTGTATGGCTGTCTGAAAAATGGGTAAAATAATAGGGACCGAGCAAGTCTCCTGGTAAGTGGGACGCAGCTCAGTGCTCCTGGGGAACAGCCTTTCAGGTTCTTCCACAGCTTCCTCAACACCTCCACCTCTGACCAGCCCTAAACCACCAGGAGTTTGGGTCCCGTTACAGTTTAATACTCACCTTCAGTACAATTTCATTGACGGTAGCAGCATCCGATTCAAAGTAAAGGTGTTTGTAGTCATGATTGCTTAGATATATAAGTTTAAATATTGCATGACCTGCAAAAACAAGAAAAAAAAAAAAAAGAAACAAAAACCAAAACCCAAACTGTTCAGAATATTCCTGTAAAGTTTCAGCGGAGCTTGTGTGCCTGACAGAAGAAAAACACAGATGGTGATCTTAGCATACCATCAGCACAACAGAAGGAAGTAATGAAACGCTGACAGGCTTCTCATGTCATTTCAATTTAAGGCAAGTGGTGGCTTACAGGAGCAGCTGAACTCTAGTCAATAAAGTTGGTTTTCCCATCGCATCCCCGCTGCAGGAAACGCAAAGATCTATCAAATGGCTGGTTAGCTCCGCTCAGCCCACGACTGCACTTCAGCTCAACCACCACGTTAGCACCACTTCATGTCCCTACTCACTGTATGGTCATCAGCAGAAGGGAAGTGCCACCTTCAGAGTAAGAGGCCAATTAACCCCAGAATCATCACTCCAACAACCTTTCCCCAGAACGTCACCCAAACCCACCCGGTTGCTTGGGCAAAGGGAGCCCTCACCGCTGTAAAACACACCAGGACGCGGCAGTGGTGCTACAATCAGAGCCTCCCACCCGGGAATCTCACCTACCACAAGCAGGACAATCAAAAGTAAAGGAAATCTGGGATTTCTCCCTGCGCAGCACTGTCCTGGTGGGGACGGCTCTAATGTGAAGGTCTGTCCGCAGGTCATGGAATGAGGCAAAACATCCCTCACTTGTGTGGATGCTCATGGCTTCAAAACTAAAATTAAGCCCATTCCATACACTATACTTTTCCAACAATTTTTCTCATAACTCAGTCAAAAGTCAAAGTTAGCAATCTGTAAAGTAACAGCCACATTACTGCAAATTCAGGTCTTTCCTGGAGGAAAGATAATTTGAAAACTTATTTACATTATCTAATTCTCCAGCTTTCCAAGAAGTGACTGATATACACCCAGATCTGTGGCCAGAAAATTTGAGATGCAAGTATTTTATTGTGGCATGTTAATTAAACACCATTATGATGCACTAATCTGGAATATAAATTCTGTATTGAAAAATTGGCTAATGATAATAATAAAAAAAACCCTTTAAATCATTTCACAAATGATGCCTTGGTGGTACTAAAAATGCAGGAATTCTGAGCTCATCATCATGTTAATGCTGCACACCCAGCTCTTCCTGGGACTGAATTCAGCATCTTTATGATTCCAAAAGTGCCTGAGCACCATTCCTGGGGACAGGACACGGCACTGTGCCCCACCAGCCACCACTACTCTCCATGGACATTTGCTATTACACACAGTTACAGACATCAGTTACTGAAAATGAGAATTAAAATGGTACAAGGCATGGTCAGAATCAGAATCACAGAATGGTCTGGATGAGGCTGGACCTTAAAGCCCGCCCAGTGCCACCCCCTGCCCTGGGCAAGGACACCTCCTACCAGAGCAGGTTCCCAAAACCCCCTCCAACCTGTCCTTGGAGCCCTCTGGGGATGGGGCAGCCACAGCACGGACTGGGTTGGGCGCAGGGAGCAGAGCGAGCGCCGCTGCAACCCCTGCAGCTGCAGCACACACAACCAGAGTGAAGTATTAATGGGAAAATTAGGCCAGATCGCTGCCTCCGTCATGCCTGATGAAGAAACCCTCCCCAGTACCCCCATCCTTCTTCTAACCCGGTGATTTACGCTCCTTTCCGGCAGAAGTATTTGTACAGCTGACGGAAGCAGAACGCAGAACTTTTATTTCCAGCGCTTATTTTAGGATTGTGAGGAGTCAGCTCTTTCCATGACAATTAGAACCACAGCTGCCAATAACAATCCCAACCTGCCCCGGAGCAGGAGGCAGAGCTCACCCTGATCCTCTGGGGAGCCCAGCACTGCCCCGTGCCATGCCAGCACTGCCCTGTGCCACGCCAGCATTGTCCCGTGCCATGCCAGCACTGCCCTGTGCCACGCCAGCATTGTCCCGTGCCACACCAGCACTGCCCAGTGACACACCAGCACTGCCCTGTGCCACGCCAGCATTGCCTTGTGCCACGCCAGCACTGCCCCGTGCCACGCCAGCATTGCTCTGTGCCACACCAACATTGCTCTGTGCCATGCCAGCACTGCCTGGTGCCACACCAGCATTGCCCTGTGCCACACCAGCACTGCCTGGTGCCACATCAGCACTGCCCTGTGCCACACCAGCACTGCCTGGTGCCACATCAGTACTGCCCCGTGCCACACCAGCACTGCCTGGTGCCACATCAGTACTGCCCCGTGCCACACCAGCATTGCCTGGTGCCACACCAGCACTGCCCTGTGCCACACCAGCACTGCCCCATGCCACGCCAGCCCCGTGCTCCCACCCGCCACAGCCCCACGCAGCACAGCCCCGCTCTGGCACAGCCCCACGCCCTGATTTAGTGGAAAGAAGCCGAGAAGACTTTTCCTTGGAAAGCCCCATTACAGCATTATGTTTATGTGCGCCGTGTCCACATTACACTATTTACAGCATGAAATATGAGTTCATTGAAACCGTAACTGGCACTTTGCTCTGCTACTTCTCTAGCCAGATGGAATTTATGAATTGTGAGATTGATTTCCATTTCCAAGAGTGCTTAAATACGTGATGTACCTCTTCCCAATCAAGCGCCACCCTTGACAATTCAGAGATCAATAGGAACTCCAAGGGTTTTATATTTCCACGTAAGAGTATCTGGTAACAAACAGCAGCAGCTCAAGCGGCGCCGACCGCACACCATGGCAGAATTAAAAGGAACGCAGATCTTGCACAAATGGCTTCCTTACCGTGGCTCCTACACCTACACCGGTTTGGTGTCCATTCGCTCGTGGGTCTGAACACCAGCACGTGTGTCCCTGTCCCTGTCCCTGCTGTCTGTCCCTGGCCAGGCAGAGCAGCACTCAACACCAGCCCCTGCAGCGGGTGGAGAGGGCGAGCTGCGCAAGGGGGAAACTTCAGCATTTTGCAATCGGAATTAATCAGCTGTAGGGCGGAAGGTGCAGGTTACTCCCAGCTATGTTTATCTGTTAAAACATTTATGGAAGGCAAATGAAATGACAGAAGCTCATCTGTCACCGCAGGCTCTCGTTGCACAGCGGGAGAGCTCACAAACCCGGGCAGGTTTTGTCCCACCGTTTTATCCCACACCAGCCCCGCTCCTGCCGTGCCCTCCGGCCCACGCCGGGGCACCCCACACCCTCCCCGGGGTGTGCTCTGCCCTCAGGCTCCCAGCCCTGATCCATCTTTTTCCACCCAGGCTCCTGGGCTGCCACACCTGCAGAAACCCGACAGCAGAGGCGGGCAGGGGGGCAGGATGCTAATTCACGGGAAATTCACCGAGGAGAGCTCATTTACTCTTCCAGCACCACGTCTTCAATTCAATCACTTGGCGTATCTCCTAATTTTTAACGTGAGTATCCTGCCAAAACCGCGAAGGCAGAGGCTGGTGACGGCACAACCAGCTCCCTCCAAACCCGCCAGGCGCCCGCGTCTCTCCTCTGCCGGTCGCAGGGCGGTGGGACTGACCCGGCCTTCCCTCCCCCCAGCCCTCAGCCATTCTGCAGGTGAGAAATCCTGCTGAATTACAGCTTCCAGAATTGCTGGCTAAAATGGGCTCACGTCGTCATCGGTAAATCTTGGACTAATTTCTGCAAGCTGTGGTCCTGGGAAAACATGCAAAAACTCTGCAGTCCACCAGGCTTCCCTTGATAGGGGTGAAAAAAAATACTCACTTTTTAATCTAAGTAATCTCTTTTAATCAGAGTCTAAAAAACACACTTTTTGCCTGGAAAATATTGGAAGGATGTGGATTTGCACAAGAAAAGGCGATTCTTCTTGCTGAATCTGCCAAGACCAGAATGAGTTTTTCTTCTACCTCTCCCATCCCCCAGCTGAGACCGCACCAAACCTCCTCTTTTGCCAACCCCAGTCTTTAAAACAGTGAATTAAATCACTAATTAGATGGAGGATGAAAAGAATATTCATGAATTGGACAAAACAGAAAACAAACACTGGGAAATGCAAATTTATGTTAATTTTTCAATATACCTTGATGATTGCTTCGTCATTACAGGGCCATAAGGCAGAAGTCAACAATTAAGAGTTATTAGTGGAATAAATAGCTAGAGAAAGCCCTCGCTGAAGAACAAAACACTTATGGGCATCGTTTGCCATCATCACAGATTTTCACCACTTCAGAAATTGTTATGACAAAAGGATCAAACCCTGGAGTCCCTTCTCACCGAGTCCCAGACTGCAAAGAATTAGAAATATACTAGCAAAAGGAGAAGGAATGATGAAAATAAAATACACACAAGGCAATGTTTCTGTACAAAGGCAAATTTACCATGATGTCTGATCTAAAAGCTCTGGGGAGAGACTCCACTGTTTGAAATCCATGTGTCCTACCTCAGAAATGATGCTGTGACTCTGGAGCGGGGCCTGAAGGTCCTACAAAAATGAAGTGTCGCATCACCATCAAAACACGCACCTGGACAACCTCTAACAAGAAGGAAACTGAAGTTTTCTTCCAGGGGGAAGTCATGAGCTGCACCACAGCCACAGCTGGATTATGAGGGACCTGGTACCGAGCTCGGTTAGGGACACAGACTGAACAGGAACGCTGTCCAGAGTGCAGAAGAGGGGTTCAGCCCATTTTACACGAGGGATATTTATCCGAGGGGTACACATTTTAGAGGTGATGTCTCCTACAGAGGTAGCGATGCAGCCAAAGTTATGGATGAAACCCTGACCCCAGTGGTGAGCTCAGGCTGTCACCACCTACCTGTGATGGGTCTCCTTCACACCACGGCACTGCCAAAGTGGGGACAAATGAGAGGAATGTCAAGGAAAAAATGATAGTTGTGGTCCTGCTGGCTTGCCCCACTCTCTCAGGAAGCAGCGTGTTTCATGATCACTTTTCCTACAACTCAGGTCTTTATATTCTACTGCAGCTTATTATAAAACATTGCCATTAGTAGACGTCTTGTTTCCAGATGTCCCAAAAGCAGAGTTGCAATTAAAGTGTTGCATACATCCACTTTTATGTCAAATTGTGGTAACTACTCACACATCTGGAATTTTTTTTTCCCCCAAAGCCTTTTGTTTCTTCTTCTAATTATTATCAAAGGCAGAATACTAATAAAGATTTTTGCAAGAATGCTGAAAATTGAGGTGGAACTGGGGGTTGCCCAAAACCCCTTCACCAGCAACCTTGTTTGGGAAAAAAAGATGATAAATAAATCAAAATGCACTAAGCAGTGTTTCCACACGGCAATCGCCTCCTTCATTGCGTCTGCACCTCATCAATCACACCATTGTCTGCTTGAAAGGCGAGCCTTGTAAATGTCATATCCACTCAAGCCCAAGGAGAAGCGAATCAAAATGCAGCAAGGAGTTTTAATTGGATAGTGTAATTAAACTAAAAAACCCCAGCAGAATAGCTTTGACAGGATAGATGAAGACCCCTTTTAATAGGGCTACAAAACATATTTGTTAAAAGGATGAGGCAATGCGCACTCCTGATTGTGCTCCAGAGGACTTTTACGAGAAGGCTGTTCGATGGGGATGGGTTAATGCGCTGCCGCCCAGCAGGGGGGCGGGAGAGCCCAGACCCCCCCTCCAGCCCTTGGGCCAGGGGGCTCCCCTCTCACCGGACCCCCTCCCTGGGTAAGCACAGCCCAGCAGCCAACACTGAACCCCTGAGGCTGCTCACCAGGTTCCCGACACCCCTGGCATTGCCAGGGCTCAGGCTGTGTCTCCAACAGCCCTGACATCGCCAGGACTTGGGCTGTGTCCCTAACACCTCTGGTATCACTGGGGATGAGGCTGTACCCCCAACAGCCATGGTATCACCGGGACTCAGGCTGTGTCCCCAGCACCCCTGGCATCACCAGGGCTTGGGCTGTGTCCCCAACACCCCCAGCATCACCACGGTTCAGGTGTCCCCAGCCTGGCGTGATCCAGCCCTGCCACAGCCAAGGGGGAAGGCAGCAAAGCCCTGCACCATCTGCGGAGCCGCTGCCGTCCCTCTGAGGCACCCACCTGCTCGGCAAACACACGTCCAACAGCTCGGACTCGACTCTCTGTTACACACTTGGGCATTTCTTCTGCTCCCAGCCTGAACTTGGGGAACATTTTCTCAGCTGAACCTGTTTTTTCACCTCTTGGATCAGAAACTGTGATTAGTCTCCTCTCGAGTACGGATTTTGCTCTATTATTTCACACACCGCGTTACTCACAGCGGGAGGCTGAGTATTAGGAAGTACCACGCAATATTTTGTGCACCATTTGCAGAGCACACGGATAATTGTTGCCTTTCTGCTCTGCCTCCACTGCAGGGCTCTGAGCAAACGTGCAACATCTCTATTTAAGCTCCCTGAGCAGCGGGAATCCATGCCTTCCCAACGCTTTCTGTGTGTTTTTAGCCCTTTCACAACCCAATAACGAATTCATTAAATTACTATTACCCAACGTGCATAATCTGGAGGAACTGGATACTGAATTAAAACATCAAATACCTTTAGCTTTAAATGAAAAGTACATAAAAGCGTTTCAGGCATCACTTTGGCTATCACTTACAGCCAGTATGAATACTGCTGGAAAAGCTATTTTCGTGCAGATGTGGAATTCAATGGGAAAGACTGACTCGTGTAGCAACATCAATCAAAACGTCGGCTCCGCTGGCAGCTCCCGACAGTAAGGCAGGTTCAAAGGTCACAGGATAAAGAAAAAGCCAAGCTCTGGTTCAGCTCTAATATCTCCTCGCTAGAAGTCTTGCAAAGGTACCTACCCCCCTTCTGTACCAGGCGGCTTTCATTAATCTTCTTGCCATCTTTTTTAACTAGTCATGCAGAACCGCTCGATAGCGAGACATATAATGGGGAGGCCCTGTGCCTATTACCAGGTTAACACTCTGTTAAGCCCCAGTGCAACAATGGAATAAGAATTTAAAGGAAATCTTAAGCTGCAGGGTGCAAAGCAGGCAATTAAATTACAAACCGAAGTTACCGATGTACTCCGTGACCTAGAGAACACCTTTGTTTAGACTACCTTAATATTGAGGATATTTTGACCTAGCAGCTGAGATGTATCTGCTTCATTAAAACAACAAGAAAGCAGAAACGGGATCACAGAGAACATTTCTTCACTGTTTCAACTAAATCCCATTTCTGCAGCTACTGTAAAATACACAGGAATGGAAAAAGCTCACGTATTTGGAGAAGGGCAAGTCTGCCCGAGTGATGAGCCCCGGCCCTGCCCTGTGCTCTGCTCGCCCCTCCACGCACCGCACCGGCCCAGGCTCCCGCTGCACGATGCCAAGGTGGCCTGGTAGCCCCGGCCCTGGGGAGGGATGGCCACCACGTGCCCATCACAGCCACGCTCCCACCACAGAGCACCTTGTAAAAAGGCAGCGGTCAGTGACACTGAAGTTTCTCTCTTGTCCAAGTAATGTAAGAGACATTAACAGAATCAGATTTCCTTTAAATTACACTATTGCAAAGGGATATAATTGCATTAAATGTATTATGTTGCTTCCTTAAGACTTTATATTATGTACACTTAATTGAGATACAAAGCTCTTTTCAGCTATAAAAATGACAACTACTTTATTAAGGCTTAAATCTTATTTCTCAATGATAGGATGCTTCCTCTCAAGATTCAAAACATTCAGAATCTCTCGTGATAATCAGATGGAACCTGATTTAAACAAGCCGTTTATACACAGTGTCTTCAGGTTCTAATGGCATTTGATCGAGCCAGCAGGGCCATTACCTCTTCCCTCTGTCTAAATTCAGGGAGTCTGATCTAATTTACAAATAAAAATTCAAATGCTGACCCAGGCCTACTACAAGGGCAAACAAAAATCATCAGCTGCTCCTGCCTCCAATACCCACACTAACGGCAAATTAGATGCCAAAGCCTTCTGTTTCCATTCCCTGCTCCCACTGAATGGGGCTCCGCGTCCCGCGCTCTCATGGCACAGGGAACCTCCAGCCCCTCCAGAACGACCCCGAGTCTGTCCCTAAAGATTCACAAGGTGTCACCGCAGAGGTTGAGCCCTTCAGCACTCACACAAGTGCCACTACAGCGTCACTGCATCAACCTGTCTTTCCAGAGCAAACTAACAGAAAAAAGCCTGAGCTCTCCACTCCACCGCTACACAATCCCTGGTTTCACATTCCTGCGGCAAAGCACACGGAGAGAGCCGGGAATCTCTTTAATCTGCAGAAAGTGAGAGCTACCTGAGTATTAAACTGTGTTAATGACCACATTCAGAGGAGCAACAGTTGCAGAAACCTCCAGCTCTAACGATCCCAGCGGCCAAACTCCCCTCCCAGCAGCCCCTGCCCCTCCTGGACCACCGTGCGGTCACACGTGGGGCTCCCGCTAACCCGGGACACGTGCAGAACACGTCTGAGCGACGGGTTTGTGTTACAGGAGATAAAAACATGAAAACAAAATATACTGCAGGACTCGAAGACCTTATCTTTACTCAGCCTCTCTTTCTTTGCAATAATTCATTCAAGGAAGAATAATTTTTGATGTAAACTCTGCTACGAACATATATCACTACGCTGATAAAAATCACAGACAAAACTTGTGAAATACAGTGAGTTTCATTCCTTTATGTTACTAAAATAACTTTTTTCCATTTAAAATTCAAGAGATACTGATCTGCTGTTAAGAGTTCCCCAAAATGTATCATTCTGAGATGTCACACTAAAAGTCACTTGTACTGGCCTAAAATAATGACTTTTGGAACATCTTTAGTGAATCGGGAAGAGGTCAGCAGATTTCAGGAGGAATTATTTTCCCCTTTTGGAACTATGCTGAAGACTTATGTAATAGGACAAGTTTACAATGGCCATATGAAAATGAGTAAATAAAACCCCTCAGCACCATAAAGGTGCCTCTGCTGTAACCCATCAGCATCCTCCACTCAAGAAGGTATCCTGTCTCCACGGGAAGGTGGAGCCGCTGGGCTCTGTCTGGGGGCTGACATTCTGTCCCTGATTTCTGCCTTAGGTTGGCAGGATTTGGGTACAAAGATCATTTCCCACAGCAGCCTCTGGGGCCGAAGAGCCCCATCCTGCCCAGGACACAGCTCTGGGGGTTCAGGAGCAGCTTGAAGGTCTCAGACTCTGGTGCTGATGGAAGTGTGAGCTGGAAACTTGGCTTTCAAGGCTGGCTTTTCAGATACAGCCTCATTTTGTGGGCACAACTCCTCCACTACAAGTGCTTGTGTGTGAAATGAAATGTGGGTACAAACCCAGAGGTGTTAATATATTGATAAGCACAAAACTGCATCTTGAACTCTAAAGACAACTGTGCCAGGGTCTGGACTGCCTGGTCATTTGGGAGGTCTCTCCTTGGGATCATGCCTTCCCAAGGACCATGAAATCTTGCTGGAGAGACAGAAAAGGGAGACAATGACTGGACTAAGCACATGGAAGTAGGAAGGGGTAATGAAGGGGAGAAGGATATAGTTCAATAATTGCTGATAAAATCTGTGGCAGCCATAAATTTACTCTTCCAAGAGAATTCAACAGATCATTACCTCTGTAAATATGTATCACATAATTCTCCCTCTCTGTCACCTTGCAGATAAGTACTTAATACTTAGCATCCTTGCCCTGCAAAAGCACAAGTGTAATAAAACCCATCCGAGCTCTTGAACCGCAGTTACTGTTTGATAGTAGACAGTTACATTTTGGTACCAGCGGGAGACGTTGCCCGATTCCCCCAGGGCCGATCTGGTGTTTTTTAAAACAAATTCTACAGCCACGGGCTCTCATTACTCCACTGACACAACAAGCAAAAGCACTTGGCTTTCGACATCACACCCCAAAACCGGCAAACTCTAACCCCGGCTGATGACCGGCTGAAGTGGGGTGTCCAGCCCCCCAGCCCCGCTGATGGCCAGGCGCCCCAAGCCCAGCTCTCCGAGCGGCACGTCGCCGTCCCGGTGACCCTGCAGCCTCTGCTGGAACATACCTACTGCCTGTCTCAGATCCTCCACGGCGCCTAAGGAATGGCTTAAAACCAGTCTGGATGTTAAGAAATTAAAACCAAAATGCAATTATGTCAAAACCTGTATCTGACTGCTGTGCTGTGGGGCTGGAGACAGCCTGGCAAAGGCAGCGACCCCTCGGTACGACGCTGTCGGCGGCTGCGGGCAGTGGGCAGAGAAGAGCCTGAGTGATGCCATTAGCCGTAAGTGGCATTAAGAAAAGGACACTCATCAAACGTGTATCTGTTTATGTTGTGCTCTCTACAAGAGAATCCAGTCAGATTAAAAACACCCTGTGATGAATAAAACACACCTATAGAAAGAAAAGGACATGGTAGCAATAATTCTTTGGACATGGAGCACATACAGGGAGGGAGGGAAGAGAGAACATAAATAAAAAGGACTACTCACTTGGGCTTTTTTCTTCCGCAAGGTCACAGGCACAGAGGAGTTCAGAATCGATTGAAATGGGTTTCTGCTTAATCCAAAACTTAGTGCTGGCCTTCTGATTAGTAACGGGGTCTATCTCTACCTTGTCTCCAGAAATACCTGAGATGAGAAAGAATAGAGAGCCACAATAGTGATCTGTTTAAGCGATTTTGTATCAGCTGTTTGACACACTTTATAAATCTTAAATGAAAGTATATTGCCCTTCTGGGCTTTCTGAAAGCACAGGAGCTTTTGAAACCACAAGCAAATGGTTATCAAACTGCACCGATAATCTGCATTTTATTTTCCTGCATGAGCGTACCAACCAGAAAGAAATAGCACAGAAAAATTCTTCTCAACACGTACAGAGCTCTTCTGGAAGCAGGAGCTACAGGAGCTGCAAGATTTATAAAAAGATACTGCTGGTTTTCCCGTCGTGGCTATCCTACGTAATAGACACTATCAGCCCCAGTCCCTGCTCTCCCTCCTGTCCAGCACCTATGGTCCATTCTCCACATGAGAGGACACCACCCATTGCAGCATCACCGAGATGCTCTTTGTGTTACCCAGATACTCATAAACAAAGACCTGCAGCCCCAGAGAGCCAGGCCGCTCCTACACTGCTGGCATTTTAAAGCCAGCTCTAATTAGGCTGCTCTGAGCACAAGCTGAGGGAGCTCGGGCTGCTCCTGGTACCGGTGGCGCTTCCCAACATGGGCATCCCTGATGGGGGGCACAAAGGGTGCTGTGGGCACAGCCATGTCCAGGCACAGACCTGCGAGTGAGAGCAGGGAATTCCTCTGCCATCCCTCTGCCCGATGCCGCCGGCGCTGGGCGAGAGGAGCCTGTCCAGCAGGACACTGCCAGCCCCACAGGGCACCGGGACTGGCCCAGACCTGTGCTCTGATTTACAGCCAAATTTATCAGCGCCTTGCGAAGCTGCACTGATGAACAGAAGCTCATTGTTCAGGAGCTGTTGACACGAGGGAACAGACTTCCCAGTGTGCTTTTTACATCAAGACATGCGGAGCCTTGAAAATAATCACCTTTCTTCCGTCATGAGTTACAGGGGAAGCTCATGAGGAAGCGACAAAAGGAAGCAATACAGGGAAAAGGTATCTAAACAGCATTTAATTCGTGCATCTCTGGGAAAACAGCAGGGAGAAACCCTTCCCTCTCGAGGGTTTTGCCTCTGATACTTTCAAATGCATTACGCTTGGCTCGCCTGAAGCATAAGGAAACCTAAAAGAGATGATGGTAACACGTTGTGTGACAAAATAAAAGATGCCACACGTGTAATGGCGCTTCCAAGCCTTCAAAATTAGCTCAGTATTTCCTAAAGGTGGTCGTGCAGCCATGGTTCGTTTGTATTTTATGCAACTCTAAAATCAAAGCATGGGGACACCTACGGTGGCTTCTCGCTGCTGCGCCTTCTACCAGGACAAGGCCACCTTCATTTTCACCCTGGCTGTTAGGGACAGGGTGCAGGAGCTCCACCACCTTCCTCCCCCTTCTGGGAACCCAAGAATGCGCTTTGTCATTAAACATACGTCACATCAGAGAGATCACATTTCAATTAAGCATTGTATCAAGAGTCCAATTAAGACAAGGACTGCTAGAACTAGCTAATTTGAGCAGGCTGATGCTGTATCTGGAGCCCGTTTTCTTTCATAATTTAATTTTGGACAGAGTATTTAAAGTCAGCGTTGTTAGTTCACTGTAATCATTAATTATTCAAACCCACATTTTCTGTACTTTAAGGAAAATAGGCAAAGTTGATGGCACAAGTTCTTATTTTCTCACTGAGAAAAGTCAAGGCAAGTTCTAAAAATAACAGTGCAAATTCTTTGTGTTCCCTATCCCTTCCTCTAAAAATGTCACCCCTGAAAATAGCCTTAAAAAAATGTCACTGTATAGTCCTGCAACTTCAGAATTCAGTCAGTCAATATTGTTAATGCACCTTGTTAATTTGATAGGATTTGTCAGGTAACTCCACTGGAAAATTATATAAAACTGTTCCAGATGAACAGATGATAGTGACATGAATTAAAGTGATAGAACAATAGTGGAATATAAACCAGAAATGACACCCAAAGTGGCTGTTGATTTATTGCCATCCTGAGTTTGGTTCTGGGCTTCCATGTATATTAGTGCTACAAATCTGGGTCCATTTAGCAGCGAGATGCTCATACATACATCACCAGCTCCTGCTCCAAGCCAAGGTCACTCCCCGTTGCATCAATCTTTTCAGCAGAGGCTACTTCACCAAGCATGGATTTTGTAACCATCTCAGATGTAACAGACTTCCTCCTCTTTCATCTTTTTTTTATCATGTAAAATACACTTTAACTTCTATTATTTTTATCTGCAAATTGTTGCTGTATACTTCATCCATTATTTCTGTATCTCGGCATCACTGGCTTAAGCTCACACACATCCAAAGAGCACATTGACAAAGAATGTTGTCTTTTTTTGTGTTATTGTTCTCACAATCTGTATGTGTTGAAACCTAGAATCAAGCCAGGATTATGTACGTGGCTTCTGCAGTCTCTGTATCGCAGCGCAAATTAGTCACACTCAAAAGCCAAGTGAAAACGCTGCTTCTACTATTTAATTCATTCATTTTATCAAAGGAAATGTCACCGGTGTTTTAGTCCAGTAACACTCTTCTGTTCTTGCTTCCTTTGTTGGGGTCTGCAACTGCCCCCCCTTTTCTGGAGCACTTGCCAGCAGTAATTTTCCAAGACAATATGTTTCTTTCAGTTTTGCTAATGTGATACACGAGCAAAGGCGTCCTGTTCCTTCAGAACACGACAGAACCCTCGTGAAAACGCTGAGAGCACCCCCGTATGTGCGTTACGCTGCAATCTGAGCTAAACCATAAAACCCCAGACACTAAACTGCCAGGGCTAAGGCTTTCCACTGCAGTAACAGCAGCACTGGGAAGGTGGTCGTTCCTCCCACGGTCGTTCACCTGCCGCTACTTACTCTGGGGAAGAACGATGCACGACGCAGACAAAATCAGGCTCAAGCCTGTACTTTCAGTGAGCCTTGCCTCAAATTAAACAATGGGGCTTCAAAACAGCTACAGCATTCAACAAAAATACCAGTGTGCAAACCACAACAGACAGCCCCAACTCGCACTGTGCTGCCTGCTCCCTGCTCTGCTGTGGCCCCCGCGCAGAGCCGACGACATGAAAATGCCTCAGAGGAAAGTCATCGCAGCTGGCCCCCTGTACGGGGACACAGAACGGCTCCCAAACCACAGGTACTGGTGAGAGATGAAAAAAATCAGAGGCCTTTTTCAGCATTCGATGTTGTGGGGAGCAGCCTGTCTCTCACAGGATGAGCTCGTTGACACTAGTGCCAAGAGCACCCCAACGCCTCTGTTACCAGCTCAGCTCTTCTCACGTCTCAAGAGTCATGGAAAACCCAGCAACACACACTTTTCACTTTATTTAAAGGTTTAGATGCTGCACATCTGCCCAAGTTTTGAATCTCTCACTGGGGTTTTCTTTGATTTTTCGAAAGTAATGACATTATAAACACCACATTCTCAGCACACTGCCACCAAAGATACACAAGTTCCCATGTTGTTATAAAAGGGAAATGTTATGGTCCTTAGGCTACCGGACGGGGTCAGCTCCTCCGCTGCTCCACAAGTTAAGCCATTTGTTTCATTTAACAGCTATTCTCCCGTAACCATTTATCTTTAGTGATCTGTCATGACCTTTCAAGCTCTCATTTCTGACACTTTCCAGATACAGTGAGTCAAACTTCACAGGGAGCAAACCATCACACCCCTGGAGTTTGCTCAAAAGCAGAAACCGTGCCCCGCGCTGTCCTGCTTCAGCACCAGCCGATAAATCCTTCCAGAACAAGACACTTCAAAATAAACCAAGGAAGCCTCTTCCCTAAAAATCTGAGAGACTTTATATGTGCTTAAGGATGGAGGGATGAAGAGACTGTAGTGAGAACAATACCCAAACTGCCACAGTGCAAATTTAACAATTCTACTGAATTCTACAGAATGAAAGTATTTTGTAAACACGACGGCACTTAATATTTTACTGCTGAATCATTTCTTTATGGAAGGTATTTGCAGGAATGTCACAGGTCACCTACCAATGCATCATTAATCAAATTTCCACAATTTAAACACAAAGATAAAAAGCCATTCAATCATTTTAAAACAGTAATGGGGCTTTTATAATTCAAGATTCTGTCATCTCTTGGCCTTTGGGTTTTCAAAAGCATTCAGAAAGCTAATAAGGACAATATAAAACCTTTAAAGAATGCTAGTTTTATTTTGTTCCACCTCAAATTTCCACTTGGTCGTTAAAATCTTTCAGTCAGAAAAGCACAAACCTCATCATACCCAATTTTGCATACTCTCATTTTAAAATAACAAAACAGTTGGCAAGAAGCTTTCCATTAGGAAGCCTAGATTAAAAAAAAAACACCAAAAGAGATGGGGTCATTAAATAATGGCCTTCTTTCAGAAGAAACATGTGCTGGCTGATTGGGGATAATAAAAATACTGAAGTAGTTTCAAGCGAAAGCAATTTTTTTTAACTGCTGAAACGCTAGCAACACTTTCCAGTGACGAGCTCCACAATAAGAGAGAGCAACGTGATAATGATGGCTCTAAACCCCTCTGAGAGGGATGGCCAGCTATTAGAGATGGCCAAAGGTTTGAGCCATTCCATTTTCCGGGGCGCCGCAGCCCGGATTGATTTACCTAACTGAACATCAGTGGTGAATCGAAGCCGATGGATCATGCTGACTTTGAAGGACTTGTAGTGGTGGCTACTGAGCATGTCCTGGACTGTAGCGATATCGATCTGAGGGTCCTCCTCTGAGACCTCTTCTCCTCTTGAACCTGCAAAACAAGCCAACAGGGATGAGCCAGAGGTTTGGAACAGGGCTCAGCTCGCGGGTGAGCGCGGGTGGGACGGCTGCAGCTGCAGAGGGCCTTCTGAGAAAGACCAAAACACTCAGGTCCATGTCTCTGGAGGAGGAAATTGTCACTCTCCACCCAAAGACCAAGTCACTAATTCATCAAGGACATTAGCACACACACTTGTGTCCCACACGGAGAGCAGTGCAGCGTCCCGGCAGCGCTCAGATGCCAGCATTCAGGATTCCCAGGTGACAGGAGATGCCCCTGGACCACAGACCCCCGGCGGGGAACCCCTGGACACCCAAAGCCTCTCACCCTCGGAGGGAGCCTGGCAGAGGGGCCCATCCCCACCCAGGGCAGGGTTTTCCCGTGCCACCCTGGAGGTAGACTCTGGCAGTGTTCCCCACATGGGGTGCGAAGCTGGATCGTGCTGCAGCGCCAGCAGCACCCCGGGCACTCTGATCCCAGCCCTGCGGTAACGAAGCGGCGCTTTATTTACTGATTAGTATTCTCATTACTACTGCAGGTACTGGCTTTATAAAAGGTAACATCTCATTAAGCCAAAATGCCAATTACTGAAAAAATATAACACACTTTAAAGATTTTTTTACATTTTATGACGTTGGATTAACACCAATTTAAACATTACTATAATGCGATATATAATTTTGTGCAGAGTAATTTCTATGCCAGCTGCTAATAAAGCATCTCAGCTCTAAATGATCATTCAGACGCTGTTAGATAAAGTGGTATAAATATGTTTGAAAACTGATTTAGCCTCTTACAGAAGATACTGAAGAATGACACGTTTTGTTAAATATCCCAGCTAATGTAGTCCTAAAAGCTGAACCAGCCGCCAGTTCAGAGCACTGCCTTGGCTGCGGGAGATTAATGAAAACTTTAGATTTTGCTGAAATTTTAATAACAGGAAGACGAGATGATGGAATTTTAGTACAGGTCTTAAAGATCCAGCAAAGCAGGCTGAGAACTTGTCAGAGTTTTTGTACTAATTAAGACTTGCAGAGTTGGAGCAGCCTCACTGCAAACAGCTCCCGCACTGCCCCTTCTCCCTGGGGATGGACATTCCCATCCTGACCAGGGACCTGGTTCCATCCTTGGTCCTGCTATTCAGAAATAACACAGTGTGGGTTTGCCAGGAAAGGTCCTGGCTCCGGGGGGAGGAAATCCCTGGCACCGGTCTGGGGCACACACTGTGGGGGCAGGAGCTGGCTGCCTTTAACGGGGCAATTTAGAGCCACAGAAGCAGCTCAATGGCTTCAGCGCGGGGATCTGCGGGGCTGGTGACCATGAGCAGGAGAAATGGGGGACGAGAGAAGAAAAACCCCACCTGAGCACAGAGAGATGTTCCCGCTGGCTGGAAGTGTTCCCTTCTCTACCTGTTAGTTCAGTAACAAACGCTGCTGCCTGTGGTAAGTATCTTTGATGCCTGCATCAAAGTGAGGTTGGCATTTGCTGCTACACGAGTCAAAATACACGTAGAGACCATAAAGCTGCAGATTCATGTTTCTCAGGGNCCCTCCCGCCCCACTCCTCACCCCACACCCCCCCGCAGGGACGCGCCTTCTTGGAGGGGGGACGGCGAAGGGTTAACCCACAAACGGGGCTGTGCCATTCGACTTGAAAGAATTCCAAAAATCAAATGAAACAGTCTACATGTGAATTTATGCAGAGCCATCTTAACATTGCAACCACTCTATGCTCCAGAATGACAAGATAAATTGTAATGGCTCCTTCAGAGACATTACAATGTATTTTGTCAAAGACCCCTGTGTTAATGTCTCTATACTATGGATTATCATAATGTATCATGTCAAACTCTCATGCTGCAGTACTTCAACCATACACTGAGATATGTCAAACTTTTTGGTGCACTTAAAAGCATCTCGAAGCACTGTGGCACCCAAGAGTGAAGCAGGAGAGTGGCAATGGCACCCCTGTCCTGTGGCCGAGGGCCAACCAGGACCCTCCTCCAGCCACGGAAACCAGTGAAACCCTCCTCCAGCCCTGGTGGCGGCCCCCAGTTGTCCTTGTCCCCATGGTATGGGGTCACAATGTCTGCACTGGGGTGTCTCCTGACCTGTTGGGGACGGGCGGGGACATGGGGTGGGAGGGGACGACCCAGGGTGGCTCTGAGAGGTTGACAGGACCTGAAGCTGGGCAGGGTGGCAGGAGCAGGGCTGGCTGGGGTGGGAGAGGAACCAGGGAGGTTGTTAGTGCTCTCCCAAACGAAGGGATGGTGGGGTGTACTGTGTGCCAGCTCCTCCCCGTGCCAGGCTGTGCCCTCATGGTGGGTGACGAGACCCACCGCTGTGTCCCAGCATCAGGGGCTTTGGGTAGTGGTAAAAGTTGGAAGCGTCAGCACCAACAAACTGCATCGGTGGGAAATTCAGAGATATCACATCCTAATCTCCTCCCTACACCTCCTGCAAAACGTCCTTAAAACACTTCACAGGATCCAGACTGGGGCAACACCCTGCAGGTGCTGCCACCGCTGTGTCCCCACTGTCCCCACCCGGCTTCCAGCCGCCCCGATGCACCCTCTGCCCTCAGGGACCCGCAGAGCAGGGACACCGCGGGGTGACTTCACCTGGCTGCCATCCACTGCGCGAGGCTTCCGACAGCTCACACGGCCAAATTAGAAGAATTAGAAAGAAAAGGAGCAGCCTGACAGACAACACCCAGGGGAGAAAACTGTCCCTGTAACTAAAACCGTGAGCACCTCGTCGGTGTCTGAGCTGTAGGAGCTTTAACCACCACAGCCAGAGCAGCCGAACAGCGGGACTGAGCTCTGGAAGCCTTTCGGGTCCTGTGCGTATGGGCACCTCTGCCGACTCTGCTTCATGAACCCTGGTGAATGGGTTCAGGTTTGCAGGATTTCTACTGTTGCTGCTCTTGGGAGAGCAGCCAGGAACTCCACCATCACAACAGATCATCTGTCTGGAGATGGCAAGACACGCGGGCCCCCGAGGGTGCGGGGGATAATAGCTGTAATATCAGTAACAACGGAGAGAAATGCCCTGCAGGGAAAAACCTGACTGCAGAACTTGGCATATTGCTCTCGCCCCGCAGCTCTGCGAGGAGGTCGGCGCCACGCCGGTGCTCGGCAGCACAGGGAAGAGCCATCTCCACCAGCTGATTGGGGGAAAAACCATAAAAATATTTTCCACATGCAAGCAGCTGTGAATAAACCTGTCAAATATTTACAGGCCTGTCAGGGTATTTGTAATGGAGATCGCAGTGTGGCTTTTGAATGTAAAAGCTTCTGCTTGGGAAGACAATCAAGTAAAGTGGATGCTCCAGGTCCATCACTCAGCCCAGGAGCCCACCCAGCGATGGGTGCTGCTGGCAGAGACCCCGCTGTCCTGGGGGGAGCGGACTCCTCTGCCAGAAAAAAACTCCTGCTCATAAACTCAGTTCACAATGACCTCTCTGTTTTTCCCTCAGAGTCTACCAAAGTCAGGTTTACTTTGTGAAAAAAGGGCAAAAAGCTGGCATCAGGTGTGGGATGAGCGAGGCCCAAGACAAGAATGGCTCTGCATCTCTGCTCGGATGCTGCTGCAGCAAAACCACGTACAACACTAAAACACAGCCTCCTACTTTAAAAAAAACCCCAAAACAACAGAGTGCTGTTCTCTGCCCACAAAAGCAAAAATGGTATCAAGGGCTACAAACTCCTCCTCTGTAAGACGGCCCCAGCGGTGAAGCTCTATGGTGTTGCAGGAGTCAGTCACCATGCTGGTTTGCAGCCTCTGTATCTCATGGTCATACAGACCATACATTTCCCAGTCTGGAAACAGCAGTTGAAGATCTTTTCTGTGTTGTTAGTTGTTGTTTTTTTTCTTTGTCTTGTTTATTTTTTTTTAACCAGGTTCAGTATAGAGTTAGTATTTTTGTTCAAGTACTTGAACTACTGTGAAATCCAGGATTACATTTGCAACTCAGTCCAATCTCCTCATAGAAAACCCTGATTTTTCAAATCCATACAACAGTAATGAAACACCAGGCACCAGAAGGATGAGTTTGAAAATAAGTTAGAAGCTAAAGCAAAGAACCTTGTCCAAACGGGACTCCTGGAAGCACTAGAGGACATATAAAAATGACACATTAGTAATATCAGAATATTGAAATGCAGTATGGAGCCTATTCAGGAGCAAGTGAACCTGTATTTCCTCGATAAAACAACAAAATGTAAAGTTAACTGCATTGCAAAAATGTCCCTTATTACTTTAATGTACTAGTATATTGCTTAATGAAAGTACTTAATTGTAATACAATTAATTACATACACAGAGTCCCCAATTACATTTTCCAATAAGACATTGGCTTTGGTACAGGTCTAAAGGCACTAAACCAATTTTAATATATTAAGACCAATTTCCCTTGAATACTAATTACTATCTAATGATCAAATGAGAAAGAGGAACTTTCCAGAAGTAAGACGGTAAGAATAAAACTAAATTAGCCATGAATAGTTTGCTGCTACACATAAAAGCATTTCACATTACGAAGTGCGGGCTTTTAGTTTAAAGATAAATCTCAGTGCAAGTTAAAAAGTTCTGCATATGGAACCAGTTTATTAGTCTGAACTGTTGGTAAATGTAGGAGGTTTCTCTGTAAGTATTTCTTAACAATGGAAAGTTTTCTGCTTCATTTAATACCCTGAAATATAAACTTTCTCTTTGCCCAAAGGAAACTGGCAGCTATTTTATGAGCAGATGTTGGGCATCACACCTATATGTACTTAAAAATGAATATGAGACTATGAAGAGCACGTTTGAAAATAATAGCTGTTGTAACAGTTTTTCCTGAGTGGCATACCCAAGCTAAAAATACTTTAAATAAAAACAAAATGCTCAGAATTAATACTTCATTTTGATGTTAGGATTTTCAAGCAGAACTGTCAAGATTTCTGTTCTAATGCCAGGCCAAGAGATAGCTCCTTGAGCACTACAAAATCCCATTTCTTGGTGCGTGCTGACTGGGGGAACCAGGCTACGTATGTGCATGAATTACAACTGATTTTATACACTGTGTTGTCCTTGAACATCTCTGTGTGGAGAGGGTTAACTGCATGGGTGTTTCACATGTATCCCTGAGCAGGGACAATGGAAGACCATTTTAAATTCACCCACATTTGGGGGGATAAATGAGAAGCAGATGATTTCTCCTGCGTTCCTTATTTGAGTTTGCTATGAACTCCGAGAACATTCAGTAACAGAACGGCAGAAAAGCAACAGAATCCATGGAGGCATTTATTATTTTGCCTAGATTACTGTCAGCCTTGACCAAACTACAACAGTGACTTGCTCTTGAACTCTACAAGTCAAAGCACTGGTTCTGCCTGTGCTTTCCCCCGTTCCCGGCGCTGGGTGACACACACAAGACCCACGATCAGGACAAAAAGCCACCACCTACCAGTGTGACACCACTGGGAGCCCTCGGGGTCCAGCCTCAGTGGCTATGGGGAAACCACCGTCCTAGTTGGGGCTCATGGATGGACACCTTGATTTGTGTAACCAGGGCCAGGACTGCTCATGAGCTGGGGGCACTTCTGGCTCTTGGTCACAGGGGTGTGTCCTGCGCCTCTCCCTGACCCTTTCTGCAGAGCCCTGGGCTTTTGGCTCCCCTCGCCTCAGGAGGGAAGAGGAGCAGTTGCTGCTCAAGGACTTTGGGGAGAGGGAAAAGTGCTCCCTCAGTGTTATGGCTGGTATTTATTTTGAGACAAGGCCTCTGAGGCTCTACTGGAGCGTTTGCTCCTGATACGGAGTAGATTGAATGCCTCCTGCTAAATCACTTACAAACTTACCATAGATTTACTGTTAAAGCAATGGTGCAACCTGGACCTGGTCACTGGTGAGAGCTGAGAGCATCAGTAGAGTGACCAGCCACAGCAGGCACTCCTCCACAAACAGTGAAAAAATATTAACTATGGAGTATGTACAATATACTTTTAACTACAGAGCCTGGATTAAAAAATGTTATTTTTGATCAAAACATGCAAATCCTATGAAAGTATGACTAGTATGCATCTTTTAATAGACTAAAAATCAATATCAAAATCATGGCCAGGATGCAGACATCTGGGAACTCTGGCTTGTGGAAGAGTGCAACTAGATTAACGAGGTTAAAATCGCTGCGTTTCCTCAGGCAGAGCACCCTGCTCCCTGCTGCCTTCTCTCCTACAGTTTCTCTGAACCATTTTGTGAAGAAATGAACCAGAGGCATCACGAATATTTTGGGAGCAAGTCCCACTTTACGGGGAACAGCAGCCAAAACCATCAGTGCCTGATCTCAGCCCCACACTGATGTCCCACCGGGGAGCTCGGGGCAGCTGCATCCCACCTCTCCTGGTCCTACCACAGGAGCAGTCTGCTACCCCCTGGATCTAGAAGGCACCTGGGGGCCGCTCTGCTGTCATTCCAGGATAAAATATGAACTGCTACAGCCAAAAAGCATGAAAGAAAAACCCTTCTACTACTTGAAACCGGCACTTACTGCGACTGTTTGCAGCAAACACCCTGGGCACGGTCTTGGCAGAGAGCACCAGTGGTGGTTTCCTCATTAGTGCAATCAACACTTTTACAGCTGGATTAAAATGGAATGAAAAAACCCCAAAACCCGAAACTGAGAGCATGACTGCTGGAAAGCATGAAGGACAGACCCAGAATGCTATGGAGGACAAACACAAATCAATGTTAAGTGCCTTATTTTTTTAAAAAAAGACTCATATAATTCCTTGCAAAGAAATGAATTAGGAAACAATATTAGGACCATTAAAACAGTAACAGAATAAAAATATGTGAACATAGATGGAGAGAAGACTATTTGTCTAGCGCTTTAAAAATCATCATAGTGCTCTAGTTATATCTACATGGCTAAATGATTTAAATTCTATTAGAAAAAAAACAGTGTCTCTAACAGCCACATTGACATGGCAAAATCCACTGCAACTGCAGAGCAATCACTTCAGCCACTGAGCAACGTCTGCAACAGAAAAAGTTTCATATTTCCAGTGTTTTTCAGGGTTGGTCATAACTTTACAAAGCAGAGTTTAACAGAAAAAGATTAATCATGAAGTGATAAACAGGATGCAGACTATTTACTAGAAGGTATGAAATCCATCATTTCCCTCTGGAATATTGTTTTGGCACAACTTGAGAAGTGCCTCAGGAAAGAGAGTCTCGTCAAAACTTACTTGCCCAGACAGTACAGCTTGTATCCAAAATACATAACTTATGTGAGTTTAAGCGATTTACAAGAGCAAAAGTGAAAAGGGGAAACATACTGTTCTCCCGGACAAGGCAGAATTCCAAAGTGCTCTGGCTCTCCAAGGTACAGTCTAAATCTACTGGGACATTAGGTTCACTCTGCTTCTCCAGCCGATACTGAGGACCTGAAACATAAAGTAACTTGTAAAATCATCTGTTTTCTAACAAAGTGATGGCTTATCACGTTCAACTATCATGAGATTACTCGTACCCTGGAAGTTAAGGCAGGTAGATGTTCATGTTTCAGAGCTCTTTGCCAAAGGGAAGGGCCCTGTCACAAAAAGGCAGAGGTCGTTGTGCAAGGCAAGGCATACTGGTCAGGTCCAGCTGTCTGTAACGCTGCTGACACCCTTCTGCCCAATATTCTGAACTACTCCTGCACCAGATGAGCCTGTATCACATATCCTGCCCGTACTGCAAGATGGGGGTATTGCCCCTTGGGAGAAGTATCAGCTCAGGCTGTGGCGGGCATCTCACCCCCGTTACCTGGGCATCCTCCCTGGTGTGACAAAGCACCATGTGTTTGCTCCCCGTTGCCCTGCCCTCCCGGTGGCTCTCCTATACGAGAAACATCGGGGAAGGAACGTGACCCTTCTTTTAAGAACTGTGTTTTTTCCAGCTCCATGACACCTGATTTGGCTCTTTCCACCTCAGCATTTCTCAAAGGGCCACGTCTGTGACGTGTGGGGTGGGGATTCCCTCCGTCGGCGCTGCTGGCTCCCACCACCCGCCCGGCTCTGGCAAAAGGGCTGCAAGGGGCAGAAAGGGTCACCCAGGGCGGATTTTATCTTTTCCCAGAGATCTGAACACTCTTAACATCGAACTGCATCAAACCTGAGCATGTACAGATGCTGCTGCTTCAAATGAATTATGTTCAGATTTATTGCATTTAACTGTAGATCTTCAAGGTTCAGGTACCAACTTCCTTCTCAAACCAGATCCCAAAGGAAAGATGATACTACTTAAAAAAAACATTTTCCAGCTACAGAAAATCTAATTAAAAATTGGTTTTACAAAAATTAGGCCAGTTCTCAAAAAAACCCATCTTTTAGTAGAATGGATCCTTAAACTCTCTGCCTTAACTGGATTAAAAAAGAGCACACTAATATAACTCTGGGTGAAGGCAGGTGGGAGAGGACATGATGGGGCAGGAGGGGTGTCTCAGGGAAGCCAAATTCCTTGTGGGACCCTGGGCAGGAGAAGAGCCCCTTCCAAGGGCTGCCCCGGGCGGCACAGAGCCGAGCTCCACTCCTACCCGAGAGCACACAACATTCTCAGCGGGGTAATTTCTGTGCAATCTGGTAAAATAATGCATAACAGATAACCTGAAAAAAATGTAAGTAATGCAAAGCACCTTTAACCAGGTCTTAATGCAGCAAAATAACTAGAAATGAAATAATGAAATCTGTTCCCTCTTTATCAGTACTTAAAATATTTCTGAATGTTTCCTGACTTTGAATTATGATAGTGTATGATGAAATATTTAAAACATATAAAAAAATTAAGTACTTTAGCCTCAGATGGCATACCTAAGAAATGGAATTTGTTAGCCAATTAATTTTAAATTTACTACAGCAGAATTTCAATTACAGCTTCCCATTTCGTCTCCCCAGAAGCCATGTGAAGCTCTCCCAGCACAGCCCCAGCGCGTTCTGCTCCCAAGGTGGAACATTATCTCTCTGTGAAATGGAGCTGCTGTATTGCCTCAGAGCAGACACAGCACTGGGCTCTGTGCTGGCCCAACTGCTGCCCCCCGCCCAGCACAACCAGTGCAACCAGTGCCGTATGGCTGGGCCAAGAGACAGCAGTGGCATCTCCTACTGGAACAGGCAACAGAGAAGGCAAAGAGACACAGCAACATCGTTCCCTCTCTCCCGGCTACTGGAAATGTGATTAAAAATTTGAAATAAATTAAATAAACAGGGGCCTGGCTTGCTAGGCAGAAGCAAAATACACTGAATTGAAACAAATATCAAAGCAGTAAATCAATTTGCATTTAAAAACTGGCGTTTGCTTAAAAACAGCAGCAGTGAGAGCAAATCCTGCCTGGGCTGTGCCTTTGTAAGAAGTACCTTCCACAGGTTCCCAAACTGCAGCCAAAGGCTGAAGGACACCCACCAGTGACAGAGCCAGCAGAACCACTGGTTCCCATCCGAATCTCTGTGCTCTCGGTACCTGCTCCCAAAGCCATAACTCCAAACGTTCCTCCGGCCCCTCTGGCCCCTCAGCCCACCATCACCAGGACCTGCTGGTGCCAGTGCCCACCACCGCATCCCACCACCGCATCCCACCCCCTGGTTCCTCATTGCAGCTCATCTCCCACTCCCACCCCAAAGCATTCAAAACCAGCAAAGCAAACAGAGCTACAGATCAGAAACCCAGGCAACCTTCCATATGAGTAACTCCTTTAAAACAGAAAATACTACATAATTCATTAAAAAGTGTAAATAGATATTTAGAGAGTATCTACTCTTAAATGATGCATTTTAAGTATCTGTACACGTTTACTTGACCGCAACAGATGAAAAATGTTAGGCTGGTTCTGTGGAGGAGTTTTACTACCAGCCTGCTCTCACAGGTTCAAATGATGTCATCGTAGCAGAAATACTGGGTAGTTTAATGGTCTCCTAAAGGAACACTGCTCTGCGAATTTCAACATCTCAAGCGGTAATACCAAACCTGGATTTTATGGATTTCTGTAATCTGATGCAAATGCTCTGCACAGTTGTACAATAAACCTTGAAAACCCTGGCCCAGCACGGTCCTGGCCCCTGACTGAGTGGAGGGTCCCCGCAGGAACAGCAGCTTGAGTACATCCCACATGGGGCTCCCAGGGAGAGGACACCATGGGAGCCATGTCCCACACCAGGCTGGGATCAAGAATGGTAACGTGGCAGTTACCAAGGCAAAAAAACCCAGAAGACAAAGGTGATGAACACCAACCCCTCTCCTAGTGCTGTCATTTTGCCACAAATACTTGGAAAGAGAGAAACCGTTGCTGGGTTAAAGGGAGCAGGGCTGGAGGAACACAAGTCCATGTGTTCAGAGAGGGAGGAGGGACAGACTCAAAACGGTGGGAGACCCTCAAGCAAAGTCTTTTGTTCACAAACGGCAGGGGTTTGTGGGAGCCCCAGGGGCACCCCAGGTCCCCGGGGGAGGCCAGGAGAGCTCTTCTCTACCAGACCTGGTGGCCTGAGGCTCTGGGTCTTCTCCATTCTTGTGCAACGCTACTGGTGAAGCGTCGGCAGTCAGGAGCGGGTGCCTAATCCCCACACTGCAAGTACCACCAGCAATTCATCTCCTCGAGACCTGTTCTGGTGTACGGACAGAGCAGCAGCCAGGGAGGAACAGGGCTAACTTGGACAGACAGACGGACCGAGCTGCTCTGCACCCCTGGAGCAGGCGCTCGCAGCCCTGGCTGGTGGAGCTGACCCTCCATAACACACGTCCCTTCTGCTGAAGTCCCAGTTTAACCCCCCACACCACCCGCCACTGCCCCCCTTCACACAGAGGAAGCTTCATCAGGAACAACCAAGGCAAGAACCCCCGTCCTACACCAGAGCCTGCCCAGGCAAAGGTGCCCCAGGAAGGATCCCACCACATAATCAAATTAAGTGGCTCTCTTACAAGAGGCGAATGGCCATCCGCATAACAACAAACCAATTCTGTTGCCATTTAAGCTGCAAAGCCTTCAGAATGGGGTTTTGAAAGCACGACCCATCAGTTCTAATTTTTAAAACTTATCCTTTCAGTCAAGACTAGAAAAAGGCCCATTCCAACTTTTATCTTCACTACAAAGTGCTGTTATCTTGGGCTGATGTCAGGAGCTCTATCTCTCTTTCTGCTGACAAGCAGAGACGAGAGAGATAAGATTGGGAACGAATCTCACTTCTCTGAGTAAATAAATAATCAATACTCATCTAAATGTAAATGAGAAAGTATCCCCCTCTGATAACAGGGCTCTTATCAAACAGCCAATTTTCTACAGACATTTGGCCTCAACCAAATCACCATCATTCAGCCCCAGCCTAATGGCTAAAAATCGTAACTAAATTGAACCGATCACCAGAGATCAACTAAGTTCAGCCATGGCTACTACAGGTTCAAATGTTTGGAATGCAATTTTTCCCCCATTAACTTTCAATAGCCATGAAGAATACCACGGTCAGGGGTTGAATCTGCACAATAAACAAACACCAACACTTAAAAAGAGAATGAAGCTTTAAACAGAACCCCAAACAACCCCCATCTCCAAACTAGTTAACAGGGCAAAAGGATTATAGACAGACTTACCTCGATATTTAGTGTTTGTGGAGCTGTAAAACCTAAACAGACCAGTATAGACAACCCCCCCAAATTGTTTAAAACCGAACCTGTATTTTGCAGTGTTAGTCTGCAACAAAACACACCGCTATGTCCTATTTATCCCTTATCTTTACCTCTCTCAAGAGCTCCTATAATTCTCACAAAAGCCCCAGTTCCAGCTACGCTCGCTCTCAGCTGTTTCTGCTCCCTTTATGGTCCCTGCAGTTGTTCAAAACACTTTGGAATTTCTGATTTCCATAACACTGACCTCCAGAATTTATTGCACTGTGTGAGAAAAAGAATTCCCTTTTGTTTCAAAAAGCCTTTGCTGCCACCACTTTTGGGGCTGGCAGTTCTAATGAACAACTGTGATAATCCCTCCCGACTGACCCTCTCGCCCACATGGACCTCGCAGACTTCTCTGCCCAGGAGACCTTTCCACAACAGAAAAGACCTTCTCTCCTTAGCATCCACTCCTCATTCCACACGCCTGATCCGTTTTTGCACTCATCTATTTCTGTATCTTTTAACTTCGGTATTATTTCATTATTATTATTTCGGTATTATTCATCTTTTTGAGATGAAATTTCAACAGCGAAGATGTGGGCAGAGGGTGATTCATGGAGGGGCACAGTGATGCTCTCTGCTCTGTTCCCTGCTCCCTTCCCAAGCCCTGCTATTTAATTTGTCTTTCTGACTGCTCCCAAGCACCGAGCCCAACTGTTCAGAGAACTACCCATGACGACTCCAGGATACTTTTCTTGACTGATGGAAGGTAATTAGAGCCCATCATTGCATACATACAGTTACGGCTGCTTTTCACCATGTATATTATTTTGCACTCATTGACACCGAATTCCCGCTCTGGTTTTATTGTCCTGTCACTCAGCATTGTGTGATACCTCTGCAGTGCTTCACAGACAGCTTTTATTTGCACTATTCTTACCTCTTTTGTATCAACAGCACATTTTGTCACATCAGCATTCACATCCTTTTCCATGCCCCACATTAAGGGAACAATGCAGGTTCTACCAGTTCCACTGGAACTCCACCAGTAACCTAGTTACTAATAACGGAGGGCCGTTATTCCCATTCTTTGTTTCCTGTCTTTTAATCAATTATTAATCCATGTGAGGATCCTCCTTCTCATCCTGTGACAGCTTAATTGCTTTATGAGCCTTTGTCAAATCTTTTTTGGAAACCTAAGCATGCTCTATAGAACACACCACCCTTATTCAGATGGTCTCTGGCTTCCTCAGAGGCTCCTCCCTGGTTTCTGAGGCACCACCAGCTCTACAAAAGCTACGCTGATTTTTGCCCCGTACATCGTGTTTGACCATACATCACCTATTAATTCTGCTCTTTGCTACAATTTCATTCCCAGTTTGCCTGCTCCTTAAGCCAAGGTGTGCTGGTCTCACCTTAAATTCCTTCTACAAAGGCTGCACCACCCACACCTGAGGGAGCAGCAGAGAGGAGCAACACACTTTGCATCGCACCTAAGGGTACAGCATCTCCGGGTCCGACCTCCTCCAGGTCCCCCAGGGACCACTCTCTGCTCCTGGTACTCTGTTCCCCTTCGTGGGTCAGTTCTAACACTTCCCCTCCTGGCACAGCTCCTCAGAGGACGGAGGATGCGGGATGGGGAGTGCTCCTGATTCCCAAATACCACACCAGAAATGAGGAACTGAGCGGCAGCGGCGGCCCAAGAGCCGAGGGGCAGGTGCCAGGCTGGCAGCAAACAAGCACACGTGAACCTGAGCTACACTTCAGGCTCTCTCCATGCACAGAAGCAAGACAGCAAAGTAGTCAGAAGAAAATAGTTGATAAACATTTAATGCCGACGCCTGTGGTACTTTCCTCCTTCAAGTTTTTCTCCTTTCACAAGGGTACATGATTTATTGCTCCACTGCTCCAACCCTAGGTTTTGAAAGTGTGATTTCTTCTGAGTTTAAACTATATTTATATTTATTTTTTTTGTTATCACTTTTTTATTATTGCTATAGAAAATATTTGCTGGAAATATGTTGCAGCTATTACAAGGTCATAAAAAAGAGGAGGTTTATGTATTTCTATCATTTCAAATAGTCTGTCAGAAAGTATCAGTCGCGCTAAGTGTAAGACTACTGGATTCCAGCTTTCCCTCTGCCAGCACATGGGCAGCATATGGAGGAATTAAAATAGCACCGTGTGGGTGCTCGGCGGGTGCTGGCTGGGAGCAGCAGAACTGCAGCAGGGCATCGTCCTCGCAGGGGACGGGAGGAGAGTGGTGTCCCCCAGTGCTGGCCCAGCTCAGGGCAGAAGATGGCCCTGGGCAAGGAGACGACCTGGGCAAGGAGATGGCAGTGGGAGAGGAGATGATACCGGGCAAGGAGAGGACACTGGCTGAGGAGATGGCCCTCGGTGAGGATGGAGAACAGGAGAGGATGGAAGGAGGAGAGGGATCGATACACTGCGGAGAGCACAGGAACTGGGAATAGAGAGAGGTCTCCGGCCTCCTTTGTAGATTTTTTTCTTAGGAGATGACAGAAGGGGCAAGGATTCCATTGTGTGCTTGGCAATGACAATAAAACAACAGAAAATATGTAAACACTCTGAGAGGAAATAGCTGTAAAGCCAGAATGTTTACATCTCAAATCCTACTGCTACAAGGACGTCTTAAATCTGTTTATCTGCTAAAAATCCCCGAAGCCCCTCAACACCTCTGAAGTGAAATAAAGATTTTATCATTACAAATGCAAATACTGGTTAATAAATAAAGATATTAAACACTGAAAACAAACTTTTAACATCACGCACAAGCACGAGACTGTTTTTTTAGTCCAATCTGTTTTTTCTTAACTTCCACTGTTGTGACATTACTGAATTTTACATACAGTTATCTGCCGCTCTCCGAGAAATACAGATGGTTTTTGTAGAAATAAACAGTCATTTATATGAAACAATTGTAAAATAGTTTATGGAAACCAGTGGTGTAATGCATTCAAATAAATGCCAGGACCGGCTGATGGAGAGCCAAGGTGTTAAATCACACTGCTTAAGAATTCAGCTGTGGGAAACAGATAGTAAATCCAGAGTGACAGAATTTCCAGTGATGGCAAAGGTTTCTGACATCTAGTCCAGTACACAAAAACTACAGCAGTTCAAACCCATTTTACTTAACACTACCTTGACAGCCACTGAAATTAAAGAATTTAGTCAAAAGCCCCCTAAAAAGAAACAAACACTTCATTTATGTATTGCTTTTTTGTACAAAAATAGAAAACATGCAGCACAACCTGCATCAAACCAGGCTTTGCCGAGTATTAACACAAGTGCTTTATTTAATTGCTACCAGAGACTTTTGTTCTCTTTGCATTAGCAATATATAGCTCTAAAGGAAGCTGAAGGGAGAAAGAAATCATCCTGTTTGATCTATACAGTACCTATGGCAGAAATACAATACACAGATTAATTTTTTTAAAATCCCAAATATAAGGGATGTTGCCGGGGCCGGCAGTGACGGGCTCCATCAGGAACACCCTGCCCCGGCCTGAGCGCCCCGCAGCCCCCACTGGGATGGTCACTGGGGACACGGACCAACACCAGGTCTTCACCTTATGGGGCTGGGGAGAGAGAAAGGTGGTGCTTTCCCCCGCTACAGGGGGTGAGTAATGGCGCTGCAGCGAGGGGCAATACGGCCCCCCCGGCCGGGGGATGTCAGGGTCAGACAGGGGTGGCAGGAGGGAGAGGGCGGTGGGCAGGCACCCGCAGCACAGCACTGCCTTCTTCCATCACAGCCGGTAAAATAAACAAAAAAAGTCTCCGCCATCCAAACAGTGAACTGTAGAATTTAAAATGTCACATAAATTACAGCTTTATTACCAATCCAGAAAACCCAATAAATGTATGATTTCAATACCAACGGCTCTAAAAGAGGCCCCGTTCAATATTCCACTTTCATTCCAGAGGCCAGGCACGGAGGATTCTCCCCAGCCATGTGGGCTGGTGGCCAGATCCCCGTCGGCCCGAAGGCTCAGCACCGACCAGCTCCTTCGATCCTGACAAACTATTTGCAAACTTTACTTGGGGTGAGCTGTTCCACACCCCCCAGCATCCCCGTGCCCCCACCACCCTGGTGTCTGCTCAGCATCAGCAGGCTGGCGCGAGGGGGCTGGCTGGAATAAATCACTGCCGCTGCCAAGCGGAGAAGGAGTTTGGAGGCAGAAGGAAATCACTTCATGGGCCTCTATCACCCCTCCCCGGCACAGGGGGGATCACCCTGTACCAACACCAGCCCTGCTGAGGAGAACGCCACAGAACTAGCAAGGGAGCAATCCTTCCCTTCCCCTCACACACAGTAGAGCCCAGCACGGGGAAAGCAGGAGAGAGGGTGCGGAGAGGGGGGTACAGGAAGCCCCTCGAGGTGCGGCTGCGGGACAGGAGAAGGACTCCAGCACTGCGGGGACAACGGGGGCTGCATGTCTCACCCCTTTTCTAATACTGCTCTTCAGTGAGAGGAGGGGGGGCAGTGAGCAGGAGAGTCCTGACAAAGCATCTACAAATATTGACGTTAAGTTAAATCCTGGTAGTATAAACAGCTTAATGCAAGCAAAACCAGGATTTCTGAAGTATTTCCAGGTAAAGCCATTCATAACCGTGGGCAGAAGACTCTGCAGGGATGCTATAATTATCCAAAACAAAGCACTGAAAGCCAAAGAAACTCAAAACTACCATTAAGCAGAAAAGCCCGCGTGTAAACACAAGGAAATACAAATTAATTGGCTTTTCACTGTCACAGATGCTGGGGCTTCCATCTCCTTAAGAGTCAGAGCAAACATATGTGTCGCCTACTGTAACATATTTACTTTTAAATTTAAAAACTCCTCAGTTTCCAACATTCAGTGACAGTATCAAACTTTAATGGCAGCTTATTCTAATTGTGGGTCAGCTCTTAAAAATGCCACAATCACCAAGCTGTGGTTTTACATTGCTTCCTTAATCCTCCAAATTCTTCTTTTTAAGTATGTATATATGCAATAAAAATACACTCACCCATCCCCTTCCAGCCATTTCTTTGTCCCACTCTCCCACCTACATGGTGGGGGGAAGAAACCGAGTCCAGGCGGGACCTTTAGCTCCTCCAGCAGTGAGAGCAGCCATGGGGTGGGACTGGGATTCTCTGTCCCCGGTGCCAGCGCGGTGCCCGAGGCTGTGCCACACGCTGGTCCAGGTCAGGAGGGAAGGCATCGGTTCCTTCCTGCCCTTCACACCTAGAGCCCGTGAGTTCCTCCTCTCCTGCCCTTCCCAACACCCCAATAACCCACACTGTGAAGGGGGAGAGCAGGCACCACCCAAAAGATGCTCTAATTATGAGCACTTTTCCACATACTCTGTCGTCTTCTGCCACATGTGACCACCCCCTTGGAAAGGAAAGCCACCACCCTCCCCGAAGGGTGCCGGGGGGACAGGAACACCCTCCCCAAGGGGCTCTGCTCCCGCTGAGAGCACAGACTTACAGCAAGGTCCCTTTGGGACTCTCTGCACCAGGGTCTTAATCTTCTGATGAAAGAAAAACATTTATTGCTAGAGAATAACAGGAAAATTTTTCATTAACGCCAACAGTCATCTCAAGGCAACCAGCACATGAGAGTCCAGGGAGTTTAATCTATTTAGGAACTTACAAGAGTTATGCCCTGTTCTGGAGGTTATTAAGGATATTTTTAAAAGTCACAGTGCTACATTTCTTTAAAGACCTAATTTTCAATAAATTAGACATTAAAACAGAGATGTGTAAGGGGTAGGAAGCAGATTCCATGTTCAACGTCTCAGACATGGTTCCACAGGAGCCATTTCACATGCCAAGGAGAGCTGGCATTCCCGAGGGGCACCAGATTCCCTGAGGATCCCACAGAAACAATGTCTCCTCACAACTGAAGACGATGGGTGCAGGAGGGAGCACATCTGTGTTGTAAATGGCTCCTGTCCTGCCCACAGCTCCCTGCCCACAGCCACCACTGTGTCCTACCCTGGCCATGGGAACAAGGGGAGAGGGAACCATCCAGCCCATCCTGGTCCCTTGGGAACCCGGCTCCTCCTCGGCAGCCCCTCAGGCAGGAACAAGAGCACCACAGCACCGAGACCAGCAGTTACCAGCACCACTGCTGGGGCTCTCCAGGAACAGACAATGGTGGGACAGGCTTAAAGGAAAACCTCAGCCTTCTGGTATCCCCTGGGTACAGTTCCCCTTGGGCTGGGGGAGGCTCGACAATGAGTGGGTTTTCACACAAATAGTATCCTTAGATTGCAGTTTTTGCTTGTCTCCTGGGTAAGTTTTGAATAAAACCTGTTTAGAAACAGTTTCAGAAGCGCGTTTAAGACACGACACTTGACATTCCAAGCGCTGCTGAGGCTGCTATAGGTTAGAAAGTGAATTTTCAAACCAAACTGAGGTCTCTTGGTTCCTGTCTGGGTGGAAGAGGAGCCTCATGTCTGCAGCAGCACTCTCTACTTTGAGCTTCTGTTCCCAAGGTCCTGGAGGAAACTTAACAGCTCTGTGTGAGCAAATCTGAAATACAGGCATAATAAACAACTACAAAACACGGCTTTGTAATAGGTTGTGGTGCTTTCCACAGCTCTGAGATACCTGGGGATGGAACGGATTATTTTAACTAGCATTTGGAGCTATAATTCTATAATTCCTTTGATTCTGTTGCAGAGATCTAAAATATGATATGGAGACTTTTATTTTTATGTCCTGCCCCTGTTTCTTGAATTTTTCTCTTTTCTTATTATTCAGCTTCCTGTGGCAGTGAGATAATACACTCATCCAGACCACTAATTTATTTTAGACTATTTTTGGTCACTTTACACATTCTAAAGAATGCAAAAAGCACTAGTTGACAGCTGTTAGGGACTTGAATGTTATTGTAATGCAGCTGTTTTCATTTATAGAAAAAGTATTAGTCTTCCTGCAAACTGAACAGAATACTAAGTTAATAACTCTCACTCTAACCTACGGAAAATACAGGTCATGTCTGTGAAATGTTGGCAGAAGGTATTGTTTATAACAATTAAACTTGTATAGCATTTTGTTCTTAAAAGGATCGAGCATTTCTGGTTCAGGGCTGTTTGCAGTCTGAAGCAGCTATTAAATAATAATCAGTAGTGTGTTCACCCTGCAAAGAATTTCTACTTGAACTCAGACAAGATTAATCAGACAAGGCTTCTCTGTTCACAAGAAATCTCAGATGAAGAGGGGCCGACACGGAGCAGAGACAGGCAGCACGATTCTAACACTGCAGCATTTGACATTGTTTAGTTTGGTCTCTCATTTCCTTCCAAGAACATTCGGTTTTTATATACTGACATCAATGCTTAATTTGTTTGAAAACAAAGCCTCTGTACACGTTCTCTCTGCATTCCTATTTACTTTGCATTAGTATTTATAGACCATTCAGTCAGGCTCTGGAGGAAAAGGCAACCGGCGTCCCAGAGCATGTACTTGTTGAAGAGCAAAAGGGATGAGGCAGCTCAAAGGGGAGGAAGACAACTTTCAAGTGTACATGTAGTTCCTGCACGTATTTAATTTGAGAATCACCATGGCAGGGTGGTGATTCATGAATGAAGTCATCATCTCTCTTATGTTCTTAAAACCGTACGCCACACAAGCATATTTTATAGAAAATACTGGATGGGGCTTTGGTGCAGATACAAGAAGGCTGATAAGATCTTGCCTCCTGCAGTGTGGGATGCGGTCTCAGCTGCGCTGTGCTTTCTGAGCATAAGGGGCTCTGGATTTCATCTTGGAAAAACTGTGCTTTCCTTGGTCCAACTGAGCGCCTTCCTAAAAAGTCGGTCTTAAAACATACATCTGCCATAACCGAAATTCCTACGGCTAACCCGGTGACACCTAAGGGTTGGTAAAGGTAAGACCAGCAGAAACATGCACGAGTGTGGAGGAAAACCATTTAGCCTGAAGTAAACCATGTTATATTGAAAATCAGTTATGCAACGTGTTCTGTACGACCTCCCAAACCTTCTCTGCAAAGCTGGAGGGTGGGAGCTGAAAAGCATGCCCAGTATCTGCCGTTTTCCCCAAGTTAAGATTCCTACTGATCTCTGAGAACAGAATTGTACCAAGTACTAAACCACCCAGATCTCACCTTCTAAAAAGCCTTTTCAAGAGTCCATTATTGTTTCGGTCCAAAATCCGGACAGCGCCGTATCTGGCATTTTCACTCCTAAATTCAGGGAGAAGGAGAAGTTCTTACACCCGTGATTTCAAGCGTGTGATTCCCTGTCTGCAGAGCTGCCACACTGCAGGACAACTGTGTATTTACACCTCAGCTGCTGGAGCACTCACAATGTGCAAAGCCCCTCAGAAAGGGATCTGGACACCCAGGTTTATAGAAAGTGATCCTTACACGGCCTGTGGACATGGGGGTTCTCCGCAGGGCTTCATCCCAGCACTGCCCAGGCCAGTGGGGTGTGCACAGCAGGTCCCCGCTGCGCTGAAGGGAGCTTCCAGCTTCCTTCTCCCCTCTACTGCAGCCATGGGCAGGGGTCCCCCCGGCCTCAGTCCCCTTCTGGCACAGCCTGGCTGTTGTGAGAAAATTCTCTCGTACAGGAGATGCCACCGAGCCTCCCCCGCGGTGGTCTGTCGCTGGGTTGGACCAGTCTCCTCCGGGAGCTCATTCCGCAACCGAGAGTGTTTTATTTGCAGCTCCCACGTAAAATATGCATGTGCAATACATGCTGCTGAGCACGCAATAGGTTAAACAAATTGATGATAAAGTATTCTACTTAGTTATTTTTCATTACCATAGGAAAACATCAATTACATTTTCTATTTTATGAGTGCACGCAAGGGAATCCATTACAACAACAGCGAGGTTATGTGACCAGCTTTGCTGCCTCTTTCCTAAGCAAAAAGAACAGTGAGTTTCTGAAGACAATGAAACCAGCCCGGAGAAAGGAAGGCTCACCAGCAGATCTGCACAGACAGCTCCCATCCTGATTTATCCAGCCTGACTCCAACTAATTAAACATCTGCCTCAACAATTTCCTCTGCAGATTTATCTTCTCCAGTATGCAGCACCAACTGGGTGTTACAGGCTTCTCCCTAACCCACACCATCCCCGTCTCCTTCTTCCTGTTGGTTATTTGGGGCCATGGCAGGAGATGATACAGAATTCCCATTAACCCCCCACGGTGGGACGGGTCACGGGGCTCCCAAAGCACCGCTCAGGACAAACGTGTCCTCGATGAACGACTTTGGGGCTGTGGTTCTCTCCTCCCCCCCAGGTTATTTCACCCTCCGCATTTCCTGTTGATTGACTCAAAAACGATAATTTAAAAATGGCCAGAGTTCATACAAGGCAAAAGCCTTCTGACACTAAGAAAGGAAAACTGCAAGGAATGTGAAATAGCTTGAATAGTTTGCAATAATTTTATCTGACACGGTATCTAAATAGAGCCAGGCACAATCAGAATATTGCTTCCATTTTTTCCATGCTGCTTTCTGCGAAACAAAGGTCGTACCCCACTTCTGTCTTCTCCTACTGACCTGTACCTTCCTGCAGCAAATAACCTCTGGCTGGCAGTCAAACTGCAGTCACAAGTCCTTCCTCAGCTTTAGTCGTTTCAACAAAAGGCATTTTGAAATAAGCACACCGATATTTTTTCCCAGCTGCACCAATGAGGGCTCATGTGCTTAACCAGAACCTGGGGAAACCCTGCCTCCGTGTGACCGTCTGTCAGGAGGAGCTTTCGGGGTCACCAGGGAGGGAGGGAGAGAGGGGCTGGTACCCTCACAGGTGGAAATGGTGCTTTTCAACACAAGTCAAAAATAGAGAAGCTCTGAAGGTCATCGACTCACAGAGGTGACCACGAGTTGGTTTTCAAGAACTTGTGACCCAACTGCTTCTTGAAAAACCTCTTTGCACGCTGCAGACTACCGGCTGGACAGAATGATGAGAGAAAAACCAGCCTGGTGTCTCAGCCTGGTTGTGCTGGAACACACCCTTCCCACCACACACAAATTCTTCAATTTCTTCCTCACTCAAAACAGCCAACCAAGGTTTGCATTTTCCTACAAACGTAGGAGCAATTTGAAAAATGTCATGTAAGTCACTGGTGAAAATAGGTCAGAAAGCAATTTCTTATACAAGTACTTGAAAACAGCATAAGCTGTAAATGTAATAAATCCATTTGTCCTGTGAAGGCCCGTCTGGAGGCACATGGAAAATGTACAGAAAAGTTCACAGGCATTTCAGTTCTATTAAGCTACTACAAAAGCTTTAAATAAACACGTTAAGCCTATTTTTGCTTAGCAGTTTTCAAAAATCAGAACAATCAACTTAGAAGGAAGCATCGTTGAATGAGAAGAAATGAGAAGAACCCCCAACTACGCCTGATCTCTTACTCAGAACGTCGGCACCCGGCGCCGCTCTCGGTAACGCCCTGAACCGCGACGGCACCGCACGGTGCCACCCCGATAGACGGGCTGAAATTCCACGTCTCTCTGCACCTCCCGGGCACAGTCTGGGCCACATCCACTCCGAAGAGGATGAGCCTGGTGGGGGATGAAGAATGATGCCAAAGTCTTCTCCCATGCTCGCCCCATGCCCACCGTGGTGGCCCTCGAGTACTCCCCATCGGGCAGCGAGCAGGGGCTGCTGGTTTAAGGATGCCAGGCAAGACTCCCCAAAGTCTGCTGACTGATGAATCCCAGTTTTGGGTAAGGGAAGGAACTGGGCAGTTTTTTGCATAAAGGAAGATAATTTTGATAAAAAAGCTTAATTTGTGATTTACCAATTTAACACAGAAACACCTAATCTGGGAAGTCCCTTCACCCTGTGACAGTATTACATGGCCATTTCAAACACACATTGAGTGCTCACTAACATTTAAAAAATAAAACAAAAATGAATTATTTCATTTATGAAATTCAGTAATTTGGGAAACGAAGCAGAACCTTTCTCTAGAGTGATCATTCCTCTTGCAGTGTCTCCAATTCACCAAGTTTAAAACTGCAGGGCCTAATTCTGGAAGTATTTGTACACAACCTTCAACTGAAATGGCAAGAAACACTGACTATTTCAAAAATTCCAACCATGTGTTCAAAAGTAAACATACCTGTAAGTCACCCAAAGGTTTTCAGCCATGACTTCTCCTGCGGTTACATCCCCAGCAGGGGTGGTGGGCATATCACAAATAGGTGATGTCACAAGGATGATTTATAAAAGCTAAATTGAAATGATTTCTTATATAATTAAAAAGCCCCAAATGACACACACATGCGTGGTTACATACCCTGTTACTACAAAGGTTTCTGAGCAGAGTGCCACGACAGTAGGGATGACTAAATGCCAGCTCCGGTCCCTCCCTGAACTACTGGGCAAAAGTAACACAATAAAAGCAAACCCAAATCGCTAACGGGCAAGGAGTACAACATCTGCTGCAGGAAGGAGGAAAGCAGTTTAGAGACTGAGCTAAGTGAATCCTTTAGCCACCTCCCTTCAGGGAAGAGAAACCTGACCCCAGGAAATAAATAAAAGTCACCCAAAAAGTGAACAAAAGAGGTGTTTGAAAAAACAGAACACCATTCATCGCAGCTAACGACTTGTTCATTATGAGTGATGATGGATAAAGACTTCTCACGCTGAGATGAAATCAAGATTTATATGCATTGTTTCCTCTCCCAACTTGTGGGAAGATCATCATCATTTAATTCTATCTCTGCGGCCAGTGATGGGCATCCAGAGAGCTGGTTATCAAACGGCGCAGTCAGCTGGCAAAAGCCGGAGCGTGCAGTTGGCACATCTGGACGGAGCCGCCACCGCCGAGGGTGAACAATGACTCCTGGCCAGCGGCCAAATTGCTGCAGACGCTGGCGGGTCTCATCTACAACCACCCCTACCAGCACTGCTCGCTGCTCCCCCGCCTTTTTTTTTTTTTTTTTCTTTTTTTTTTTACGAGAATCAGATTTTCATTGCTTCATTCAATTGCTCTCCTCTGCCATTTTTTACAGCTCTTATCGTTCCCTTGGAATATGGCCTTGAGACAGCTCATCCGTGTCCTTCACTGTGTTATCTCTTCTAACTTTTATTAAAACTTCAGCTCTCATCTGAAGATAGCTAATTAAATCCATGACAGATTATACACTCGTTTAAAAACTGCACTGAACTACTTTTTCTAAAGAGAACGGGGCTTATTTTCTTTTCCCATAGTTAAAACTATAGGTATATAAGGAGGTTTCATTCATTTACAAAGACAAGATCCTTATCTTTGCCCAGTATATAGATAGGTTTATATTAAAGTTCCTTTGTTGCGTGACAAGACTCGGTGCAATTTCTCACAGTAATTATTTCTTGTTGCTGGAAAGATCTCTCAGCCTTATACTTTTGAAATATATACACTAACATATATGTGAACACATATTTACACCCTGGAAAAGCGTTGCTTTAAAAAATGCAAGTATTGTAAATTTCCTCCTTTCAGACCTTGGTATGTCTTAACCATAAAAGCACTATTTTGAAAACACTGCAGAAAGCACATTTTTCTTCTTCTGTACAACTAACGCTGAATCCTGCAGATTATTTAAAACCATACCCAGTGTCGTTTTCTCACGTAAATTAAAAGTACACAAATTCCATCGAGGATCGGTCTTACTGTACTTCCACCCATCCCCTCACGTTCCCACTCGTGGGACTGGAATGCAAATGGCTTTGTTATCACAAATATTTGCAGCGATGGCCGCGGGGCTCTGCAGCAAACCCCACGCAGCTCCTCCAGGCGCTGCTTTCTGCCAGTATCTAGAACACAAACCCGGGCACGGAGCCGCCTCCGCGCCACGCTGGAAATCACAACCCCCACTGGAAAAAACGGAGCTTCTTTCACAACAGTTACAAAGCCATATAAAATATGCTCATGGACAAACACCCTACCCTCTAGAAAATACGATAAATAACCCACCTGAGCCTCTCTGTGATCCCTTCCTTCTCTTTAAGGCCTTTTGTAAGATATCCTTCATGGTGACCTTCATACTGTCCACCTGAATAAGTGAGAATCCATGAGCAGCATTTCTGCAAGACAGATGCACATGCATTTTTACAAAATAATCATCACCAGGCAGCTCACTGCAATTAGCGTTAGTTTCAAGCAAGGGGCTGTTAGCACAACAGGGACAAAGTTGTGCTGCAAAAGGAAGTTAAACAGAGAAACTGAGCAAACTCCTTTAGAAAGGCAGGGACAAAAATGGAGGAAATGGACTGGGATTCGGGGTGCGTAAGGATATTCCTAATTTATCTTTATTTTTGATGAATTTGTGTTCATCATTAAAAAAGACAAACGAGCAAACGTACCCACGGAGCTCCTCAACTACCCACTATGAAGTATCTGCTCAGTGCTCCCAGGACACAGCAGAGGAGCCTTTGTGGTGCCCTTTTCATGCGTATCCCCAGGGCAGAGGAAAGGACTCATTGCAGAGAAGGGGGAGAAGAGCCCTCACAGAGCAGGGACAGCAGCTTTTCAGCGCTGCTGACCTGCAGCATCGTTTCAAAAGTGAGGAAGGGGCTTTCTTTGGACACGTTTTTGCCAACACTGTGGCACAAAATCCCCCGGGGGAGGTTGAGGACAGCAGGGCAGAGCCCACCCCGCACGGGGAGGGTTACGGAGGATACCCCCCAGCCAAACGCTGGTGGTGGCACCACTGGGGGGAGCAGAGAAGATGGCAATAGAGCAGAAGAGATACTGGATGAATCTCTCAGTGAATTTTGCCCCTTAGCCCTGGCAGTCAGTCTCTGCTGGTGTCAGTAGATGTCACTGCAGACAGTCAGCGCAGGAGCGTGCGAGACGCCGGGCACCCACCGGGATGGAAGAACCGCTCGCAAAGCTCTTCAGACAGGAGGAGGAGCTCTGGACCTGGCAACCAGGAATTCTAAGCAGGGAGCAGAGCTCTCTACGAACAACACAGCTGGAATATTTTTAAAAGCAACTGGCAGTCAAAAGCAACCCAAGCAACACAATTACATCATTAAAAACAAGACAAGATGACATGTCATTTTAGGAGACAAGTGCTGGGAAGAGCGGTTGGAGTTCAGATCACGTCACAAGTGGCATCCCTCGCCCCCGCTGTGGCACAGCCACCAGGAGTAAACACCATCTCCATCCCTCTCCACACACTCACACCCACCCCGGGCCACTGGCTGTAGGGGCCAGCAAACTCCCTGCCTGGGCACAGGCTGGCCACCGTCTAGCTGTCCCACAGCCAGGACACCCCCTGCCCGCTCTTCAACTCAGCACCATCTGCCTGGAGAGGTTGGAACAGGCTGAAGATGGTCAGGAAACCCACCATCGGTTGTCCTTTGTGCAGTACAAAAATCCACGTGACCGTGGGCCTGTCAGACAGGGCGGATGGGTCTGGCCAGAGCACCCCCGGACCCTCGGGTTCCTCACCCCACAAGTCACTGGTCCAACATTTCCTCCCCAGCAGCAGTGGGTTGGTCTCATCTGAATTTCATTCTCTCTTCCCTTTGTTCCTGGCAAAATGAAACTGCCGAAAAGCCCCAAATTTATGTTCTCTAGACCATTTATTATTTATAACTCTATCTTACTTGTCTTCATACCAAATACTCCCAACCTTTTCACGTGTCTACGTTCTCCCTCTCGTTTTCTGCCATGTGCTTAATGCAGAAGGAGCAGAACCGAGCCCACTGCTCCCCAGGAGGGAGTGCCAGACACTGCTGCGGCCACGAGGATGCCACCTCGGCAGGGCTCCAGGGTGGTGGTGAGTCCCACCAGAGACCAGAGCCCTTCCTGACCCCATAGCTCGAACTGAGCCCTTCCCAAACTCTTCCCTGAGGAGCAAATCATCCCTTGAGCTCCTACAGAGCCCTCTGAGGTGCACGGGCACCACACAACACCTCCTCTGCCCACTCCTGCTCGCTCACCTCGCTTCCCACACGGACCTGCGGAGCCGAATTCGGGGGACTTTTTGGAGTGAAAAACCTCTTCTACAATTAGAGTATAATTGCAAAAAGGAATCTACCTTTGCCCTTGCAGTTAACTGACATGATAGGTCCATGAGGTGCTACGAGAGAAGCCCTGCACACCGGACCCTGCCCTCAGGACACCGAAACGCCCGGTGCCGGCAGGTAACTCAGATGGCCCTGCAACACCGCAGGCAGGTTTCCAGGGAGCTGCAACCAAACTACAGGGAAAGAAATTAAAATGCTGCAGGAAAAAAAACAGCGAGCAAAGGTGAGGAAAGTCTTCCAAAACCTTCTGTGGCAAAATGACTGGAGTCACAATTGTATTTCCACCCCCCCTGCTGCGCCGACTCTGTAGGGAATGTTGTTCCATCATGTTTCCCCACAAAGAGCGTGACCTGCAGCACGGACTGGCCACCAACGGCCACTGAGCCCGACTGTCCCCGTGCGGGGCAGCCCCAACGCCCCCCTGGAACCTCCCGAAAATGGAAGGTTGTCTCTCGATTCCCGACACTTCAGCTGCGAAAGAGCGGCGGCTGCTGCTGATCCCGCTCGTGTTCCAGGCCATCCCGCCCCGGCGGACTCTCCCTGTCGAGCCACTGGCCTGAGAACTGTCAGACTTGTTTTCCTGACACTCTATTACTAACTCCTGCCTGAGCCACGGCCATTCTTTGCCTCAGAACCTGGATCTCTTCCCAGAACAATCTTTAAAAGTTTATTTTACTGATCAAAGCAAATAAGAAAAACCTCTGTGTTTTACTATATTTAGTGTGCTCTCTGGTGAGCGAGACTTTGGCAAGAGCAGTGAAACGTAAAGCGCACCCCGTGTTGTAAACTTTTGGATGTTTGCTCTGGAGCGGAGCCAGCGGGGCTGAAAAGCCCATCCCAGCCCGGACACGGGATCCTGCCTTCCCTCAGCCCACAGCCATGGTCTTCTCCAACCCTACCCCGCAGAACCAGGGTAAAGACACTTCAGCACTCGGGAAAGCCACAAATCTGAGCCGGGGATGGACTGAAGCCCAGACCAAAGAGCCTCTGTGTCTCCACGGGGTGATCCCAGCATGGCACCGGAGCGCAGAGGAGAAGGCTGCGCCGTCCCCGGAGTCCGGAGCCACCCTCGGCTGGGCGTCCCCTCAGCCATCATCCATCTACCGCCACTGCCTGCACGGCCACCGGCACGGCGAGGCTCTTCTGGGCGAGACACACGGCCCAGCTCGGCGTGCCAGCTCCCAGCTGTGCTCCGCATCGATAATGTGCACGAACTGCCCTCACCCAACCTAATTCCAGCATATCCTTAATTACGATTATAAATTACAGGTTTTAACCTCCTCTGCCAGCCCGTGATACCCTCATTTCAAGTCAACACGCCAGAAACGGGGACAGACGAGCAGACGCTACTCGATCAATTAAAACTGCTGCTTACAAACTGGAAGCCAAAGAAATTCCTGAGCTGGTATTTTCTGTCATTTTGCAAAAACACACCTGGGTGACAAGGTTAAATCAAGCAAAGGAAATCCCTGGCACTTATCATCCACAGGCATTACTGATAAATTGTGCAGCGGAGGAATAAAGGATTACCTTCTGTATTTTTTCATTACACTTTTCTTTTGTTACAGAATACATAAATCCATTGTGGCACAATGTAATATGTATCATCGTGCTACACCTGTGGACGTTTCATAACGGCTGCCATGTCTGTGCAGTCAGGAATGATAAGTGAACCACCCGTGAATGTTAATGATAGTGATCATTCTGCGGTAACTTGGCTTTCCATCTTCTTTTACAGCCTCGGCGCTGGAGCCAGGGTGGCAAGGTTCAGGAGAGGAGAAAGGGAAGAGGAGAAGAGGCGAGAGCTGGTCGGGCAGACGCCAGGGTGTTGCCTGGGGGCGAGCGACAGAAACCCGCAGCGTCCTCCTCTCCATGGGCTCCCTTTGTGGAACGGAATAAAAACCCAACACTTGAAGGACAAAAGGCTTCTGTTCTGAAGGAGAAACAAACTTTTCCCAAAGCTGCCTTCCTGACCTGGACCAATTCGCTTTTTCTCTTTGCGGTTTTAAATTATGACTTTTTGGTTTGTTTGTTGTTTTTTCTCTTTTTTTTAACACTGAAGTGGAATTTATAGGCCTTAGAGCTTGATGCAAGAAACGGCTGGCAGGGCTGGAGGTGTCTGTGAATGACTAACATGGATTTCACTTGACCAGCACAGTGTCCAAGTGACGTCCGAAAACCCTGGCTGAGGCGAGGTCCCGCACTCGAGCTGGGTGATGTTTGAGATCAAGTGCACAGCGATCTGAACCAGAATAACCAGCTGCAGATTTCATTCTGAGCCTACACGATCTCGCTTTCGCCCATCTCGGGTTGGTCCTGGACACCTCCACGCAGCCCTTCTGGGGGTCTCTGCACTGGCGGCGTCCGGAGACTCCTCTGAGCCATCCTTAGAGGCTACCGAGGCAGCTCCCCGCTCTGCCTCCTGCCAGGGGTCCCACCCCTCCCCACCCGCTTTCCTGGGAGCTGCCTGCTTCCCTTCAGCACCCACACCCACCTTCTAAAATTTGCATTTTATGAATATTCCAAACCCTACTTTGCAGATTACCTACACCCCCGCGGAAGCCGAGGGCAGCCCGTTTGGGGACTGCTCCTGTCACCTGAGCAAAAAGCACATTTCCAAGCTTTGAATGGAATCTGTGAACGTATTGTGAAGGCCTGATAGTTTTAAAGTGTTTCAAACCTTAATCTACCAGGTACAGCAGAGGTGCTGCTTTGAAAAATACCTGTATTATAGTCAAAGCAATTTCAACATAATATCAAAACAGAAAAAAGTGCTAGAGAGCAGAGGAGCTGTGTGCCAGATTTCCTCTACGTGCCAACTGGCAGCCGAGCTACAGCTCCTAGAAACATCATCAGATCAGGTATGTAAGTCGTGATAATAAAATTTCCAAGGAGGAACCCCCCTGCGGTGACAGTGCAGGATTATTCTAAGCAACCTTCCTTCAGCGTCTTCCAGGTCTCCCTTCCCCATCTCGAGAACTCTGCATTTACATGAATGTGGTGCTTTGTTTGACTCCTGACAAATCGCACTCGACATCAAAGAGGGCTGTTTGCAAGGGCCGGGTTTGACATTGGACAAAGTACTGCTTTCCACAACAGACATTTTCCAAAAACATAACTCGCAGACTAATGGGCAGTTAGAAGCCAGAATGACTGCCCTCCGTCTTCTCCTTGTGTAACTTTGCCAGAGTCCTTGGAACTTGCCAAATTCGGTCATGCCTGCTTAGCTTGCTCGACTGATTGTGCCAGAAAAGAAAATAAGACACAGATGTATTTGAGCTCTTTGAGATGCCAGTAAGAGAGACAGCTAATGGCTTCATTTCGACCCTCCCCTACCAGCTGGGCACAGGTGGGGGGATAATGAGGTCCCTCTCCCTAATCAAACTCAATTATTTACTACTCCATATAGCCACAAAGACATTCACATTCAGCCCGGAGTATAAAACGCAGCGTGGGCTACTTCCAGCCACCGCCACTGGGTTTTTCTAACTAACTCAAGTGGCTCCAAGTTTGCCTTGGCAGGAGCTTGAGTGCATGAAGTTCTGCAAACTGTTTCTGCTCAAAGATGTCCTGCTGAAGCGGGGTCCCCAGCGAGGCTCCACCACTGTCAGCTGGGAAACTGCACAACATCTGAAAGAACATCCAACGTGAGATCTGAAATAAAACACCCTGCTTCGTCCTGACGCTTCTCAGAAGCATCTGCTTCCTTCAGCAGTGGTGCAGTATTAATAAACATTACCAGTCTAAAGCCTGACAGGGCAGCAGCTGAAGTGCTTCAGCAGGAGGAGCAAAAAGCAGAGATGCAAAGTATAAAGCCACAATTAGATGCACGAGTGGGATGACGGGGAGGGAACCCGACAAAAATAAGACAGCGCGCTCATTGAAACTCCTGGTAGTAACAACCTTCTCATCAAGCGATGGGCACGTAATTCTCTATTCTAGGGGACACATTAAAAATCCTAATTTAAACCTCACTATTGACAGGTTACTATTTACACAGTACAAGCAGCTTCAAATTAACACGTGGACACAGAAAGAACCTCGCAGCAAAGCACAACTGGTTACGATGCAGTTGTTCTGTTCCTAATCTGCAGGACTTCCCAAGTCAGAAGGAAGGTCCTGGCACAAGCACAGATCATGTTAAAGCAAGAGATGTCACATTTCTTTTGCAGGATTTGCAGCTGGAGCCTCCTCCTGCCGCAGGCACCAGCCAGAGCAGCACTGCCAGGCCAGGACCCTGCTGGGCCCCACGCGGGAACCCCACTCCCACCTCCTCCCACCTCCAACTCCCAAGACACGGGGCCACCACATTTAATGACTAACCCCTAGTTATGGGGAGCACAGGCAATGGGGATTTAGGGAGGAGGCAGCTGAGACAGAAAGGGGGCTTTTTCCAGATGAGAAACCAACAAGAGTTCAGACTCCTCTAACGATACAGGCTTCTCAACTGCTCTGCCTGCAGCAAACACTCATCTTTTCTGATTGCATGGGGTTTCTATTCACCTGCTGGAATGTTGCTGGGGATACTGATAATGCAGGATTATCTTGGAGTTAAAACAATTCACAGAATCATAAAGTGAAGAAATCAAATGAATGGCAATAGCCTCGACTGCGGAGGAATGCATGCCAGAGAAAGAGATGTTCCTTCTCTCAGCTAAAACATGCAGTGTTCTCCAGTCAGGTGGAAGGAACTAAATATTCCATGTTTCCACAGAGGCACAGCCAGTTGCTTGGCTCCGCTGCGTGACTGGAACCAGCACAAACCAAACCCGGACCCGGTAATGCGACTGGCAAAGGCAGCTCCATTCCCTCCCTGTGCGGGCTCCACACCACTGCCCCCAGCTCAGCACAGCTCAGTGTCTGCCTCGAGTAACTCATTAGTAAATGCTGTTGACAGAATATTTTATTTTCCAATGACCCAATACGGTGGAATGAAGTGAACAGGCCTTTGGGAAATACGCCTGGGATTCCTCAGCATTTCTTTCAGTAGGATGCTTTGGATGGCTCTGAGAAACACAGTCCACAATAAAGAGTATAAAAATGTAATTAAACAGCTCAGACCTCTAAAAAAATGTCTGATTATTCAAAACCAGAAGCAGCTGTATGGTTATGAAACACAAGTAGTCCTTTATACATTAAAAAAATGTCCAACAGCCAGAAAAACCCTATTAGCATTTTCACTTCAAGAGATACAAACATTAAATACTTATCCCAAGTAGGAAGCAGCTCATGCTACCAGTATTCTGTTGCAGTGATTAAGGCCTTCTCATGGTTTAAAAGGTTCCTCACTCACAGGTGAAGAAAAATAGAAGTGATCAAGTACAGCAACATCAGTAAAGCCCTAATTCACTGATAGCGATACGGAGATTTCTCCTTGAGGAGAAACCAGATGGGTCTCAGTTTCGTTGGCGGATGGGGCCATCTCCCTCAAAACTCCTCTGGACTTGGCATGGGGCTGGGCACACCACTCAAACTGGAGTGCCATCCACTGCTTATTTCTCTCCTCAATAAGCAGTGTGGCTGGAGCACAGTGAGGATTATGAGCTCAGACTTTGTGTAAAGTCTAGATACTTCCTACGGGAGCACAACAGCTCAACGCTCCCCACTAACCCCCTGCAGAAGGTGTTGGACACGCACCGACAGGTCACCCTGGGTGCTGCCACCAGCACCCACTTTTCCCTGCCCCGTGACAGCCCCTGGACCAGAGAACCAGTGCCCGTGTCCCCAGATCTCCCTGCACTCAAATGAAGAAGAGGCGAGCGGCAGAGGCGGCAGGAGAGGGCTCTTCCCGGCGATGGGGACGGGGAGCACCATACTCACATGCGGACGAAGAGGGACTGCTTGGCGGCCAGGCCGGGGGACGAGTACTTCTCAACCAGCGCCAGGGTGCTGAAGCCAAACTTGTGGATGGGCTCGTTGGAATCCAGGGGTGGGAAATCCGTGTCAACTTCCCCGTCATCCTCCGCGATGTGGAGGCAGTAGGCGTTGACGTTGTCGCTGAAACAGAGACAAAGCAGTTTCAGTCAGGAGGGAAGGGACAACCCTCGCCGTTCAGCCCCTCAATACCAACCGCCGTAGGCAGCCCATCAGCAGCCAGGCCTGGCTAAAAAGCCACTGATGGCACGTATATAAATACACCCCAACAAGGTCCCAAGGTATCTCGCTGCCGTAACCCGGTGGCAGCAGAAAAACCTCCAGAACCTCAGAGCAAAGCAGCGAGGCTGGCCTCATCCCTAGTGGAACTGCAAGGAAAACCAACAGTGACCAAAACACACCAGCCTCTAACCAAAAGCCCACAGGGAAATAGCTACATGTTTATCTATACATACATATACACACCAAAGCATTAATCACATTTTCCTAACGTTAAAATATATTTACAATGCTAATATTTAAATTACTGGGCTAAAAATAAGTATTCCTTCCTATTGCAAACGTGCCAGCGTTCAGGCATTTTCCCCAGCCGTGAAGTATTGCCCGAGTGTTCACGTGGCAGCGTGTTTCTAAACTCTGCAGTTTAAATTTGGAGTTTTAATTGCATGATTGATGCTTAAATTAATTAATTGCAAAGTGTATGCTAATTGTTTAATTGGTCGCTTGATCTATATAGATCATTTTTTGAATTAAATGAGTTGATTTACAAAGTTTATTGATTGGATGTGACAATGAATTATTTCGCTGACTACCTGATTTGCAATTTTCTCAATTAATTCACAAACCTTTGGTTGCAACTGTGCTTTACTGAGAGTGCTCAGTCCAGGTGATCTATACGCACCGTGTCACAACTAAGACATTTATTACATAAAGCAGGTAATAACGATGCATTACGGTTGACGGAGGCTGCAAAGGTGCTAACAAACAGGTAATCCAGCGAGGTTTGTCCCTGGGAATTGTGGAAACTCTGCAATGCTATTGAAGGAACTTTCGTGGGTCTCTGGACTGTGCAGGAGAACTGGAAGGCTGCTGCAGAATTGATCTTTAACTTCTCCAAGAGCTGGGTAACTTTTAGGCAAAGCGATGCAGGTGGCGCTGGCAGAGGAGGCTCCTGGAGCAGCTCCCGGGGGCCACGGGGGGCTCAGGAATGAGCCCAACCAAACGGCTGTGAATAGTATAGATGGGGTCTGATCCTGCAGACGGCATGAGAGACACCTGGCATGACTTTTGGGTCCTTCCCTTAATCTATTCAGGTTTCTGCAGCTGCAGACACCAAGCTCTGTCTGCCCCTCGCGCCCACTTCAGCGCCTCGCAGAAGTCGCCCCACGCCAAGGCACCTTCCAGCCTGGGGAGTTGCCCAGTGCCCACCCTCCGCAGTGCTGCTGGTCTGCCAACCACTCCTCTGCTGGAATTCCTGTACACACAGCCTGCTGCACACCCAGAGCTCCGGCAAAGTACAGCCAGTGCTCCCCTTTGCTACCTGGTGCATCTGCATAACTCACTACAGCCCGAGCAGCAGAGACCGAGCTCATGGCGCCGAGAAAGGGTGGTGGTGACCAGAGCTCATTTCTCCCAACTGTCCTGCGAATCAACAACCTCGGGGACACCCCAGAAATTAACGGCGTTATTTAAGTCTTCAAACAGGGAGTGGGTTCCTGAGCATTAACACAAATGAAGACACAGTTTTAAAAGCCAAGCCCAATGGGTAAAACTGCTCTGCATTTTGAACCTCCAGCAGTAGGAGACCCCAGTCCTGAACTTCAGGCTTCCAACTGCAAGGTGCAAAGCCTTGAGAATCCAAGTGTGCTGCAGACAGGATGTTAAGTACAAGAACTGACAGACGTAACAGCTTTCTTAAGCTCACAAACCAGGAAGTTTATTTGAATTTCACATCTCACTATTCACTCATTCCTAGAAAGGGATTTTATTTTTTGGAGGCAGAATCACGACAGCCATTTGTCAGGGGTTGGCAAGAGGGTGGACCAGTGGGTGACGACCAAAGTTCATGCATAAGAGGCCGGGAGGAGGGACGCTAACACTGCCAGTGGTTCCTCATATCGAGGCACTGAACAGACAAATACAATACAATTAGAATGAAAAAAAAAAGGCAAGCTAACTGAAAACAAAACATTCTTAAAGCTGACAACTAGTACTTGCTCATTTCAGACTCTTACATCTGCCTTTTAGGAAGAAGAATCAGGCAGAAATATATCCTTTTTTAAAAGCAGAGGGGCTGTTTCCCTAACAAAGTCTACAGCCTCCTCATTACTCCCCAGTTGTGTTACTGGTGGGTGCATTTCTCACCCTGCACGCCCTGCACAGCAGATCTGGAGAACCCTCTGTATTTTGTGCAGCATCACAAGGATCCTCAGCTTTTCTTGTTACACTGAACGACTCAGGCAGGAAGAAACAGCCAGTGCAGAGCCTGGGACCTGCACAAGCCCTGTCCTTATGCAGAAACGATGGGGACTAGCTCCCAGTTAAACAGATCCCTGCTACGGGACAGGCCATCAGCAGCGCTACAAAAGAGGATGGAGAGATGAGAAACAGTTGTGAAACTACACAAGAAAACAAACTACTTGTCATCTCGGGGCTCTGCCCCCTCCTCTGAGCCAGGATAAAGTCATGGCTCTTACTAAACCACACAAGTTCTCCAGCACACAAATCCAACCCCTACTGAGCCCGCATGGCAGGGCAGAGCTCCTTCCCAGTGGAGACCCGAGCAACCAGGACCAAAGATACTGACAAATCCACGGATTAACTAAAACTGAGGTTTCTGAGGACAACGCAGTTGCTGCTCTTTACAGCCAAGGGCCAACGGGACTGAGGTCAGTGTCTTGTAGAAATTATAAAATACAACATGATGGATGTTTCTGAATTACAGAATGCAATTTTATTTACAATCCTGAAGAAGACCAGTATTTATTTTGTTTTAGGGATCCTTATTTGCATGTTTTTATTTTAGTCCTGTCTCCAGGAGGGTAACCTGGAAAAAAAAGCACCTTTAGCCCCTGTAACTGTCAATTCTTAGAAAAACAGGAATATTTTAACACATGGGCGATGAATTAAAGTCATTATGTCAGCAAAATGCCAGCAGAAAGCAAGTGCCAACCGCTGAAGTTCCCTGAGAGAGTTCTGACAGGTTTTGGGGCACACTCACTGTCCTGCAACCTATTCCATTAGGAGAACACCAGCAGGAGCCTGCAGCACAACTCCTCTCCCTGGCACTGCCCAGGAGGAAGCGGCACGGGGCAGAGAGAGGGGACAGAGCCTGGGCACCCGCTCTCGGGACAAACACGAGGGGCAGTTACAGACGAGCTCTGGGTTTCGTTTGACACCCTTGTTACCTCAGCCTTTAAGAACTCCACCAAATACAGATGGGACACAAAATAAAAAGAAATGCCTCCATGGCACCAAACGAGATGAGCTTTATATTATTTTTACAGTGAGCATTTTGAAATGATGATTCATTTGCCGAGCCGTGGTTTCATATGCTTATCGTTACCCAGTACCCGGGAGTTTAATTGAAAGAGAAATGGCCACAGACGCACGTCTTCTGCCCAAAAGGAAACACTGATAAACGTGCAGATGGTTTCTCTAAGATTTATCTATAAAAACATTGACAAGGAAATCCATTTCATTATGCAAAAAACAACAAAAAAAGCAAAGGCTGCGGAGGAGAACGTTAGAGATGAAGAGGTAGTAAAGAAAGAACATTACTTCAGCTTGGGTTCCCGTCCCTCACTTGTATATTGCCAGCAAATGAGTCCAATCAGGTCATGCACCTTGGCATTTGCTATCGTCACAACGGTCATGGGCTGCAGTTTGTCTTGGCTTGTGTGCAGTGGGAGGTAGACATCAATTTTTTTGGTTGCCGTTGTACCAACATGACCCTGTCGAGAAAATACACGTCATTAGAACGTTCGAAAGAAAGAGTGTGGCAGAGCTAATCCAAACCTGGAACTTGGGGTGGGGTTCTGCTCAGTGCAAGGACTAAAATTCACTGCTACGGCCTGAAACCGGAGGAAGCTTCGACGTTTAAGTTCCAGTTCTTTTACTGCAGCTTCATGTACCTCTAGAAACGCTATGAAGTATTTGGCACCGATGTCACAGATTTCCAAGAGAAGTCTGAGCTTTGCTGAAGATCCCCCGTTCTCGCAGGATCCAAAAGACAGAAGCAGTATTGAAAGGGTGGGATGAGGGGGCAGAGGGAGCTGAGGAGCCCACAGACAAACACAACCTCATTTCCCCAGCAGCGTTTAGCACAACCGTTGCCCTTGTTTCTGCCCTCGGGCTGTCTGCTGCAGGGCCCTCTTCCCTCAGGGGCTCAAGTGGGTGCGGGAGGGGAACTGGTGGTGTGCAGGGATGAGCCTGCCTGCTTGTCCCCAGTGAGAGGAGGGGAAGGACGAGCCTTGCACCACCAGCAGGGCTCTGCACACACAAACCAGTGAGACCTACACTGGAACCCAGCAGATGCCAACCAGTCAGAGACAGTTACCGGGCTCAGAGCTCCAGTCGCAGAATCCCAGAATTGTCACAGTTGGAGAGGACCTCTGAGATCACCGAGTCCAACCACACACAGAAACACAACCCGCACCCTACCATCTCAGCCGCTAGAGCACACCCTGAAGTGCTGTTTCTTAAATCCCCCCCGGGCTGGTGAATCCCTGGGCAGGCTGTCCCAGCCTGACCACCCTTGCAGTAAAGTCCTTCTTCCTAAGATCTACTCTGAACCTCCTCTGCCGCAATGTCAGACCATTTCCTCTGGTCCCTTTTCCACTCCCTGGGGAGAAGAGGCCAGCACCCACCTCTCTGCACCCTCCCACCAGGCGGCTGTCACAGCCCGCAGCCACCGCCGGCTGCTCAGCCAGGGGAGATCACACCAGTGACACAGCCCGAGCAGAGAACTGGGGCAGAAACGCATCTCAACCCTAAATGGAGGTTATAATGACTCTTAGAAACAAACCTCAGGCTTGGCCTTACTTTGCCAAGAGAAGAACAAAATCACAGACAGCTGAACCACTGAACTGTTTTGAACTACCTGAAGGCAACCAAGGAGCAGCGACTGACATTGGCTTTTATTGGAGATTAACAATTAAATAAAACATAAAATACTCAGCAACACAAAGATCTATAAAGTTTGCATTACAAGAAAAAAAATGTTCAATCTAGTGTGGGTAGGAGTGTGTTTTAGAGCAGCAATCTTTTACATGGACACAGGATTGTTCGTCCTGATCCCCTCCCAAAACTGTCTCCATCTACTGCTACTCATGTGTGGGCCTTGCGAGAAGGAAGTGTTATTCCAATTAATCACTCGGAATTCCAAGCAACAGAATAAAAAGATTCGATACTGTGAAGCCGTGAGGGGAGTACAAAACAGGGAGTTAAATGCCATGTGCTAATTTCAATATATTGTTAAAAACCATTTGATCCTTCAGTGTGATTATAAATTAGAGAAATAATAGAATTTAAAGATTAAAGTTATTCACACCAGCGTAGCTAAAAGTATTATTAAAATCCATCCAAATATAACAAAACTGTTTTTTCAGAAAGCATTTCCACAGTGCAGGTACCTCCTCCTCACACATTTTAAGGTAAGAAAACATCGTTTTTACCCCTTGAAAAGGAAGCGCTGTGTTTGTAACAGAATAGGGGAAACTCCATCCCCTCCTCTGGAGGAGCATTAAGGAGCCCTTGGAGGAGGCAGCGAGGTCAGTGTGTCTGGGACCCCCGGGATCCCACCCCACCTCACCCCTCCACGGGGACACCCACCCGGCACGACTGCAGCTGCTGAAGAAGAAAGGGACTCTCCTTCCCGCTTTCTCCTCCTGCTTCCCTACACACAGGACTTGCTTTAAGGGGAATTAAGCCGGTTTCAGGTAAAGAATTGCCAGTCCCAAAGTCCATCCCTGTCCTTGCCCAGGGGCAAACGCCAGCCAGGGCCACAGGGCAACGTATGGGGCTGGAGCATCACCCGAGCCGAGGCCATGGCCAGGGCCACCAGCCAGGACCGGGGAGGCTCTTCTTTCAGCTGCATTTGCATTTGCATCAGTAAATAGCAGTTATCAAGGAAATTAATGTGACTCCTTGGCGTGCTAACTCAGTTACACATTGAAATCCAAGGATGGCAGAACCATAACTAACACTTACTCCTGACAATGGAAAATCCAAGAAAAATTGACAACCAGCTGTGAGAGTCCCCTCAAGGTCACGACGGACGCAGACAGCGAACACCCAGAAACAGACAAATGCACCAAGAACTGGGACTACTCACCAAAAAGACCAGAAGATTCCATTAGCCACGACTACAAGTGCAGACTGGTTTATACGCTCATAATCCAACAAACACATGGTTATAGAATAAAGGCATCCCAGGGACCCTGAGCTCGCAGCTTTCCCTGGTGCCACCTTTCCCAGCACTCCCCTCCCTTCGCCCCACACTGGGCTGGTTTTTAAAGAACATTTTCCTCTTCGTTCCTCCCCGGCTGTAACCCCCCCTCTGCCTCCTCCAGCCTGTTTTTACCATCTCGCTTGTCCCAACTCCCTCTGGAACCGACGTCCTTGCTCTCCTACTCACAAAGACCCCGACGAACACCGAGATGAGGTGACACGTGTCGCACACGTGGGAGTGTTCCAGCTGCTCTCGAGTGTGGGGACACACCACCGGCAGCTGCTCTGGGAACCGGCTCAGAAGCATCCCTGTGACACCCGGGGTCCCCAACAGAGGGAGTGAAACATTCTCACTAATTAATAGTGCTGTAAAACTGACCACCGTAAGGTATTAGTGAGACTGAAACCCGACATTTGGAAGCCGACTAGACCTCCTGCGAGTGCCGAGAACCTTCAGTGCCACCTCAGGTAGGATGCACCACACAGGGGTGGAGGCTTGGGGGGATGAACCGCCAAGTCAAGGGGCTGGAGGATCCCCCACTCTGTCACAAACCCGTGTTGTGGGTTCTGAACCGGCGCTAGAGACGCGAGCCCGCGTGTGCCCGTCTGCAGGAGGGGAGGGACCCGCAGGCTGAGGCTGGTCCTGCAAAACGGGAATGGTGCGGGAAGCCCCCAGAGCTCAGTGACTCACCGGGCAGAGCTCCTCAGGGAAGGGCTTGTAGGCGGCGGGAGTCAGCCAAAGGCAACCAGTTCCTGCTCCCAGTGGCCAGGAGCCCCAGCCCCAGCAACCCTGGGGTTCACCAGCAGGAACCTGGGGTCTTCGCGCGGCGCTCGTAGGCGTTTCCTCAGGAGGAACCCCTCAGAACCAGGTTACAGACACGACTGGGAGCCTAATTACTTTTTCCTCCCAACTAAAAATTGCATTCCGGCTGTCGGTGCTGAGGAGACCCAGAAGATAAAGCACAATTACCTATATTCAAAAAGGCAGCATCAAACTTTATTAATAGTTTCTGTATAAAATTCAATGGAAAATCTATTCAGGGCCAGGGGCCTTACCATTTGGAGTTTCCTTAATAGCCTCCAATAAATCTGGGAAGCATAAAGGGGCTGTTAAATTAACATTTTCCTGATCTGTCACCTGTGGCATAGTTAATTTGTCAAAAAATTCTTTTAGCTTGTCACTGGACACTGTATATTCTGACAAATGAAGTCTAGAATAAAATTGACAAAATATCTCGTTAATTTTCTAGGAAATCACAAATCTGATTCCATTAAGCTTTTATTGTTAGAAATGTTACATTCCACCAACCCTTTAAGGAAGTTAGAAGTAACTGGATGCAGAGAAAACATGCAATAAATCACAAATTTGTGTAGTATTTTTGTTAATGTCTTCTCTTAAGGCTGCCTAGTGCTCTCCTGCAGCCTGCACTGACGAAAAACTTCTCTTTGCTCTTTCTGGTGCACCTTCATCTCCCTCAAAGCAAAGGGGACGCTTCGTCACCTGCAGCTCACGGGAGCGGGACGTGGCCCTGTGCCCTGCTCCGGGGCTGGAAGGGGCAAAGCCCCAGGGACACTGCTTCCCGAGCGGCTGCCAACGCGGTGTGTGCAGGAACGAACCCCTTCCCTTCTGCGTGCTCCTGTTTTCTCTCTCGCTGCCACCAGAATTCTCGGGGGTTGGCACGTGGCAGCTCTCTGGCACGTCACGGTGCCCCTTCCCTGCTGCTACTCCAGAGCTGCCCAGGACGATGCCCGTTACCTGACATTGCTGGGGAGCACGAGCTGCTGAAGTCACAAACTTTCTGCTCTCTATTTTTTTTTATCATTTCTTCTGAAAGAATAACTGTGTCTTTCAGAGCAGCTCCTGTGAATCCAGGGGATGGGAACTAGCCGGGTCCTCTCTCTGGTATGACAGTATCCCAGGAGCCAGGCTCGCTGCAGGAACACCAGTAGCAGCCCCAGCACACACCCACCCTGCTGGACACCCGAGAACACGTGAAGGAGACGAGAGGCAACTCAAATGAGGGATTTTGAGGGACTTCTCAGGAGCGTGTCTGCGAGCTGTGGTGTTCAGCTGGGACAGGAATCCTGGTTGCTACAGTTATGACAGGAAACTGCACACAGGCTGATCTTCATCTTCATAGAATTTTAGAAACATCTGTATCATTAAATAACGTGCTGTAATAAAATATGCTCTAAATATAAACACAGTATGTTGAATTAAAACAGCAAAAAAATATGTGTTTAAGCTCTATAAATTCCTTCAACACAAGCAGTCATTCTAAGATTTAAAATCAACTTGTCCATGGGCAAATATATGCCTCCCTCCACTGCCAGAGGATGTCTATCTCGAGCAGACTGCTGCAGGGCCACCACCGCTCTCCTCCAGGACGGGGGCAGTGAGGCAGGGTGTCCCTGCCCAGGACGGCTCTGTCCCCAGCCGAGCTGGGGGCCAGCTCCCACAGGGAGCTCAGGGACAGTCTCTGAGGGCAACGTGTGCGCTGGATCCTCCTCGCTCCTCATCTGCTCTGCAGCACACGGCGGAAAATTAAAACAAAGTCCATAAACATTCCTCAGAGAAAAAGTGATTAATTTTCAACAATAATAATTTACTGCGTCTTCCTGTACAATAGTCCTGTGACTAAATGTGACATCGCTTTAAGATTAGATGTTCCAATGATATAATGCAAAGATTTTACGGAATCATTATTTAGTGGGAGTCATAAAAACCTCTTAAAATTAATCTTTCATGCACATCTAGCTTATCCAAAGTTAGCGTTTAATTAGTCGGCCTTGGCACGACCGAGCTTACTCCTTTATTTGCTCAATCGGTGTATGTCTCTTCAGTAATTATAATTAATTTAAGTCACTGACTCACCTCCCAGCAAACAATGCTCAACATTACACAAAATGGGAACAAATGCTTATCCTTTTCCAAATGTAAAATGTCTTCTCACTTCTCGACTCAGGGAAATGTTTTTTGTTTCGGGTGACAGGGTATTGAACACTCTGTGACCCAGCAATCGCCCGCGGGACATAACTTACACAGGTATTTAAACAACGTATAGAAAATACATGAAGGGGAAAAAATGGAAATATATTAACTCAGCTCTTACAGCTCCAACTAAAGTTCTAACAGATTAGAGCACAGATGTTTATGGCAATACGAAGGACTACATTTTTCTAAGACAACCAAGAAAAGCATCGTTTGCTAAGGTCTTGACTTCAAAAAAAAAAAGAAAAAAAAGCACAATTATTTCTCCCCAAATCAGTGGGAACAGAGCAGTCAGCCATGTTCACTCACAGGGGAAACATGGTTTGAGGGACTGAGCAGAAAATTAAGGGTCATCTCAAAAAAAGGAATATTATGGTTTTTTTAAGGTTAAATGATGAAGTATGAGAAAAGCTCTCAGAAAGCCCGTGGCAGGAGCCCTCCATCTGCAGTGCAGCACCACTGCCAGCACACGGGTC
>VZTM01003906.1:0-12445 GCA_013400555.1 Jacana jacana | reverse complement strand
CAAGACTCTTTTGAGTAAGTCCAACAACATCCCCCAGTCTATCTATCTTTCCCTCTTTTTCTATCTTTTTGTGAACATCTCCATTGGTCTTCCCTTCCCCTTCCCCTTCCGATCTCCTTCCCTTCCCTTCCCTTCCCTTCCCTTCCCATATTTTTGTCTCTATGTGGAATGAAATAGAAAGCTGAAAAACAGTATTTTGATAACAACAGAAAAAGAATCTAATTTTAGAAATTGACTTCTCTTCAGAAAGTTGTTATAAAACAATCTTTATATTGCTATATAATCTGTACTGGAGAATTTGTCTTTGAGAATGAGACACAAGTGTTGCTATAAGGCTGTACACACACAAATAAAGAACAACTCATATTTGGGGAAAAAATATTTGCAGCCAACTGAGTCTCCTAGTGACAATGTAAGATCATAATCCTCTAAGCCTTAAGTCATCTGCGCTGTTTTCAGACAGATATGAGATAACTCCATGTAACATAATATAGAGGTAATACGCTTTGGGTTTCAACATATTAATTCAGGTTCAGCAACAGTAATACCATTCATTCACGTTTGAGTCAGTGAAGAACAAGCCTCACGATCAGCTGTCTGCAAAACCCATATAGATAGACTCAACAAGGTTTCTCACTCATTGTCTGCCTCTGTGTGTCATGCACAAACATCCTATTCTGTGCTGAAGAGCAAGATGCGGGCGCAGTTGAGCAGCAAGGGACCATCAGAAGTTGCAGGTAGGCACAGACAGAGCTGCCATGGGAAGTCAGTGAGCAATGTCAGAAATGAAACCCAAAAAGACTTGGTGTGTGACAATACTGCCAGAGTGTGGGGTGTAGCTTGTTAGGTTGACTGATAGACAGACTGTATATCTATTTTCCACATGATGATAAATAGATCTATATTTTCTTGCAGGTGAAAAAATGCCTTACCGTCAATTAATTGAAAAACTACATAACTCCTATTCACTGAACTTTTTATTTCTGTGCCAGAAAAACATATAAAGAAGCTCTCTAACAGGGCAGTTTGGTAATAATAAATGAATGAGAGTTGGAGAATCACCTTTCTTCCCCAACTGAAAAAGTAGAAGGCTTAAATATCCTCATTATTACTGTCAATTTGTATTTTGTCTCCATAGTAAAATATTGATGAAGTCACCAACTCTCTCACAAAAAGATACCACTCAACTGGACATTCACTTAAACAAACTGAGTACCGTCAAGCCAGTTGCAGAATTATAATTGGCAAGTTTAATTTTGTCATGCAGCTGGCAAAGGCAAAAATTGTTTAGAGAAATTACAGGATTGCAGAGCTATTTTTCCTAGTAAATGCTGAGGGAATTTTTGAGTTCCTAGATACTATAAATACATAAGTAAGTGTGGATCAAGAAGCTTTAATTAGCATTAGACACTTATATCCAAGGACTGCCGCCTTCTTCTTAAGTTGGTTGTGATTTTTACTCTGATTGGTTGTTTTTTTTTCATTTTGCATAAAATTATAATTTAAAACCCACAGGAATCACTTAATGCACATTATTGTTTAAAAGCTTATCTGACAGTTATACCATCTAAACAGTAGTTACAACATTACCATATTAACTATTTGTGACATTGCTCCATTCACTTTAAAGTAACATTTTCCTTTAGACTACATTGCCTGGAAGGTGATAATACTTAGAAAGAATTTCAGAAGATTACTTGCAAGACAGTGCACTAAGAAAATTTTTTTTTTTTGGTCACAATTCTCTAGTTAAAATATGAATCTCACTGTTGTTTTTCTAAACTTCCCATTCAGAGATCTTCCCTTTAACTTAATTTCTCATCTCTGTACTGTTCTAAATCTTATCCTCTCAGACAGTTAGCCTACTGTATTACAATTTCAGAAGAATTCTCTAGGACATTAGATAATCTTACCTTGTAGTTACAATATGGAGGTTTTTTTGTAAGACCTGCCAAGAGAACAGAGCAAACATGGACACCTTGCTGTCAAAAGCAACTTTATTTTAAAGGTACACACTATACTGGATCTGGTTAGGAAGGAGTTAATTTTCTTCATAGCAGCTCCTACAGTGCTGTATTTTGCATGTGTGACCGAAACAGCGTTGGTAAGACAGCAATATTTTACCTAGGACTGAACAGCACTTCTACAATATCAATGGCTTCTCTGTTTCTCACTTCACTCCCCCAGCAAGTAGGCTGGGGATGCACAAGTGGTTGGGAGGAGACACTGCCCGCACGGTTGACTGGGAGTTGATAATTTTTATCAACGATAAATACTGATTATAACCTTAAAATCAGGTGCATAACCTACTTTAGAAACAAGGTAACTGTTTATAAAGGGGAAATAAATAATTTATAAAGTTTTAATTAAATTACTACAAACATATACAATCTGGTTTTGATAAAGGGGATATATTTTAAGCTGTATATTTTTAATAGTGACATTATGACTGCATTATTCCATTATTTATCAAGGTACTTATCTTGGTATTCCCTGCAGTTCATTAACAAACAGTAAATATTTATTCAATTTATCTTTTGTATTGTTTTGCTTCTTCATGCTTTCTCATGGCATTGATTTCAACAGGAAGCTTTGTCTGCTTTCAAGGTGTGTTGGCCATTGGAGTTACCACAGAACCATAATCATCAAGATTAATTTGATTTTCTCTGTCATTGAACAATTGATTTATCATCTGGTTCCACATTTTTAAAATGGCATCAGTTTACACATCAACTAAACACCATTCTCATACATAGATTCATTGGGTGTTTCTGCATTCTTTGATATTTGATTTTAGTGGGGAGAAAATAGAGGAATCCTGTATGTGTAATGCAAACTCAATTAACAGTCTTTGGGCTTATGTGCATACAAATACAGATAAGTGGGCTCCTTTAAGTACCCATACCAGTTAATTCGTTGCTTAATATCTTTTTACTTCACTATAGGTTCAGCTGGGCCACTGGAACACCTGTTAAAGGGATAAATTTATGTTCAGCTTCATCATAGCACTAATTTTAGACATCTTAAAAAAGGGTGATGGTGTAGTAAGCTAGTTCTCTAGTCCCCTCTGTATCTTCTGGAGAAAATTAGGAAATCTGAAAGAATAATTCTTCCCATACAAAAGTAAAATAAATGCAAGTGATGCAAATTCCCCTAGAAGAGCCCCTCTAATGACTAAGATAGGCTAGATGCCAGAAGGATGAAGTTAGTGAAAATGAATCCCATCTCAAGTCACCTCTTGATTTTCAGAACATGCAATTTAGGTCTTTCAGTGGCTCAACACAGTGTTATAAGAAGTGAACTGTCAGCTTAAGTCTTCAAGTTTAGACAGTGGAACTTTAGAATTCATTACAATTAGGCTGTATCATGACTGTAATTATGACTGTAATTGTAAACCCACTATTAAATTCCTACCCTCTTCACCTACCCAGGCAGCAACAGTCAGACATGTGTGGTGGAGTAGTTCATTGGCTCAAGTAGGAGTATTCACATGCTTAAAGACAGGCACTTGTCTGAGTGCTTTGCTGGATCAAGGCTGAAGCATTCTCCAAATTTCCTGGTGGCTTCTTTATCTTTACCCCAGGTTTGCAAAGTGGACTTTTAGTTGGGGAAAAAGAAGGTCACATTTCACTGCTCTTCACCAAATACAATTTCTGCGTCTTCTAAGAGTAGTTCACTTGAAGTAGCTACACATCTTTCTGATTGTCCACTGTTCCAGTTTGTCCTTCATTCCAAGCAATATTAAAAGTGATAAAAAAATAAAGTGATGTAGTAATAAAACTTGTTAATGACCTGACATAACAGACATTGAAACCAGTGGGAGTTTCTCCATTGACTGCAACAGTCAATGAAATTTGTTGTAAAATGTTAAATGCAGGGAATAGCAATTGAAGAATTCTCTGATCAATAGCCAAAAGATCAGAATGTCTATCATATATTAATTTTATTGGAAACAATGGCACAATAACTGTTTTCTTGTCTAAAATGAATTATTTTTAGCCCCTGTGATATAAACAATTCCAATAATCAGCATGTACGTATACAGATATAAAAAACATAAAAATGCATGTAGTAATTAAAAATTAAATTATGATTCAACAGATGTAATGAGATGTAAGTATTAATAACCTCATTAAAAACTCTGATGAATACAAAAGCTCTCCCATTATAATTACACTCAGGAAGAAAAGTATTGTTAATCTGCTGAGCAGCTGATGACACAGAAAATTATAAATAATAGAAACACTGCACAAATTAATTCTAGATTAAAGGGACAGAATAGTTTGTATTTAATAATAGGAAAACCATTTTTAGCAGAGAATAGGAATGATGTTCTGTTGGAGATTGTTTTAATTATTAGATTCCTTTTCTCTCCCATGATTCTCAATGTTTTTTAAAAAGAAATAATCTCTCTCTAATAACAGGCCTAAATGAATCTAAATGCTGGCTAGTAGCATCCTACAAACAAAACATCATCTGAATACTGATGAAAGGTCTCCCTTCAAAAACTTTTATGAAAACCTAGTGGCAGACTTTTCAACATGTAGAGTAATGTGAAAGAATTGCTTGGACAACTTTAGTCAACAGAGATTGTAATAATCATATTGTTTTGATAGGTATAATTAGTGTGCATTATAATAGTTAAGATAATTCTGGAGAAAGACCGTTTTTTTATTAGTCTGAGACACTTCTCATAGGTGGAGGCATAGCTTCTGGAATAGAAACCTAGAAAGGCTAAGCTAACATTATTTATCATAAGTAGCAAAGAAAATTCATCATTGCTGTATTATGCACTGCCAGCATACTCTGCATTTGGGACTTTCAGTAAGTGACTGAAATATTAGTATCCCCACTGTCATCTTCTCATGTCTTTTAGTAACATAGTAAACCTGGCACATAGTAAACATATTTTGTATGTAAACTCCAGGGAATGGTATAAAATGCAATTTTATCTTGGCCGTCAAATAGCATGACTATTTCTGTTTAGTTATCAGCTCTTTGAAGAGTCAAACTGAGACAATTGCTTATATTAATCATGGCAAGAAATGCTAAGACAGCCCATAGGAGAACCATTTTTTACTTATTGACTTTTTGTACAAGCTGTATTGGCAAAGTCATTTCACAAGTTTAATGGATGACTCCAGCTTGTAAAATGTATTGGTCAAGGTAGGTCAAATAGTGTAGTATTTACAGAAATGGAACCAGACAGGTTCAGTGACTAGAGTAGTTAAATAATAATGACAAAAAGGATGTGTTTATCCTTGCTTTTTATGCCCCTAATAAATATTTTTGTGCCACAGGAAATTTAATGCTATAATGCGGTCAAATGATCAGGCTTTAATTACTACAGTCCCTTCTGGTCAAAAGTTACATTATGTTGTAATTTGTAATTTATAAAATCCATCATCAGAACCTTAATATACCTGATGAAGACTGAAGATATGCCATCATGAAGGGTTGAATTATTTGTCTCCAAAAACAGGATATGTGAAGTGTCTGTAGCAGTAGGAGTGAAGGAATTAGGAAAAAAATCTTTCATTTTAAATTAAAATCATTCATAGTGGAAGCTTTCAGTTAGCAACCAAGTATTATAATTGAACCCAGTAGTCTTCTTTTATCTCCAAGATGATTTGGGTTTTCTGGCATAGACCTGTGCTTGGTCTTATTGAATGTAAATTTGCTATGATGAAAAGAAAACACTGAAACTCCCATTTTGTCATGTAAAGATAAGAGGTTAACAACAAAAGGTACTTGCAGGTCTAACTGACAGTACATCTTATATTGTGCTGGATTAAGTTTTCACGCTTTCCATTTAATTAGGATTTGCCGGTTCACCATTGCTGAGGGACATTGAGTGCCCACTAAATCGGAATGCTTTTCTGTCTCACCAGAGGCATTTTGCTTTAATCTATCACTGATTTAAAGTCCTCTCGTGTCTTTGAATATTTCTATATAGGCAGATGCGGAGAGATGTATGTTTGTTCTTACTCATGCACTGATCTGCCAGAAAAAAAGCCAGCTCAATGACACATTCTCATACACTGAAGCTACTGAAGTCCCAAGAGAGGTATCAGTATATTATTTGGGCCATTGGTCCACATCAGTGCACCTAAATATCTTCCCAACTGATCCCAAATTCTCTGAAGTAATTTCACAGTGCACAGAGTGCCTTGTGCTTGTCCTCTGTGCCACCCTGTCATGCTGCCTTCTGCCCTAGATTCCCAGAAGGACAGAGCTGCTCTGAAGGGGAAGTGCAGCCAGTACACCCACATAGGTGTGCCTAATAACAACTGGAAGTCTCCCGCAGTGATGAATTGGGAGTAGGGTGCCAAAACTGTCTACTACCAAAATGCCCAAGGAATACTCCTTTGTGGTAATAATCTTCCCTTTGCAGTTTCTGACCAGTGTAAATACACTTAGCAAAGCAAGACCTTTTCATGCAACTTGGAAGAAAATACTAGTATTCAAAACAGTATTTTTTCAGTGCTCACAGTAATACATTTTGAGCACCAGGCAGAAAAGCATACCAAACACTGCAGATAATGTTCATTACAACAGAGAGTGAGTAGCCACATTGACAATTAATGAAATAAAGCTCTGGAGTTTATGGGAAAGAAAGCTGTGCTTGTGATAAAAAAGAGTGAACAGAATAATACCACATTAAGATGCTGTTCCAATTCAAAAGTTACTTCACAACAAAGTGAAAAGACTCTGCCAACAAGGCTTTCAAAGTTAAATAAATCTACTTGTGTTTGCTGTTCTAATTTAGCAGGTCAGTATTTCAAAGAAACCCCGGAGATAAGCAAGCTGGCAGGAAAATGAGGCAAGTAGTTGTGGGGAGGAGAGTGAGAAAAGGGTTTGAGCCTGAATTACTCTTGGCATTTACAGGTTGTGAGTAATGTTAATAAAAATTATAGCTGCAACAATGATGACTCTCTGTTATAATGCATACTGTCAGGAGCAGCTTCTTCAGTGACCTCTGGTAATACGATTCTGCTGGTGGATGCTTGAGAACTTGCTGAGGAAGCAAGTTAGAGCTGCAGAAATGGCAAGCCATTCCTCATTCCCCAAACAGAAATATGGCACTGAACTGGAGATTCAAAAAGTAGAGCATACATTGTGCAAAAATAAACAAGAAAATAAGAAAATCTTTTCTTTTTCCTACATGAGAGGAACAATTCCATTCTATGGGATATAAGGATCATGATAGCGCATAACCACAGGGCTTTTGTCTAACAGATTGATGACTATTCTTTTGACTGTGTAAAAATGTCTCTTGTCCACAGGAAATTGCTGAATGAACAAAGCAATTGGAAAAAGCATTGCCTTTTACATGCTTGGAGAAAACACAGTAATTTATTGCTCATATCTTTTGTTATACCTTCTTCAGCAATCATACTCTATATTTCATTTCAGCCCACCTGTAAAAGTACAAATACAGCAATTATCTACAGGCATTTGCTAGAGAAATACAACATATAATTACAACAGCAAAAAAGCCACTAAATTTGCAGTTCTTCTGGAGTTTGGCTTTGTAATTTCAATAACATTTTAAGAAGGAAAAATAGACAGATGCTTACCTTAGCCACTAATCCTGGGTGAAATGTTTTTTATCAGAGTAATACACAGTAAAAAGTAACTGATCATTAACACTCCACCAGTCTAGTTGCTTGAATCTATAACTACCAATTTCCTGGGGTTTCTGCCTAATAGAAACGGTATTCATCATTTCATTTGTTCCTGAAGTACAGCAAAGTAGTCAAAGAAGCTGTGTTTATGTGTAAAAGAGTCAGCGCCCTGTCGTGAACAGGCTGTTTCCTGCCTACTACAGTAAATAAAGTATCTAAGCTTTGTTTAAAAAAACCTTATTTTAATCTTGACATTATTGTACTGTTTCTTTTCCTTCTACTCTCCCCCCCACAAAAACCTTGACAGCGGTATTTTTAATTTTAAATGAATGTGGGAAGTAAGGTGTGTGGATAACAAGTGCCATAGTTGAATAATATTTTTTTTTTCATCAATCCTTCCAATCAAATAGATGGGGGTTGAAAGGGCCAGTCAAATTTGTCAAATGAACATATGGTTCCAGGACTTGTGCCACAGCCAGGGACTCACTTTGAGAAACTTGGTCTGCTGGGGGGTGATGGGGTCCATCTGTCAGAGAAGTGGAAGAGCATCTTCAGTTGGTGACTTGCTGAGCTGATCAAGAGGGCTTCAGGCTCATGTTTTCGGGGGAGGGAACCTCACTACATTCCCATCTTACCAGCTTGATGCTAGTGCCAGCAATAGATGTCCAGAGCCTGGAAAAGGATCACAGGTCAGCTGGACAGCACCTGTAGTCCAGCTTCATCAGGGGCTCAACTTAAATGCTTCCCAGCAAACACATGTAGCATGGGGAATAGCAAAGAGGACTTAGAGGTATTCACACCTGGAGGTCTGTGATCTTAATGGCAACATTGAGACATGGTGGTGTGGCTACAAACTCTGGAGTGTTGGAATGGAAGGATACGAGCTCTCAGAATCGTAGAACTATAGAATTGTCTAGGTTGGAAGGGACATTTAAGATCATCTTCCTAAACCATCAACCTAATTCTGATTTAAAAAAAAAAAAAACTTCCCTAAGTACTATGTCAACACGTCTTTTGAATACCTCCAGGGATGGTGCCTCAACCACTTCCCTGGGCAGCTCATTCCAATGCTTAATAAGCCTTTCCATGTAAAAATTGTTCCTGATACCCAATCTGAACCTCCCATGGTGCAACTTGAGGCCATTTGCTTTTGTCCTATTGCCTGTAACTTGGGAGAAGAGACCAACCACCACCTGGAGGTTGTAGAGACAACTTCCTCTAAGGTACTTGGAGAGAGTGATAAGGTCTCATCTCAGTCTCCTTTTATCTAGGCTGAACAACCCCAGCTCTCTCAGCCTCTCCTCATAAAGCAAATTCTCCAGACCCCTCACCAGCTTCATTGCCCTTCTCTGGACCCACTCCAGCACCTCAGTATCTTTTTTTGTGGTAAGGGGCACTAGTCACAACCCCAAGTTGCAGAAGGCGGAGGCAGGGACGGGAGAATGAAGTACCACCCACTGTAGGATAAGATCAGGTTTGATGCCATCTGAGGAACCTGAAGTTGCACAAATCCATAGGACCCGATGAGATGCATCCAAAGTCCTCAGGGAACTGGTGGATGAAGCTGCAAAAGAGCTTTCCATTATATTTGAGAAGTCATGGCTGCCTGGTGGAGATCCTGCTGACTGGAAAAGCGAAAACGTAAAACTTATTTTTAAAAAAGGGAAAAAAGGAAGATCTGTAAAACTACAGACCAGGTAGTCTCATTTCTGTGCTTGGGAAGATTGTGGAGCAGATACTCCTGTAAACTATACACATGGAAAATAAGGAGGTGATCAGCCAATACAGCTTCACTGAAAAATTGTGTCTGAAAAATTTGGTGGCTTTCTATGACGGGGTTACAACATTGATGAATAAGGGGAGAGCAACTGACATCATCTACTTGGATTTTGGCAAAGCATGTGACACTGTCCCACACAACATCCTTGTCTCTAAATTGGAGAGACATGGATTTGACAGATGGACCACTAGGTAGATAAGGAATTACTTGGATGGTTACACTCAAAGAGTTGTGGTTAGCACCTCAACATTCAAGTGTCAACCAGTGATGAGTGACTCTTTATCAGGGAATGTAGCGATAGAATAAGGGGTAATGGTTTTAAACTGAAAGAAGATAGATTTAGATTAGATATTAGGAAGATATTTGATAGTCTGAGGGTGGTGAGACACTGGCACAAGTTGCACAAGGAAGCTGAGGCTGCCCCATCCCCCTAAATATTCAAAGCCAGGCTGGATAAGGTTTTGAGCAACCTGGTCTAGTGGAAGGTGTCTCTGGCTGTGATAAGGGGACTTAGAACCAGATGAGCTTTAAAGTCCTTCCAACCCACACCATTCTATGATTCTAGAATGCTTCTATGATTACTTGTGTCCCATCCACTTCTTTCACATAAAATTTGTGTCTCTTTTTTTGCACTGAAACTATTCACCAAAATTTTTTGCTTTGAACTAAAGAACTCAGGTGTAACTGAAATGTTTTTTTTCCAACACTATTCATAAATCAAAATTATTTTTTTTCTTTAAATTTACCTATTTTTTTAAAATCACTATTTAGTGACATTTCTCAAAAGTGAAATTACTGAACTAACCAAAGTACACCCACCAGATGTTACCACATCCCCTTCCAAGTTCTGTCTCTTCTTGGTTTTTTGATATAACCCAATCACATTATTTTGGTGGATGATCTATATAGTAATTGAGAATAATTACTTGGATGTGCAGAGGAAACTTCACAAAGCTGATGGAACGTTCCTAAATAGCCCCTAAATAGAAAGTAAATCAAATTTCTCAGCTGTCTGTTGCAACTTCTCTTATTCTAGTTTTTGAGATGCTATATTTTTTTGCCTAACTCCTGGTGATAAATATTCTGACCACTACAGCTGGAAACCAGACCTTATTAATTGTCAAGCATGGAGTTTCAAGTGCATAAAGACAAATAACAGTGAAAAAGCACATCACTCAGTCTAAATTATTTAAAATACTTTCAACGAGTTTTTTTTTCACTCAAAAGCAAGAGCTTCTATCTTTCTTGTGGAAATTTGAACCTTTTTGACTGTTAATTTTACAAGTCATAACAATTACTTCAGTGTCTAAGAGGCCACACCAAAAAGATTCACTCATTCAACTGCAGAAGGTATGGTTACAACCCAAAATAATGTATGTTCTCTCTAATCTGAAGGAACAAGACAGTTGCCAGGAGTGAAAACAGAAGAGAATGATAGCAGCCACAGCACAATCACAACACTTGAGAGTTTGAAGTTTGAAGTCTCTAATCCTTGGAAAAATAATGTCCATGAATTCTGGCAGAAGCTAAACAGAATGAAATGTGAAGGGAAACAGTGTAAAGTTAATAAAACAGGGATGAAAAAGCAAGTGATGCAAAAGAAAAACTGAGGTGAGGATCAAGATATGTGGATAGAGAAATCAATTCAGAATTGCAGTTTTTAAATTGCAAACATAATTTTATACGTGCATTTCTTATAAGCCTATTACCATAGGTTTCCAAGTCAAATCAATTTCCTTCTTTCAGTATGTTAGAGCTAACAGACTAAGAGAGCACACAATAAACACAAAGGTTGCTTCAGATATTCCATTGCTTTCTTTTTGGAAGTTTGTGCAGTCAAGCAGCAACAAGAGAAGATCAAACACTGAACCTATTAGGAAGGGGAGCGTGTTACATTAATAATTTTTATACTGTTTTTAAGAAAACAGAGTACTGACTACTGGATTATTTCCCTAGTCTGATTCTAATATTACTTATAATACATGTCACAACTATGCACTTACTAGACCTAGGTGGATAGATATATGCAAAATGGAATGGAGCTATACATTTGTATATAATGCATAGATATTACACATAGTTATGTACACATTTGCAGTCTTTGTGGATTTGAAAGTCCATTTCTATGCACTGAGATTGAGAACTCCCTTACATTTCCATGAAGTGAGAGCTGCATCTCCCACACATGCAATGCAGAGGCAGAGTATCTCCTCTTTCTGCAGCCAGATTGGCCACAGGCAGCAGGTCACAGATCCTTTAATCTCTGATTGGACTCCATCACTGTTGAGCCCGTGTAGAAGAGAACTTGTTGCCAGAGTTTCACCTAGCAAGGTTTCAGGCTTTACAGGATATCAGTTGAATGCATTAACTCCTGACTGCAAGTTTGAGCTACAGTCTTTATCCACTCACTTTAACTCCATTACCTGGCACATACACCAGGCAGAGATTCTCTGTGACACAGTTACACCACAAAAGCACAAGGCAGTAAGAGACCTAAAAAACTCTGCACTGCCCATGTGTGTGCATATGCACACGTATGACAAACATCTAAATAGATAATGAATAGAGAATGTATGTGGCCTATGTGAGAAATACACTACTAACTCAGCTTTTTTCAAAAACTCCAATTAAAAAATGTTGCGTTATTTTTCAGATGAGTCATGAGCACGTGAAACATATTTTCAGAGTTAAAATTCTGTTAAGCAATTGAGGAAGTACCTTGATCTCCCATGCTTTTTTGGTGGGGATTTAAATGACCTCTATATTTGAGTAAGTTGCCTTAGACTGTCTTGGCAGTCAACGGAGAGAAGTTGGCATTTCTAGGGCACAATTTATCTCATCTTAAAATAGATGTCTAAAGCAGGTCAGATGAATTGTGCCCTTGCAGTGCCTTTTGCACCCCAGTGACTATAAAAAGCACGTCTAGCTCAGATGTACATGTCTACACTGCAGACATTTACAGGAAGGTGATAAATTCCACTCTATATGATTTATGATGAACTGACCTGGATGGTCAAGGATGAGTTCCAACTGAATT
>VZTM01003904.1:197073-250176 GCA_013400555.1 Jacana jacana | reverse complement strand
TGTATCTGTTGTTTGCAGAAAACAAGCTACTCTTACCGACCCAGATATTAGTACCATCTGGTTAACTTGAACATGAGAACACCATCCCAACACAAGGAGTTATTTACATATTATGCCACAGATAGAACATTAAATTTAGTAACCAGTTGTTGTAGACTGTAAAAAACAATTGGAGTGCTTAGCTGATGTCTTCTTGAATCAATGCAACTACTTAAGCTGCCTAACTTTTGTTGAATTTTTCACGGTGGTTGTGTGTGCAAAGGCTCTAAATTTGCAAGACTCAGCCATATGATATTACCATTGGTAGTTTGCAGGTTTTTCTCATAACATTGCTTGCTGAAAAATTCTGTGCAGTTATAGGTCTATCAGTGGACAAACTAGTTCACTGGATGAACCGTATTAATTGTTTTGTGCTGAAGGAAGCCCCTACATACGTTTGGCCTCAAGCTTATTTCTTGCTGACAGAGTAAGTGTAAGGCATAAGGAGAGGTTCTCAAAACTAAGACAGGTTGTCAAACATCACTGAAGGAGAAAAAAAGAGCTATTTCCTTCCAGGCTGACCACCTGTTAGAAGAACGAGCTGTTTAAGTGACTGATGTAAAGCTATAATTAAGCTTAAATGTTTTTAAAGACTGGTCAGATAGAAGCAACTAGAAGTAAGTCGTGATCTCCTACAGCTATGAACTTTCTGTTTGTTTGCTTTTAAGTGACAGTTTTACTTATACAGGAGTGAGTGTTTGTGGTTAACAAATTTCATCCAAATATTTGAATTTGTAATGTATCAGGATTCAGGTGAATTTTAAGTTTGAAGAGGCCCACATATAATTCTGAGTTCAGTTTTTCAGCACTAGAAATGCCAAAAGTTCTTAAGACTGGATGCAGCATACAAGAAATATTTATGACTTTCCAGTAGGACAGAAATGTCTTCTCCTTCAAGTGCAACTGCCACTTTGCAAGAGGACAAAAGATCACTATTTCTTCTAACAAAGCACAACGTGTAAACAGAATTAATACTACTGCTAAGAAAAGCATAAATAATACTTGTGTTCCAGGGTACAGTTGAACTAAAGGCCCCTATCAAAAAGCTACAACAGTGAATAACTTTCAGTTTCGCATTTATATGTAAAATGAATAGCTGGTTTGCTCATCAGGATACCAATTCCTCTATTCCAAGCTATTCACTACAGCAAAGCTTAAGAAGAATAATACAACATACTATCAGTGCTGCTTATGCTAACTACTATTATTTCACCACACTTGAAACTAATAATGATTTTCTAGGAACACCTATAGCTGCACTCTTCCAGACCTTAATATGAACTTCTGACTGTCCTTCCTTTGTTGGCACCATAGAAGGACCTTTATTGTGAACACTTCAGTGTTGACATCTGTCATAGTACCCTGTTATCATCATAAAAGTACATCAGTTTGATACCAGGTTATTTACAGTCTGCCTTTAAGTCACGGGCTTGAGCTGGAAGCCAAGTGCACCATCCTCCCCACTTAGTGATGGACACAGCACTATTAGCACAAGCTTTGCATAATACAGAGTTAGGGAGCGTATGTGCTAGACCACACTCAGTCCTGCACAGTGTAATCTGGTGTGCTGTGCGATGCCAATACAGCTTACGTAACCTAGACTTAGTAGTCAACATTGCTTTAGGATTATGGTATACTAGGTAACAACTCAGATGCAGACAACATGTAAGACTAGACACTTGAAATGTCAAGGCCAACATCAAAGCTTAATAACTACTTAAATGAAAAGCTGTCAGGATTCAACCACTGCCATTTCTCTTACTTTTCTGACATTTTATGAACATAGTTTCTCTCCATGCCAGTAGAGTGGTCCCCCAAGAAATTTACAGCATGCCTGCAGAACATGGAGATGGTCCACCAGTGGCCTAAAAGATGCAGGTCTAAGCCTAGCTACCTTTCAACTGAAGTTCTTCTCAGAAGAATTAATTTGTTCCAGTAATCAACTGTTAAGTGTTATTATGCTCAAACTTATGATAGTGTTAAAAGGTTTCATTCCAGCCTCCCTTTAAACTAAAAGGGATTCTAGTAGCACCACTCCGTTTGAATCAAGTAACTAGTAACAAAAATTTGGCAAGAACAGTAGTGATGAAAACAGCTATACAGCAATATAGTAAAGTAGTAAAAAAAAAATAATACAGAAATATGGGACAATGAGCTTTAATAATCGTCATGGGATAACAAGCAGGAACAGTGTGCTTATCAAGTAAAGAATATACAGAAACCGATCCAGGAAGTACCTTTATATCAAAGGTTGACCCTGCAGAGAAATGGAAAATAACTTTGAAGTACTTCAGTCCGTATCACATTCTCTCTGCACCACCACCCCCCAAAATGCCCATAGGGAATTCTGTGAATTGTTTCCCCAGATGCCTTGCACACCAGCTGGTTAGGATTAAACATCTTGCCTGCGGCATCTTTTAGGCCTTGAGGCCTAGCATTTTTGACAATGTGATGAACAGCATAGAATTGTGTATGTCCCATATGTTTAAGATAATCCAGAGTGCCAGAAACACTGTTAAATCCATGTACAGTAGTGATAAGGGTTAGAAGAAAACTACAACAGCTATTCTTCAAGTATAAAAGCTACAGCTCTAGAATCGCCTTTTTTTACCAAAACGTACTCATAAAAAAATTGAAGACTTAAATGCTGAGATTTTTCTGTGCCTCTGATTTGCTGTTATTGTAATACATTTAGTACATACAAATCACAAGCTTACTTGCAGAATACTGAGTGCTAGCAAGCACTTTCCATCACAAACACGACCAGAACTTTGTACAAATATTGTAATTGCAATGGATGCAATTACCTCACTCCGAATGACATCGTGCAAGTGAAGGAAAGTACCTCCCATAAAGGAAAAAAGGCAGAAACCCCTAAACAAGCACTGTTTTGTTTACACTTGCACCAAAACACACAATAAAATGAATTTTCACGGTAGAGTCCTCTCTAGATTTTAAAATGTGCACGTGGATTAAGCCAACAGTTTACTCTGAATCAGTGTTTTTCCAGAAGCTGGGTTTAAGTGCCCTGTCCAAATGGACAACTTCCTGTTTGAAGCACCTCAGTTCATCTTTAACATAAGGACCATGTAGGTTCTTTCATTATCTGAGAAAGTACTTCAGACTTGCTAATCAGTGGAGGGCTTCAACTATCTTGAAAGACAGCAAATACTCCTCTGACGAGATACTACTGGTTCAACAAAAACACATAGCAACTTCTGAATTTTGGATAAAAATATAACCCTCAAACTTCAGTTACAAGCTAAGCTCTGAAAAAGAGAAAAGATCTCCTTGCATACAATAGCTGTCAGCTACAGTGCTTTTGATGCTGTTTAACAGTTGTGAGAACACCAACTTATTTTGCTCATATGCTACTGTTAAGGTGTTAAATATTAAATATCTAATTGGCTTAAAGACTGGTCTTCTGAGAATGCTTCCCATTCTCCAAAACGTGTTTTTCTAAGAAGTACAGAAACCTGTAGCATGAAAGTGTGGTTTCCTACATACACTTGCTAGCTGGTAGCAACCCAAAGATCAGTTTTCTGCTATAAGGTTTATTGTTCAGTGTCCATCAAAAAAGTAGTAGGAAGATTTTAAAAAACAGGAAAAGGTACACAGCAACCTTACTCATAGTGATTCAGCTGAGTGATACTGAAAATGTATAAAAATGTATCCTGCCAAAACGAGTTTACTGCTTGTACCCTGCATTATGAGAATTCCTCTAATGCAGTAAGAAAAAGTTTCATAAGATGCCTATGTTGACTTATATAGTCCTAAAAGAAATAATTCTCCAGCTCTTTATGACTGATGTAAAAACCCTTTCCTAATATCAACCTCAGACACAGAGTTAAGCCCATTAACTTTTACCATTCTCTAGGACTGCTCAATAGAGTGTGAATCTGCATTACTGAGCCTACAGTACAAGCTTGCTTATTTAAAAAGCTGAAACATTTTCTTCCATTTATAGAAACAAGACGAGAACCTCAAACTTACTTAAGTAAACTCAAATGAGTTTACTTTTGACATAGCAATGGGTAGTTTATGGATGCACAAGAAAGAAAAGGGGTATATTTTTCTTTCTATGACAAAATATAGAATTACATGTTCATGGCAGAACATATAATTATGCAACTCTTGGTGGTATTTTAAGAGCTGATGCTTGCTCCAAATGTCATTTATACCTCTAACAGACTAGAAAACTTTTGGATGAAGCTCCAGGTCAGCTGAACAATAAAACCATAAGTAATTTTCTTATTGCTTGGAAACTTCCCCTTATCCAACTCCTTGAAAAAAAACCCAACAACCTAACCCTTTAAGTTCTCTCTCAGCATGATACAAACAATCCCAAATAAGTAAAGTTATTCTTCATTAAGCTTTTCTAGTTCTTCTTTATGGGATCCACTAAAAAGCAATCAACCAAGACACAGGAAGAGAAAGTATAGTACACAAATTGGTGATCAAGCACTTCAAATAACAGTTGCTTTTAATGGAAGGTCTCCCTTCACCTGCCTTTATCCAATATAATAATAAAATGAGCATCTGCTAACTTTCTACATTCCACTAGAACAGGAAGCATAAGGGTGTGAATGTAAAGAAAAACAAATATTTGTAAGTCAATTTCATGCCCTGCTGTGTGGCTAGTGATTATACATAAAATACAAGTCGCTATTTTTATAAAGTCAATAGAGACAAGCTCTAGACCAAGAGTGTGATCTCTTGTAACTAAGTGGAGACTCCAAGTTATCAAGCTAGATTTGAAAATTAATATTTATGAAATCAAGGCATCATTTCAGATTGTTTTAGAACAAAACAGTAGTTACATGGTTACTCCTGTGGGTCGAAAGGCAAGGATATAGATTCAATGCATACCAATAACAGCCAAGAAGTAACTTATACCCTCACACATCCTCAGCCCTAATCTCTTTACCCTTTCCAACCTGAGAAAGCTTCTCTGGGACACCAGGATGTTTGACCAATGTGTCGAGTTAGCTATCAAAGTCTGTAGAGTGATTGGGAGTGACGACCGCTTACAACTTACCATTTTTATTATATGATATGAATTTATAGTCCCAAAGCAGAAACAGCATGCCTTTTCACAACTTCTTTGATATAAGGCAGAATCATATATACAATAATACTTGGTTTTGTCAGCCACCACATAATTTTCTATCCAGTTTTGTTTTTACAGTTTATGAGAAGGGCTAGAAATCAGAATTAACTGAACTGCAAATTTACAAAAAGAATCTCAGGTCGGGGGCAGTGGTGTCATTCTTGTATAGAGGGCATTGTCTGTTATAAATCAAGACTTCCTTAGAAAGGAAGCACCGAGCGTACCATGCAGTACCAAAACAAGTACTTCGTTAATAGGCAGATTCAGTGGAGCCAAATTTGAGTCCTGTACTAACAATAGTGCCTGGTATCATTAGACAAAGGAATATTAGCAGTCAAGGCAATATGTTATAAAAATAACACTGCGAACAAGTGAAAGGACTTACGTTTGTCCAAAATGATATTGCATTTAACTGCCCCTCCCAGGGGAAGGGCGCATTATTGAAAGTATCAGAAGCACCAACACCTGGTGTGGGCTACCTCTTTCAAAAGTAAGTAAAACAAGAGGTATCCAGCTAAATAGCCTTTGTGAACTACTGCACCTGATAGAATGCTAGATTTTTCTTTCGATACAAAGGGTGAGATTCATTAATAATACATTATTAGTTATGGATATCTGGCCCATCTACCCAAGTTTTGCCATTTACATTTATTTCTCTTTCATTTTCCAACTCTAAATATGTGTCCTCCTTGACACTGGAGACTGCTCATTGGACACAAGGACATTACTGAAAACTACTTTTTTATTATAAAGCTTTTTCTAGCTTTTCCACTACCTCTAGTTTGTTTATGCCTGTTAAGAAACACAAGAATACAGACACAAGCCCTAACCTTATTGACACAGGAGAGGCAATACTTCAGAAAGCAAGAATCATGGAATGGTTAGAGTTGGAAGGGACCTTAAAGGTCATCAAGTTCCAACTGCCCTGCCATGGGCAGGGACACCTCCCACTAGCACAGGTTGGCCAGAGACCCATCCAGCCTGGCCTTGAACACCTCCAGGGATGGGGCATCCACAACTTTCCTGGACAACCTGCTCCAATGCCCCACCACCCTCACAGGAAAGAGCTTATTCCTTGTATCTGGTCTAAATCTCCCCTCTTTCAATTTAAAGCCATTACCCCTTGTCCTGTCACTAAACTTCCTGACAAAGACTCACTCTCCAGCTCTCCTGTAGGCTCCCTTCAGGTACTGGAAGGCNTCCAGCTCTCCTGTAGGCTCCCTTCAGGTACTGGAAGGCTACTATAAGGTCTCCCGGGAGACTTCTCCAGGTTGAACAAGCCCAGCTCTCAGTCTGTCTTCATAACGGTGTTCCAGCCCTCTGATCATTTTCGTGGCCCTCCACTGGGCCCCTTCCAACAGGTTTCCTGTGTTGAGGACTCCAAAGCTGGACACAGTACTCCAGGTGGGGTCTCGCAAGAGCAGAGTAGAGGGGTAGAATCACCTCCCTCAACCTGCTAGCCACACTTTTGATGCAGCCCAGGATGCAGTTGGCTTTCTGGGCTGCCAGCAAACATTGCCAGCTCATGTCAAGCTTCTTATCTATTAGTACTCCAATTCCTTCTCCTCAGGGCTGTGCTCCAGGCATTCTCTGCCCAACCAGTATTTGTGCCTGGGATTGCCATTTCCCAGGTGCAGGATCCTACACTTGGCTTGGTATGAGGTTTGCACAAGCCCACCTCTCAAACCAGTCCAGGTCCCTCTGGATGGCATCCCTTCCCTCCAGTGTGTCAACCATAAATAGGGACGTGGTAGCGGCCCTGTATTCGTGCACTGGTGAGGCCTCACCTCGAGTACTGTATCCAGTTCTGGGCCTCTCACTACAAGGATATTGAAGTGCTAAAGATTGTCCAGAGGAGAGTCACCAAGCTGAGGGTCTAGAGAACAAGCCATATGAGGAGAGGTTGAGGGAACTGGGTATATTTAGTTTGGAGGAGTCTGAGGGGAGACTGCTCCACGATCTTCCCAGGCACAGAGGCGAGACTGACTGGCCTGTAGTTGCCTGGGTCTTCCTTTTTCCACCTTTTTGAAGATGGGGTTATGTTTCCCCTTTTCCAATCTGCAGGAACTTCACCAGATTACCACGACTTCTCAAATACAATGGAAAGCAGCTCCCTCAGGACCTATGAATGGATATCATCAGGTCCCATGGAATTGTGCAACTTTACATTCCTTTCATGATCTTGAACCTGATCGTCGCCTACAGTAGACTGTTCTTCATTCTCATAGCCCCTGGTTTTGCCTTCTGCAACTTGGGCAGTGTGGTTAGAGCCCTTGCCAGTGAAGACTGAGGTGAAAGAGTCATTCAGTAACTCAGCCTTTTACATATTCTGGGTAACCAGGTCCCTCCTTTCCTTCTGGAGAGGGCCCACAACTTCCCTAGAATTGCTTTATCCCCAATATATCTATAGAAGTTCTCCTAGTTAGCCTTGTTTTAACTTTTCCTGATCTATGCAGTACCCACTGAAGGAAACATAACATGTAAATTAGTTGCAGCACAGATCAGTATTATAGCTCAAAACCAGGGTAGATATACCAAATCTCATCAGCTGTTCTGGATATGGAATTTTAAGATGACTTCCATGCTACAGTTTTAAAGAAAAAGGGTAATATTGCTCTCGACATAAAAATTATTGGAAACAGAAAACAATTCATTTCTCATTTTGTCAGGCATGTATAACTTATAAAAAGCAACTTATAAAAAGCTGCGAGGAGCCAAGGGTCTTTTGGAAATTTAGGCCATCTACTCCTTAGTGCTAATGACACAGAAACCTTGACATTTTATGCTCAGTGCTGCTGCTTCACTCCACTTCCGGCACCTCCTGTGGGGCAACTAATTACTCGCATAATTTGTTAACACCACAAACACAAAAGTTACTTCCATTTAAACAAATAGGTGTAATAAAAGACAAGAAAAACTTACTACTCTGGTTCCTGAGGATCGACGTGTTGCTCTAACGTTAGAGACGTTCCTTGCACTGGCTGGAGTTGCCAGTGGAAGAGTAGTAGAAGGTTGAGGAGGGCTGAAAGACATCAAAGGCAACCTGGTATCTCCTAATATGCATTGCTTGGAATTGGAGTTTTTATTAGTGAACCTCTCATTTTTACCATTTCCTGAATCTCCATCACCAATCTCTGTTTTCTCCTCATTCTTGATTCTTCTCAAGCAGTCCTTTAGTATCAGCTGAGTTGCAGGCTGGCTCAACCAACACAAAAAGAGTTCATCCACCTTCATTTTCAGTACAGGTTGCAGAACTTTCCCAGATGACATTTTCTACCAATTTCCCTTTGTGTTGGGTCAAATTCAAAATAAAGGTTTAATCATCTACTTTATTCCACTTGACTTTCAGCGTTTCGTAGACTCCAGCGTTCCTGTTATGAAAAATATTATCATTTAATCATTTAATGTTTTAACAGAGTGTTAATATTTATTCCCTCAGGATACCAACAGATGTTGGGAGATACACGCTAACATACGACTACAACGTTCTGCAAGTGTGAGCCATTAATTGCCAGAGAATTGCTTTTTAAGAGCATACTGTGTAAATGATGGAGACTGAGAAAGTGGATGCAGTTTCTTTCTCTCTGAAGAGAGCTACCTAACAAGCCTTCTCCAAGAAAATGTATTAACATGCATTCCTTATGCAATTGGCCTTGAAAAAAAAAAAGCTTATAATTGAACCTGCTAAGAATCAAGAGCTAAATATCTAAACAGTTTTTACAAAGCATTGGTGACAGTACAATTAAGAGCAAGTAAAGAAATCTAGCTCTAAGACTGAAGGCTCAACTTGCCTCCTGAAATCTGTGTTTCTAATTGAAAATCTGGTCTTTCATATTGCAGTGCAAGATACGTTCTCCCATGAGTGATGCCCAGCTGAATTCCTGAAGATCCTTCTTTAGGATTTGATTTGCTTGCCCATTTGGTACCACACAGTCATTTGATATTTAAAAACCAATTAAATTGACACTCACTGTTACAGTTTTTAAAGCCAAAGTGAAGTCCAGCATTACTCAAGAACTGAGATGGCAAAATTCCCAGCTGAGTTTCTCACCTAAAATGTACTTTGAGACGCAGAGGACCAGAGCTAAATAGTGCTAATGCAACCCGTTACTATTGTCATCTCTGCAAGCAAATTACTTAGCTATTTGGTACAGTTCAGCCAAATTCCATGCTTCTGCCCATTTCTGTCTTTAAAACTCTTATCAAGATTTAATCCGTGTGTAGAAGGTGGCAAAGATACGTAAATACTTTGCTGAAGAAGCCTTGAAATGAGCACTTGAACTTGGGAACAAACATGTAGCAACTGAATATTAAAATCAAAACTCAGTCTTCATCCTACAGCAGAACTATAAGCCTTGTAATATCGTGCCAGTTAAACTTTTTAAACTTTTACTTCACAGCTAAGTTATGCCGTCGCTGATCCTGAAGCTCCCCTTGTTTCACTGGTGTCTCAGCCCAACGCTTTCACAGGACCGGTGGCAGTGCCCACCCGCCTCAGAGCGGCCCCGGGCCGGGCCCAGCGGTGCCAGCCGGCACAGGCTGCCCAGGAGCGGGGAGCGGCCTGCCACCGACCGCTTACATGGGGCGGGCACACAGACGGCCATAGGGGGTGTATGGCAGCGCCCATCGCGGCGCCGNGGGCGGGCGGGCGGGAGAGAGAAGGGAGCATACCCCCTTCCGCCAGCAGCAGTTCTCAAGCAACGTGGCTTAGTACCGCGCCACCGACCCCACGAGGGACGCAAGAGGACACGGGTAGGAGGCGCACACCGCTACCCGCCCCCCCAAAGACGATGGCCAACAGCCACTCTCACCTGTCGCACTGCCGCCAGGCCCCCCCTCTCCTCCCGCCGCTGCCTTCAAATCCGCGCCTCCTTCCGGCCCGCCCATATCTCGCGAGAGTTCATCTCGCACATACCGGGGACGCGTCGGGCGGTCGCCATGGTAACGAGGGGGGCGGGGGGGAGCACGTTTCTGGTGTGCGTCGTGACGTCACAAGAGAGGGTGCTGGGGGTTTGCTCCCTCCCGCTCCGGCCTTCCCAGCAGCCATTGCGGTGGCCGTGGGCTGAGTGTCAGGAACTTCATAGTGCTGAGGAGGGGACCGTAGGCCGCCTCCCTCCCCCTGTTTTCATTACTGCCGCCCGGCAGCTCTTGGGCCCAGCTCGGCCTCCGGCCTAGCGTCGGAACCTTCCCGGGGCCGGGAGTTCTGCCTTTAGCCTAGTGGCGGTGCGGGTAGGGAAGTGCGGCGTTGCCGAGCGGCCGCTGTGCGTACTGCCCGTGTGGCCCGATCCCCAGGGTCTCCCCGGTGCCGTCGCCTGCGCCGGATTTAGAGAGCAGCTGTGACAAGACTTCGGTTTCTGATCATTGGGTCGCAGCGAGCTCCTTGCTGCCTGGTTTTCTGAGGAGCTAGCAAAGTTTGTTTTGCTTTGCTTTGTTGGTTTTAGCTTGTTTCAGCTACTAAATCCTGTTAAAGGAGGCCACGACATGATATTTCTATGCAAACAGTTGCTGTGCTTGCCATTGCAAATAATAGGATGGAAAGGGAAGTGGAGGCAGCAGCAAATAGAAAGATAACCCCCTTATTAAGACAACAGTGTGTGCCAGTCTGATTGCAGCTCCTTTTTGCGCTGGGTAACATACTGTGGAAACTTCTGGCAGCTTTCATGGGTGCTCCTGCAAGGCTCTTTTGGTAGACTTAGAAGAGCCTCATCCCCGTATGATTTCTCTCCTTGGTATTATATATATATCGGAGTCATCTGTATTTTTACATCAGATCCCTACTTCCACTACTCTCCTTTGCTTAAGTGGTCATACTTCCCTTTGGTTTATTCCTCTTACATTCTTTCACAGATGCTCCAAAGATTTGTGATGGGTTACCTTGAAACTTTACTACTGTGGAAGGGAGGCTGTACTAGTCATGATACCGTTTATATCTTTCAGTAGTTTGAAGAAAAGGCCTAAACATGCTGACAAGATTAAAATGGGATAAGTGCAGGAATGAACTTCCTTATTTCTGGGCTCTTGGAGAGAGAGCACAGCGATAAGACAGGCCAGACACTGAGAGAGATCTAATAGAGATCAATACAGTTATATTTTTGTAATCAAAATAATATCTTCCAGCAAAACCAGTGGTACTGTCGCAAGTATATCAGAGGGCTTTGGTGTACTGCTGTAGACAGTCATATTTTCACAAGTCTTAAAATGAGATTCTGCACCCAAGAAAAGCTGTTGAGTGTTGAAGGTTTTTGAGGGGGTCTCCACTTTTTGAAGCAGAGTACTACTTCCTGCCCATTGGTTGGTGAAGTTTAGAATGTATGTTTTTAGAAAACCAAAGTGGACAAAATGGCATTATTTTAAACTGGAGTAAAGCATTCAACATAACACAGAGGAAGTAGATGTCAAAGAATGGTTATATCTGTAAATACTATTAAAGTAGCTTTAAAGCAGGGGAAAACAAAATGAAAACCCTGTGTTGCGGATAGCGGCAAGATTTTTGGCTGAGAACTGAAGGGCTGAATTAAGAAGACTGATAGCAGAGCCACAGACATGGAACAAAGAGGACTTTTAAAACATTTTGAATGCCTTTGAAGCATTCCTTATTGATGGTGTAGCCATCTGTTGATTGACATGTTGAAGACAGGTGGCAAGAAGGGGATCAGAGAGTGAGCTGACAGAGTTGTAGAGTTGGATATCATCTGCATAGAGATGATGCTCTTTGTTGAAACTGGCAATGAGATCTCCCAGAGGAACGGGAGAAATAAGGAAAAAGAAATGAAAACCAGCACCCCTGGGGAATACACACAGTCGCATTATTCTCTCCTGCATGGTAGTGTATATTCAAAGCAATTCTAATTCTGACTTTATTAGTTTGTCATGATTAACACTGATATGAGAGAGGAATCAATTCCACATGTCTTCTGTTCAACAGAAAGTGCTTTGGGCATCATCCGCCGGTCATACCAATACTTGCAATTGACAGAGGTACTTTGAACATGCCTCTGGATAGATCAGGCCACCTCAGCAGTGTTATCTACTGAGGGATGTGCAAATTTGGACAAAAGTGGAAAAATGCCAGAATTGAACCTTTTGGTTCAGATTGTCTAACAAGAATTCAAACTTGAAATTCCATTTTGACTGCTATTTCCATGTTCTTGCTGGTGTAGTAAGACTGTTCCTTGTCTGTGTTGCTTTCAATATGTGGAAAACAGAAATCTGTTCTAGTGTGTTAGAATTTATGTGAAATGTGTCTATCTGATTTAGGGATGGGGTCCTTTAAGAGTCCATTGCACAATTATTAAATATAAAGTTACCAAGTATGCAATAGCCAACTGATACCTGAAAGTTAAAGTGATGGGGTCACACTTAGCATTATTGTACAAGATGCAGGCTATGCTGCTGATAAGGCAGAGGTCTGATTAAGAGCAAGAGTGGTGTATTGGTGTAACTCATACCAATTAACAGGAGTGCTTGTGTCTAACTCCCCAGCGCAGTGGAGTTGGTACATCCACATTAGTATGTCTACATATCACAGCACCTCCCTCCACGTTGTCTGTGGAGGTACTAACTCTGGTGCAGAAACTGAAGAGCTGCTTTAGCTTCTGGTTCTTGTTGGCTCTGCCTCTGCTGCGTACAGCTTATGTCTGACCTTCTTCTACTGGTCTTGACACACCAGGTGATGTTGGCAGTACTGCCAATATACACTAATGGCTAAATAGCAATGTCCTTCCCTGTCTTTATTTGTTGCTGTTACGGTGATACAGGGCAGGAGTGTTCATTGGGGATGTTCCCATTCCCAGTCAGCAATTCACAACAAGAGCTGGGCTGCGTCTCTGATAACCTTGGGTATGTACAGCTTGGATGTCTGGGTATGAAAAGAGTTGTCCCTACTCCCTCTGTACTTGGCGGGTGTAAAGCGGCATTTCTAAGACTTAATTAGTGTTATCCTGAGGTAAATGTCTAACCTAGGTCAGATGTATGACTTAAAAGGGCCTAATTAATAAGAATCTTAATTAGTATCTAAGGTATCCACAAGCACATTTTAGAAGTCTAAAGTTAGGTAGCATAAATGCAGTCACACTATTCCATTACTTGAGCACAAGGCTGGGTTAGTTGTAGTCTCATCCAGTCTCATAAGTAGAGTCGTCATCATTCCAGGGAGAGTGAGGTTGAGGTGAAACACGTGCTCAAGATCAAAATGCAGTTCACTGCAGGATCTTTACAAGTCCTTATTCTAGAGCTTTTCATATACCTGTCACATTGGGAGGAGAACTACAGTACCTCCTTAGGATGTTGCATTAAGGAGAATATTGCATTTTGATCAGGCTTCTTAACAATGCTTTTGCTGACACATTTCACAAATTTCAAATTTAGGCATCTGAAGTTTGGTTCTAGCCTATATATATGCACTAAAATAACTGTGTCCTGATTTCCTAATGTGCTAACTTAGTTGGAGGGAAGTGTGCTGAATGTCTCTGACAAGCCGGTCACTTTTGTTTAAGTTGCTGTGATTGAGAATTTTGTCCAGAAGGGCTCATTGAGGTGGTGATGCCAAGGTGATGTTCCTTATAAACCTGCTTATGCTATGCAGTCAGAGGGAGTTCAGGAGAGTAGAAATGTTGCTTTCCACTTAGTGACAGATAAAGCCTAGCATTCTGCCACTCAAAAATTGCTAGTGCTAGAACTGTTTTGGGGAGCAGTGGAGAGGACTTTGGGTGCCTTATGCAGCCTCACTTAAAGGAAAGGCTAAGAAAATGGTGATAAGTGGGAATGCCTTAAACTATGCATCTGTACCAGCTAGCCATGCCACTTCATCCTTCCTTGCAGCAGCTTACCAAAAATAGAGCTAGGAGGGTGAACTACAGATCATATGGCCTCCAGAAGTAGCATCATATGCAGACAAAAAAATGTCAGCAATGCTGACTTGGTGCACATGTTACACAGCCAGCAGCGCTCTCGGAAGAGCTTCATATCGAGACTTGAGGCTTAGATTTTTAATGCCTCCTGCCACTTTGAGGTGGAGTGCTACAGTGGTACAGGGTCTGGTTCATTGCTTGCTGATGCACAACTCCTTAAAAGCAAGTCAGAGGTATAATTACAAATTGCTTTATAACTTGCCAGTTCATGTCATGAGTAGAGGCATTTAAATATCCTGTGCTTGAAGATACTTTTTATTTTCTCATGACACCATGTGGTTAGACTAAGGCCTTGTCACTGGCTATCTCTTTACACAAGCAGTTGGTTTATTGTGGGAGTATTTACATTTCTGCAAGGAAAAAAGAGATATGAAATGTAGAAACTGTAGTAGCAGGTGCACTACAAGCCGAAGAAGAAAATTGGTTCAGCAGTTGTTTGCCATCATGGTTTTAGATTCATTCCTACTGCGTATCACTGCAAGGCTAGCAATGGACATTCTTGTACTTTTTACTGAATTACTGTCCGTGTGATATTTTTTTTCCCACAGGGGCCTTGGATTGGGCAATGTTTACAGCAGTCCAGATGTGAAGGCTGGTTCCTCGTTAAGTCACGCTGATCTTCTAATCCCAGGTTCACATACTTCTAGTGCTGTATTTTATCCGATGGTTTTATCTAGCATTGTATCCAGGTCACATAGAGTTTATGGAAAACTGCTTGAAACTCAGTCTCTGGGGTGGTGTTTAACAAGGTGTGCATGAGGATGTTTATGGGGTGTGAGAATGGGAGTCTATTCATTCTCCACGTTGAGTGTTACCAAGCCCAATTCTCTTCTGACCTTGCCCTGGTGCAACCATTAGAGGGAAGAGGAGATTCGGAGCTATTGTGTTCAGCAGCCTGCAAAGTCTGCCAGCTACTTGACTGCTACCATACCATAAACCATGCCCAGGTGCTTGACTCTTGCATCTCCACCACCTGGCTGGGATCCAACCTGCAGGACTGAGATCTAACTTGCTGTTTTGGGATAGAATACACTGTTCTCTGTGTTGCATCAAAGCAGTCTTCATCAAGGCTTCATCAAGGGGGCGGTGTAAAACAGAGATAGTACCTCCACTCATTTTCTACTTTGGCACTTCTAAGGAAATACAAATTGTGTGATGGGTATGTATATTTTTTATCAGTTGGCATCCAGGGCTGTTTCTGAAAGAAGGTGTGTATTTCTAGGGCATGGTACATGTACATGTACATACATGTATACATTAAATGGAAGCTGCAGTACAGTAAAATGTAGGATTTTGCTAGCTACCAGTGGTCTAATTAGCTCCCTGAACTAAAAATAAAAAATAATTACAACTCAATAAGAAGCACATACCTAATAAATCACATTTTTTTTAAATTATTATCTGTTAAATGCCTGGCTGCTTGAGTAATTTTTTACAACTTTGGTTAGATTCACTGTACGCTCTTCAAAGCCAGTAGCAAAATTTCCAGTTTTTATAATGGTATGTGATCAGACACCGATGCTCAGGGGGGTTTAATTCACCACTGCATTACTCTGGTTCCAAGATCTGATCTCTGATTTGACAGCTATTTTCATTCAGCAAAACTAGAAGATTAACTATTTCTAAATTTATGAGCTAATTAGTACACTAATACAAACCACATTTATCATTTCCCTGAGTTTGCTTAATCCTTCTTCATTACAAAAGTCAGTTCAGATGTCCATAAAAGCTTACAGAAAAAGAAAAAAAAAAGTATTTGTTTTCATTTTCATTAGGGAAAAGTGAAAATTCCAAAAGATTCTGGGCAGACAGAGCCACATTCTTTTGCTCTCATTAAAGTCCTTTTAGTTACAGTAGTTAGAGGAGGAAAACACTGTGCAGCTCTAGGCATACGCCTGCAAGGTTGCCAACACCAATAATTTTATCACAAGTTTAATAAGATTTAGTGTTTTTCTTATAAAGCTCCAGCTCCAGAGTCCCATGATTATGAAATAATATTATCTTCCATTAAATGTGTATGTTAAAAAGAACCCTTGTGGTTGTAAAGAAAGTCTTGGAAATAGAAAATTAATGGCTCAGAAATTCTAATTAAAAAAGGTACAAGACCCCCAGATTGATTTCTCTAAAATCAAGATTTTAGAAGCAATCTCAGATTTTGAGAAGTGTTTATTAATCTAAATATTGTGTCAGTAGTGGCACTAATGCCAGCGGTATTACTCCTTGAGTATTTCTGTGTAGGATGTGGTACTACATTCTTGATATTCTTTTCCTACTCCAGAAACTAAGTTTAAGGCACAAAAAACCTGCATATTTTTGTGATTTAAATGCATTGCAGTGCTGAGACCTAGGGTTAAGAGCTGGTTACATATTTCAGATATTGGAGCCAGACAGCAATTCGGTCTAATAATGTGCATGTCTACTATTTCCTGAAAATTTGCTGGTACATGACCCCTTATATGCATATATGTGACCCTACAACAAACTCTCTTATGTGGTGCCAAAAAATGGCATTAGCTTCAGCTGCTTTATTAAATCACTACCCAAGCTGGCTTTCATCTGCAGTGCACAGGACGCAGCATCTCAGCGAGGAACGCGTGGGGTGCCAGCGAGCAGGGCAACCTCTGCTCCCCGCCGCCTTTCCCTATGGAGGAAGAAAAAAAAGCCCTTGGAGAGCTCGGCCAGGGTATTTTGCTCGCTGGCACAATGTTGTTTGGCCTTGGCACACTACCAAATGGCTACCTAGGGCCAAATTACTCCCTTTAAGAGCCCCCGCCTCCCCCAGTCCTCAGTGAGGCAGCGTACCCAGCAGATGAGTGGCCTGGCTGCTAAGAAGCACTTACCAAATAGACTGCAGCTGTGATGGGCTATACTGTTCCCAACTAAATATTCTGTCCCAGAGACGGGACAGAGAAATAGTCCCTGTAATTAATGTTTAGCTTTTAAAATTATCAGCTGAAAAGAGAAGCGAATGTGACAGCTGTCTGCAACTGCCAAGACGTAGATCCAGTGTTTAAACTCATAAAAGATCTGGGTCATTAGAAGAATACTGGCCTATTATGGAAATGAGAAGCCTGCACGCTGAAAGATGACAAAGCTTGCATAATGTCCCACATGGTCCTGGGGAAAAGAACTGAGGTCAAAGAATATAATTTGAATATGTGGGGAGCATTCACAGGGGATAAATTTATCCGGGTGATGCAGACTTTCCTGGGTTTGAGCTGGGTTTCTAATCTGAACCACCCTCCAGAAGAACCTGTAGGGATCCCTGGGTTGTGAAAGTTCCCCAGTGGGGCTTAATGTCCACAGGCTAATATGGCCTTTGGGAGTAGTCCCCATGGTAACATGAAACCAGATCGTATTAGTATTTAAATGCTGGTGTTTCCTGACTTTAAAGGACCTCCTCGCATTGCCTTACCATCCTGACTCCGTACCTAGCCCTTCTACAAACAAGGGTACTAAGAAAGTCTCTGGAAAGGTCAAGATCTGAATGGAACTTTTCAACAAAATTAAAACATTTTTCTGATTGCCTTTTTTCACCATTTTTCACATTTATACCATTTTTCACAAATTTCTTTCGTATGGATGTCTTAAATATTGTGTATTCCTACAGCAGTGCTCACAAAAGATCTAAATAAATGCCAGCAGAAATAAATGCATGCAGCAAATATCCTCGGTGTTCTGGACCTTGAAATGCAGCTAATAGGTTAGTCAGAAGTATGTTCTTATTTCGCATCCTATTCAGGAGAGAGTGCAAACTTCTACTTGAATTACTTCAAAATTACTGGGGTTGTTCAGCCTGGAGAAGAGGAGGCTGAGGGGAGACCTTATTGCTCTCTATAACTACCTGAGAGGAGGTTGTAGAGAGGCAAGGGTCGATCTCTTCTCCCAAGTCACAGGAGATAGGATGAGAGGAAGTGGCCTCAAATCGTGCCAATGGAGGTTGGATGTTAGGGAAAATTTCTTCACCAAAAGGGTTGCCAGATATTGGAACAGGCTGCCCAGGGAAGGGGTTGGGTCACCATCCCTGGAGGTATTTAAAAGACATGTAGGTGTACTGCTGAGGAACGTGGTTTAGTAGTGGTTTTGGCAGTTTTAGGTTAACAGCTGGACTTGATCTTAAGGGTCTTTCCCAACCCCAATGATTTTACAACTCTATGAAAATCATGTACTTAACTTCTGTTCTATGACATCTTATAAGCTCTTTTTTTGGGTTTCTCGTTATGTAAAGCACTCTGCACTTTTTCCCTTTGTGTATCTATTTGGCATCTGTTCACTTTAACCTACAAAATCATATGTTTTAATGACTTCTATTCCTGCTAGTCCTCAATAGGTAAGGGATCTGGGCTCTATTTTGTCATTCTTCAGTGGAGCTGTTGGTTGCTTTCATTGCAGAACCTCTTTTACAGCAATGCAGTGATGCTATGGAGTTTGGCTCCTAAATTGCTCTTGCAGGGCAAAATACAATCTTTTCTTACCTGAGGCTTGACTGAAATGAATATATTTGTGTGTCTCTCTAGGCTCAGCTCTTCTCCTGCGCCAGTGCATCACAAGTTACTGTTGCTGCTAGTGTTCACCATTTCCTGCTGATGTTTCTTAATTTGGAAGTTAGTTCAATATTAAGAGCTTCTACTTGTGAATGTTTCTAATGTAGCCATTATCCCTGACAGTCCGAGCACTTACCCTGTTCCCCAGAGTGATTCTGTGCGTGCTTTGGCCATGTGCCTCATACCTTGTCTTTACCCTGTGGCTGTGAAGCTGCACAAGCTGTTTAAGGTAAACTCCATTGACAGGTTACTTCCAGAAGATAAATGCCCAGTGAGAATGCCTGGCATCCTGCAGAGCTCCCTGTTCCCACGTAGGAAGCTCGAGTCTGAGCTCTGTCTCTGTGAGCTGCTTGTGGAAGTGGAGGAAGGGCAGATGTTCTCCCTGGGCTGTGAAGGTAAATTGGAGAAGTTGTTCTGAAGGGGGCTTTTCCTCACCAGCCTGGCCTGGATAGCGGCTGTGCCCCGGATGCCTGTGTGTGAGGTGAGAGGATAAGCATGGAGAAGGCTTCCCCTTTTGCACCAGAGTACGGTCAGTAAAGGCAGCCTAAGGCTACATTTTTAACAGAGTGCCTTAACGTTTAGGTTGCTGCAGTGCAGTCTTAAATAAGTGTGTGGTGCCTACAGTTAAGTGTTCCTTGTGGCTTCAATACTCCAACTAAATAGAAAAATAATAACTTTAATACAGTACTTAAAAACCAAAGAGGATAATTGCACACATCTCTAGAAGGGAAGAAAGGACCTGTTGGTGGAGTTTTAAAACAAAACCGTTATTTATGCAACGTCATTGTCCTCCTGTTTTCCTGGAGACATCTTGTTCAAGTCCAAGTGTCCAAACATGCTGCATCAGTAGGGTGGCGCCAGGCTGAAGTCATTCAAATCAATTGCTGCTTTGGGGTTGAACTTCAAAAGCAACAAGACAGTTTTCCAAAATGAGGTGGGTGGTCCTTTGGAAATAATGAGGTACCTGGTAGTGTTACTTGACAAAACTTTTGGGGATGGAAATGAAATGTTATAGTAGTTTAGTATATCAGACGACTTGAAGTGATTAAAAAGGATGTGTTTCTTTCTCTAAAAGCATTTAAAAACATGTTAAAAGGTTTCAGTAAGCCAGCACTCAACATTGCAGGTGCACACTAGAGACAGATCTGATTTTCCCCCAGTTTTGTACTCATTCATTTGAGCACTCTAGGAAGATGCCCACGTTTTCCCTCAACAGCTGCTGCTTTTCACATGTTCTAACCTACATAAATTCTTAATGTTTTACTATACTTTTTGCAGTGGAGATGTTATTGGTTAGGTAATAAGAAAAAGCTGTAGTTCTACCGTGTAATGTGCATTTTTTGCACCTTATGAGAATATTGAATAGACTTCATTATTTTTTTCAATACAAGTCTGAATTCTACCATTTGATTACCTGAACCAAAAGCATTTCAATTTGCCATCCATCACCCTGACCAGTGTAAAATGCTGAATATTCAGATTAAATTGGAACTTTTTTTCTATGAATAAGGAATTTGATTCAATTCTATAATATACAGTGTCTCTGGGGAGAGGAAATTGAGCTGAAGGTCGCCGAAGGCAAGTGAGAAAATTGTATTATCCAAATACAAAATTCTTTTTCTTATCATCAAAACCTGAAATACAGCCATGGGGAATAAGGGGGTCAAGAGAGAATTCAATTAGAGATGAAAATGGAAAAGGTGCATTTTTCAACTTACCTTTCATTTTTCCAAACAAGTGGCAGCAGGGAGCTGTATAAGGACAATGAAATATTTGTCAAGCAGTTTAAACTTAAAAAAAAAATAAAAAAAATCAGAAAACAGTCTCAATCAGTTATAAAGAGATAGTAAAAGTCCATATCAACATGGAGTGTCCAATTCTTCATAGCCTTAAGCACTGCAGTTCTAGCTTGTTAATCAGTGGAGTAGGAGAGATAATAAATACCTAATTGCAACAATTTATATGGATAAAATTGTCATGTTAAGAGAGAACAATTCTCAAATATTGATAATCAGTTTTCCCTGTTAGACAGTTTGCGGTAACAATTTCTGCACTTTTCACTCCATAACTCATAATGTTAAATGATAAATATTTGAAATAATGGTAGAAGTATGGTGGTGCTCAGCCATAAAAATGCTTGCTTTTATCTTTATTTATTTTAGTGTTCCTCTTTATTTACTTTTGTGCAGCTACCAAGAACCTATGAAATGAACCAGACCCTGTCCAACGTGGCCACCTCTGAAACGTTAACCATTACAGAGACATGCCGTGATTTAGTGAGGAGATGCTGCACTTTGCTCTGTTCTCAGCTGCAAGACTGCTGTCACTGCTGCCTGTACACCTGTGTCTGCAGGATGGGTTTCCTCCTGTTAAAGGCTTTCTAGCAAATGCTGAGGCTAATTTTAGAGGAAAGGAGATTTCCGGTGAGATCCTAGAATGCTAATTTAGCAACTTCCTAAACTTGCTGCTTAAATTACCCAGTGATTTACAAAATTAGCTTGAGATAGCGCAGGGGTTCTTAGTCGGTGTCTGTACTTGTCAGTTTTGTTTGCAGTCATTTCCTAAGCATTTGTTTTTTCCAAGATGAAATCACTGTGGTATTTACAGAAACCTTTCTATATTTGGTAAGTGATAATTTTGAATAGTTTATCATTACGTAACTGTTTAACAATCTGTCTAGTTAGAATAGGCGGTACCATATATAACCAAACTTTCAAATATATTACAAATCCAAGTATCACTTCATTTATACTGCAAGTACCAGTTCTACATTTGGGTTGGATCCAATATCACCTAGAACTTAGTGAAACTGTGCTCATATTCATGGAATCAGAGAATTGTCAGAGTTGGAAGAGACCTCTAGAGATCATCTAGTCCAACTCACCTGCCAAAGCAGGATTGCCTACAGCACAGTACTCAGGTCAGCATCCAGCCAGGTGTTGAAGGTCCTCGTCCTATCACTGGAAACCACTGAAGAGCCTGGCTCCATCCTCCTTCAACCCATCCTTTAGGTACTTGTAAACCCTCAGCCTTCTCCAGGCTAAAGAGTCCCAGCTCTCTCAGCCTTTCCTTATAAGGGTGGTGCTCCAATCCCTTAATCATCTTTGTTGCCCTACGCTGGACTCACCCCAGTATTTCCCTGTCTCTCTTGAACTGGGGAGCCCAGAACTGGATGCAATATTCCAGTTGTGGCCTCACCAGTGCAGAGTAGAGGGGGAGAATGACTCCCTCGACCTACTGGCCAGACTTTTCCCTGTGAAGCCCAGGATCCCATTAGCCCTCTTGGCAACAAGGGCACATTGCTTGCTTATGGAAAGTTTGCTATCTACTAGGACTCCCAAATTCTTCGCTGCAGAAGTGCTTTCCAGCAGGTCTGCCCCTAACCTATATTGGTGCCTGACATTCTTCCTCCCCAGGTGCAGGACCCTACACTTGCCCCTGTTGAACCTCATTAGGTTCTTCTCTGTCCGGTTCTCCAGCCTGTCCAGGTCATGCTGGATGGTGGCACAGCCCTCTACAGTGTCAGCCAGCCCTCCCAGTTTGGTATCATCAGCAAACTTGCTGAGGATACGCTCTGTCCCCTTGTCCAGGTCATTAGTGAATATGTTGAACAAGACTGAACTGAGTATTGACTCTTGGAGGACACCACTGGTTACAGGCCTCCAACTTGACCCTACTGCATTAATTACAACCCTGTGAGTCCTGTCACACAGCCAGTTCCCAGTCCACATCACTGCCCCCTCATCTAGCCCACACTTCCTCAGTTTCTTTGAAAACTTTGAAAAATTTGAAAACATTGTTGCTCCTGAAGCTAACTGCAGTCATCTCTGTGATATACCCTGGAAAGCAAGTCTTCAAACTTTACCCCAGTGTAATAACCTGAGTCTGAACATTGCTGTTCTTGTGTATTTTTAATCCTGTGTAATTATTAAAAGCATGTTATATTGAGTATGAAGCTATTTTGCCTTTCAACAGAATAGTCTCTTTTTACAAAACTGAAATTGGCAAACACAGCCCTCAGTTCTCTACTGGTGCATGTGCTGGATGTGCAGATGTGAAATTAGGCCTTTTGCCACTTTGTGAGCACAGGCACTTGGTATTGTTAGGAAGCAGAAACAATGGTGTGGTACTCAGCACATCTCTCAGTGCGTGACACAATTCAGAGAGATGAATCATTTTCCCACAAATTTAGTGGTTCTTTAGAACACGTGGCCTGAACCTTGCTCAAATGGGCCTTTTCTTGTTCCATGGGACAGAAATCCCAATTATTGTTGGTTTTTTTTTTTTTTTGTGTAAAACAAAAGTGTTTCAATTTTGCTAGCCTGTTTCATTTGAAGTACAATGGATTGTGTTATATACCCTGAAATGAACTGCAACGAAATTATTTCAATGGGAATTCACTTTTTATACATTTATTTTTTTTAAGATCTTACCATGCACCTGTCTGTATTTTTAAGTGCCAGAACACTTCTGTAAGACTCATGCCTAATAGATTCGCTGGCTTTTGGTGGAAGCAAAGAGGCTCTTCTGCCCAGATTGGATTGCAAGATCAGGGTCTTTGTAAAATAAAATTCCTACTAGATGGGTTAGGAGTGTCTGCATGTTACATATATAGAAATTGGAATAATTTTTAGTTTTTTGAAAGGTGACAAAGAGTTTTATATTTCAGATCTAATGAAATAAGACTTACTTAAATTTCCTTTTCAACCTATCACAGGAACAAGAATTTCATCCACAGTTGCTTAATTTTTCAAAGTGAAGGAAAAAGGACATTACACAGGTAAGAGTATTCAGTCTGGTTCTATTTGAATCTAGAGAACTTCCTTCTTTTTGACAAAATGTAAAATTAATGTTTTTTGAGTCTGCGGACTTCACTAACCTAAGAAAATTAAAAAATAAAGGGAGTTTTACTGAACTGAAATGAAATAGGTCGTTAGAAGAAAATCAGCCTCTGGTAAAGGGAAGTGAAGAAAAATGATAAAGAGAAATCACATTGACAGAAACCTCAAACATTATGGAAACAAGTAGGTCAAAAGAGTTGTTCAAAACAATATACCTTTGGAGTATATATTATCAAAAGCACGATTAATTCTTTAGGCAAAAAGACACCTGAGATCAAACAGATGCAAATTTTTAGCTAACCATTAAACGACTAGTTGGGTGATGGGAACAAAAGAAAATATATACAGTGCAGAAAATTAAGCCAAGTGATTATTAGAATTAAATTTTCCCCAAATACTGTCAAAATAAAATAAATGCACTAGATGTTTCAAAGCAAATTCAAGCCTCAGTGTTTGGGAATAAAGTTCTAGGGGGTAGAACTTCTCTCGAATTTGATGATTAAATCCCAAGATCTGGGGAAGGGAGTTAAAACCAATGTTAACCACCTGGACTGTAGAGAATAACTTACTTTTTTTTAAAACTAACTTTGACAGACTGTGGACTGCTGGAGAGTGCTGCAAAATAGAGGTTATGCAGTAAAGCAGCAGTTGGGCAGAGACTGGCATCAAGCAGAACTAAACATATGCTGTGAATGTGACAAGGTATAACAGAAAACCTTCCCTTCCCTTCAGAGGTCTCATTTAAGGAACAGAAGGGCCAGAAGATGTGAGCAACAAAGAAGGAAAGGGATTATACTAAAGGCCTAACGATGATGTGCACTGTGTGTCTCTTGTAAGACGCTGGAGATCCTCAGCTCAGATAAAGTCAATGTGAGTTGAGGCTGGTTACCGCCTTGTGCTTGGCAAAGCCAAACCAATGATATAAAAGGCCAGAGACAGTTAGAGGCTGTGCCTGTGTTTGAAAGCTGAATGCAGGATAATTGCTTAAATGGTACAACAGTGTTTGAAAGCACAGCCTCCTAAGTGCTCTGTAGTAAAGTGAAGGAAATATGTCAGCTAGGTAAGGGACTGACCTACTTAATCAGCTACTTTGGTGAAGACTTTTTAAAATATCTAAACTCTTTTCAACGCAGTGTTAAAATTATGATGTCAAGCATTCAATAGTCAGGAGTTCCCAATGGGTAGGGCAGTAAGCTCAGCCCTATTCTATTTCACAGTGGGGAAAACATTATACAGATGGAGCAGGAGACACAGTCAGTCGTTTGCTAGAGCGACACGGCCATGTAGAATTGCAAGTCCTTTAGGTTCTGGACCGGCATCGTTAGAGCCAAATTGTAGCAAGGCTTATGTGCTAGTGAAGGGTCAATGCACTTTTTACCACTCTGCATCATTGACACTCTACATCACGGACACCACTCAGGGGATGAGCCGGGCTTCTTGGAATTGTTCCAATTCTCACCTTGTCCCTGGCTGTGCTGCCCTTAGAGAAGTGGGGAAGGACAGGAAAATGTATCAAAAAAAGTCACTGTCCCTCATATGACCCCTGCTGGACTCACAGAAAATAAGCATCAAATGCTTAACAGTATGGGACTATCCTTTCTAATGCTGTTCTTAAATTTCTTGCCATTTTACCAAAGCATGTAGGAAAGCCCATAAGGAGCAGAAGACAGAAGAGATATTTTTGGAGCGGGACAGCTGGAGAGATCTCACTTGAGTAAGTGAAAAAATTTTATGACTGTGCCGACACATGTAATACATATCTTTTTTCCCCTCTGAAGTTTTCAACTTCAGCAGCTTACAAATACTGTTGGTTTTATGGGCCATGGTATGCTGACCAAAGGATCCGTTCCAGCTCCCATCGATACTGCTGGAGGAAACCTCTCTGACTTTAAGGGAGCATGGCCTTAGCAGCAGTGTGCAGCTGTGTGTGCCTTGGCAAGAGTGGAATTTGCTACCCACATAACAACACAATTTCTGAACAGCAAAATGGGCAAATGGTGTATATAGCATAACAGACAACTGGTGGAAAAAGGTCCTGCTCAGGGAACTCTGATGTGAAGCATAATCTGGTAAGGGGAATACGGTAGTTAACTCTGTATATTTTGAGTCAGACTCTTAAGTGAGATGTTGGACACCTTGAGCTTTAATGATCTCAGTGAAACTTAATGTTGCAACCAGCAGGATACTGCCTTGGTGGGACAAATAGAGATGCAGGTGTACTACAAGACAGTTTTCTTCAGTAAAATATAAGTAGACTAAAAGCAAGCAGAAACTGCCCGAACTGGGTAACCATACTCCATGGAATTGTTTGTTTCATATACTAGAAATTTGCAGAGTGGCAACCCCCTTCCTCCAACAGTTTCCTTCTTCATTTTTGTAACTGTACAATATGAGGGGAACAACATACAACTGAGTTCCTTTTAGTTATAAGACTAAAACTCTTTTTGTTCAGCTGCAGTGCCATTATTGCAACAGTAAACAAGAAGAGTGATCAATTTTAAACTGATAAGCAATGAAAATTCTCACTGGGTAGAGTAAGTTATGTTGAGGTTATTTGGTGAGAGCAGATTAGAAGAAAGCTGGCACTCGTGTTTATTGAGCTTAGGAAAGTAAACTCACACTATTGNTTTTTTTTTTTTTTTTTTAGTTATTAACAACAAATTGCATATATGCATATTGGCAGTTAAACCTGAACTTGTTTCTCCCCATGCCTGAATATATACCCATGTACTAAACACTTTACATACAGAAATAGCTGAAAAGCCCAGAGTGTGGCTCCGTCAGAGCTTTTCCTGTTTACTTTGTTGTCTGTTACCTGCTTGAGGGTAGAAAGGCTTTGCAGAGGGATCTGGACAGGCTGGATGGATGGGCTGAGGCCAATAGGATGAGGTTCAATAAGGCCAAGTGCCAGGTCCTGTGCTTGGGTCACAGCAGTCCCATGTAGCGCTGCAGGCTTGGGGCAGAGTGGCTGCAGATCTGCCTGGCAGAAAAGGACCTGGGGGTGTTGGTCGACAGCTCATTGAACATGAGCCAGCAGTGTGCCCAGTGGCCAAGAAGGCCAACAGCATTTTGGCCTGTATTAGGAACAGTGTGGTGAGCAGGACATGAGAGGTGATCATACCCCTCTGCTTGTCACTGCTGAGGTCCCACCTTGAATACTATGTCCAGTTTCGGGCCCCTTACCACAAACCCCCACATATTAAGGAGCTGGAGTGGGTCCAGAGAAGGGTCACGAAGCTGGTTAGGGCTCTGGAGAATAAATCTTATGAGAAAAGGCTGAGGGAGCTGGGCTTGTTCAGCCTGGAGAACAGGAGACTGAGGGAAGGCCTTATCACTCTCTACAACTGCCTGAAAGAAGGTTGTAGAAAGGTGGGGGTCATAGGCAACAGGACAAGAGCAAATGGCCTCAAGTTGTTCCAGGGGAGGTTCAGATTGGATATTAGGGAAAGTTTTTATACTGAAAAGTTTATTAAGCACTGGAGTGGGTTTCCCAGGGAAGTTGTTGAGGTGCCATCCCTGGAGGTGTTTAAAAGATGGGCTGATAGTGCATAGTGGCATGGTTTAGTAATAGGGTGTTTTTTTGTGTTTGTTTTTGGTTGGCTTTGTTTGTTTTGGTTTTGTTGTTTTTAATTATAGTTAGGTTGATGGTTGGACTAGGTGATCTTAAAGGTCCATTCCAACCTGGACAATTCTATTCTATGTTTCTATGTTTCTATGATTCTATGATTCTATGATTCTATGATTCTATGATTCTATGCTTCTGTGGTTCTGTCATTGATTCTATGATCATAGGCTTACTAAAATGCAGCTATCATTTGGTAAAACTTTTAAGCTTAAGATCTGTCCAAGAGGTTGCTTTGCTTAAGTGCAGAGTGCAATTAATACCTTGCAATCAGGAAGAAAGAAATGCATGTAAAAAGATAAACCCAGTCATATAATTGGGTTATATGACTTTGTTACAGAAGAGTCTTTCTTAGAAAAGATACCAGGTTGGCAGACATAGAACTTTCACACTATTTATTTCTTTTGCTAATCGAGTCTTACAAAAAGAGAATAAATATCTCTTTCCTTCTCCTCTCCACAAGCAATAACCAAAGTAGAACCCTCTCTGGGCCATACCTTATACTTTCCACCTACCCAATTGCCAGAGACACAATTCAGCTGAGACTATATACACATGCATGACGATAGACTTGCCAGCCTTGCATGATGGGAAGGGAGATTCTGGTTGGAGAAAGCGAAAGGAAAAAATTAAGTACCACACGAAAACTGTTGAGTTTTGAGCTTCAGATGACATTACACAGCATAGGACTTTAAAGCATCCTCTCAGTACAGAAAAAGTACAGCAAATATAAAAAACTAGAAAATCTAAACTAAGTAGACCAAACCCATATTGGTGAGTCTGTTGCCAGGTAAAAAGGCTTATTGTGGATAAATCGCTTCTAGATGTAGAAAGGAGAAGCCTATTAAGCTTTGGGAAACTCTTTCTTATATTCTCTAATGACCATGCTGCTGTCTGCTGAAGAAAGAATGTGAATTATATTGCTAAAGACGTGCAGGGATTCCTCAGTGGTAACTCTGCGCAGTTTATCAACTAAAGCCCCCCTTCTTGCCATCCCCAAAGGCTGAAACAGTTAGTTGAACGGGCTTTAATATGAACAGGGCATAAAACACCCATCAGCTAGTATGCTACTGATATAACTTTAAGTGTTTTACTTAAAAATACATAACTGTGAATACTGAACTCCTTAGATAACTCCTCTGAGGATGAGTAAGGAAGCTTCAAATTCATCTGTTCTAAATAACTAAAGATGTGAAGGGTCTGTGCATGTTACCGGGAATCTTCATGCTGTTTAATCAAGGCGGGATAATTCTAGACATACTGGGGGAGTGAAACACTATTCCTTCTCCAGAGTCTCTGAAGACCACCCAGGTGAATTTTTATTTCAGAGGAGAGTAAGAAAACTTCCATTTCCCCTGAGTCTTCACTTCTTAGCACATGTGGAAACTTGTATTAACCTCAATTGCAACCTTGGCCTCAGTTGCAAGACAGCTTTTCCAAAATGTTTCTCCAAGTAAAGAAAAATACAAAGAATATCCCATTACTGTCACAGCTAAAGGATTGGTTTTGTTTCTTTACACTGTAGGAGCTGGTGTAACTGGCAGGTACCTAATCCTGTCTTTGGGGACACGGGAACAATGTCCCCAAAAACCTGCAAAAAATAAGGGAAAGAATTTCGTTCTTTTTTGGCACCTGCACATGCCCTGGGCTGTGCACATACTGTATCTCCCGCCCTGCCACTGCAGTGACTCTGGGTCCTATGTGTAGTGATAGGTTACCTCATCAGCACTGCAAAATTCCTAAACCTTTCCTGGGAATGTTGGACTGGCTGTTTCTGAAACGAAGCTTATAAATTGCATCGTCAACTACCAGGAGAAGACAGAGTTGGACTTGTATAGGTGCAAGTATGTTTATACCCATAGATCAAGGAAAATCTGTGCATATCCATGTTATCTATTCATCGAGAGGGGAACCACCTCTCTCCTGTAGTGCTGCTGATGTACTGTATCACTACAAATATGGCCCAGAGTCACTGCAGTGGCAGTATGGGTGACACAGTATGTGCACAGCCTCGGGCAGGTGCCACTATCAAAACTAATGTATCAGATAGATCTCTCTCTCTCTCTCTCAGATGATAATGACATAATAGAAATGCTCTCCTATGTTTTAAAGACATGTGCCTCTCGGTCTCCTTGTGATGTTTAATCAATTTTTAATTTCACTTAATATGTATAGTAATTTTCAAGTTGTGAGAATTTTTATATTATTTGGGATGGGCTAGGCAGAGTTAACAGTAGAAATTCCAATCTGTTGCTTTAATTATTTCCTGTCCTAACAGAAACTTCAGCCTGCCAGCTACTTGTGAGGCAGTAGCATGTGTGTACTCTTTGTGATTGACTGACTGATCGACCGCGCCTCTGGTTTTTGCTGCTGTTTTTGTGGTAGTTGAAGAAGCAACTACGTTTATGGCAAATCGGGTAAATTAAATGTCAGAGGCGCATAAAGCTGTCTTATACTAGCATTCATAAAAGAGGTTTTTCCCAGTAACAGATGGCATGTATGTCTCCTACTAGCAGAATATTCCTCATTCTGAATATCTAAATAAACCCCACAATTGTGCAAAGGAAAGATTTTTGAATGCTACAACCAGAGGTCTGGAGTATTTTTTCTCCTGAAGTGCAGTGCTGTCACACTGGTCTACTGAAGCAGTTTTTTCCTTTCGTTTTGCTCTATTTGATAATGTAACTATAGAAGGGAGTATAACAATATTCTTGCGTCATAAATGCTTCCCATGATATGATGCATATGAAGTGTAGTCTATAAAAATACCATGAAACATCAAGTCTAGATTTCAGCAAAAATAAAATTGTTATCTATGTGGAAGGATCGTTGTCATTCTGTGTCCTTTATTGTTGCTGGTGGCAGTCCAGAACGTTGACTGCATTCATTGTCACTGGTGTGCAGTACTGACAAGTCTGCCTGATCCTGTACCCTTACAGCAAGTGCAGATTCAGGCAGCCGGAGCTGAAGAAGAGAACCAGTATTTTATTTAACAGGTCTTTAAAATGAAATCTCTGTTGTCTCTGTGTTAGTGTCTATGAAACAATGATCTCGATGTTTTTAATTAAGCATACCCTCCCCTTGATAAACAGAAATAAGTGCAGTTTATGGAATAGATCAGTAAACAGCCTATAGAACAGGCAGCTGGTGTTAGTTCTTGGTCAGTGGGTCTTGCCATAAGCTGGTTTCATTTACCCTGATGTTTGTTGCAGGAATAAAAGTGTGTCTGTACTTCTAAATTTCAAAAGCCGTTCTGTGTGAAATATAACTATGAGAAACTCAAGTAACATATCTTCTTTGATTTTTGCCTTCTCTGTCAATCTATTTTATCATGTAGGAGTGTAATATAGTCATGTTACCCCCTCTCTTCTGATTGCATTGTCCTATAAGATCGAATAATACACTATAAATGTGACACTAAATAGTTTCTCAGCATTTCCCTGGCTTCTTCCAGGGCTGGGAGAAAGAACTGAATCTCACTGGGAAACTAGCCATTTTCCATTTTCAGTGTGACTTCATTGTCACAGTGGTTTTAGTTGCTGAAATTTTGAGCAGACATGTGGTTGCATATATATATGTGTGTGTGTGTGTCTCACAAACCATGGAGCAAGTTTTGTTATTCTTAGACCTTGTACAAGTTAGTGTGTAAGGTCTAACTAGTGTAACTTTTAGCAAAGGTAATTTTATATTTCTAGGAAAAGAAACTTTTTCTTGACCACTTAATCTAAGTGAAATAAAGATGTGCATTATGGCCTCTCAGTGCTGTGCAGCCTTAGCGTAAAGCCCTGGAAGGTGGGTAAAAGGGGCAATGGGAAAAAAAGCCAGTCAAAGATATATGATAAATTAATAAACCACATGTCTGTGTCTCCAGAAGTTATTGCAAGGCTAACACTCCCGCCCATGTAATGCTATTACTGTTTATTGATTCTTGTGACAGTGAAAATGGCAGAAGATAGTGCAATGAAAATTAAGACAGCTAGAAAATAACATTTAAAAGCAGCATTGGGCTGGTAGAGGGAAGAGGAAAATCCAGATGCCAAACGTGTATCCTTAAATCCAGCAGAAATTGGCTCTCTTTTCTTTCTCACACATACATTGTACATAGGAAATACCATATCAAACTTCATTTTCCCCTCATTTGAATCCTTGAATCCCCAAAAGAAGGTCCTTACTGGTAGACCTAATGCTGTGCTGAAGGTAAGAGACAGAGAAGCCCTAACACTGGCCTGCTGTGATGCAGAAAACAGCTCTATCAATATCTTGGTTTCCTGTGGGCTGCATTCACCAAAGAAGGGGGTGTGATACACGTGATCAGTGTTTGAAATGCAAACATGGCACAACAGTGGCTTGGATTCCTATGATGCCCGCCTGGGACTGAAAGGTTTGGGAACCTTGGCTGGTGTACTCCCAAGAGTCTGGCTCAGTACTTCTCACCCATGTCCATGAGGTGTCCTTTCCCTGGGATTGTTCCCATCAACAGACCAGTTTTGTGGGTCCAAAGGAAGATGAGGAATTTCTTATTTAATTATTTTGACATGATCCCCACATGGTCATCTGATCCAAAGAAGCAGGTGTAAAACAGAGCTCGGAGCCTGGCCCAACTCCAATGGCTGATAAGTTGGGAAATGCAGAGTGACCCCAGGCTTAGGGCAGTCCAGTGCAACAGCAGTGCAGGACAGGAGACAGCATAGGTGTCCTGGTTTGAGGTAAAACAAACAAATTTTCTGTTCAGTAATTTTACTTTTTTAGCTGAGCCTCTTCTAACTAACTAAACTCTGAATTTAACAGCACATTGTTCAGAAACTGTTCACTCTCACGGTGATAAGACCTGATTATCCCAAAGGATGGTCTGCAGAGAGGCCCTTGCTCATACTTATTGCGAGAACAACCAAGGTCAGGTCATTTTGTTATTTGTCCCATTGGAGGCTTGGAAGTGGAAGAACATCGAGGGGTCACACTCTTAAGGAGGATAGGACAGGAGAGGTGACCCTAAACTGACCAACTCGGGTATTCCATCCCATCAGCATCATGATCAGTATAAAAGCTGAGGGATCAAAGGGTCAACTCTCTTCGATGGCCAACGTCTGAGGAAGACCCAGTCTGTTTGTCTGCCTTAGATCCCAATCTGAGCACTCCTGACTCCATTTACGGAATCCAGCTCCCGTCAGTCACCGAGTCCAGTCTGGGACTTTTCCTGATGCTGCTGGTGACATGGTCATCATTCCAGGAGCTTGATATAGTTTTGTATATATTGTATCTATTTTGTTATTTTCTTCTTTTATTTTCATTTTAGTATTAGTACTTCATTAAAGTAGTTTGGTTCATTCTAAACTCATAAATCTCCTCATCCTCTTCCTCTCCTTTCTTTCTGGGGGAGGAAGGGCCATCTGTCAGTCTCATTTTGGTAAATTTGGCTGAAACCACAACAATACCGAATAAATTCAGAGTAACTTCTGTTTGCAACTTTAGCCCTGTGCGCATGAAGGAGAAGCAAGTATTTTGCCAGGTCCTGAATAACTGGAGAGGAATTTGTTGCAGAGATACCACAGTTACTGCTGGACACAGAGCTGGAGCTGTATGGGCTGGCAGGAGTTTGGCTGCAGGTCGCCGATGGCCAGAAGGGGACTATCTATGTTACCCATGTGTCAGTTTTTCCATTGGCTTTTGCCAACACTCCCAGTTCAACCCCAAAACTGTCTTTCAGCAATATTGCCAGTCTGTAAAGGGAACACTGTTCGAGAGCTGATAGCCACAGGTTCAGCAAAAATAGTTCCTCGTTAGTCCCAAAATGCAGAATTCCCAGAACTGCTGCCTGTGCATGTAATGCAGCTGATTTCTCTGCCCTTGACACCACTTTCTGTACTTGTTTGCTTTGGCTTGTTATGCCCCGCCATGTCAGATCATAGTCCTGTCATTTGTCCAGCTTCTCCATCTTCTATCCTATTTACCTGCTGCTTCTCACACGAGCAGTGATCTCTTTGGTTCGGGTCCCCAGTGGCTGTGGCTAGCGTTGCTTGTGCGTCAGTCAGTCAGTCAGTCAGTCAGTCTTTCGCATTTGCTGAAAACACACTGCCCACACTTCTCTTCCTGCTTATAGAAATATATATTTGTTTCATAGACAGTTGTGTGCAATGAACCCTGGGTCATATACGGGGCTTCATTTCTCTGGTCCTATTTTTGGGGGGGTTTATTTAAATATCTTCAGCAGGGATTATTTGATACTTTTGTTTCTTCATATTTTTACTCTTAATCTTATACCACATTCCCCTTTCAAACACTCATTTAAACTAAAAAAATGGAACAATATGCAAGAGATGACGACATAATCAACATTTCCATAGAGCAACTGTGCATACCTGGTAGTCTTGATATTTAATTCCAGTTAATAGATTTGCTGTTGGAAGCTGCAGCCAGGGGATACTTCAGTGAAAGGAATTCTCTTGCAGCAGCTGCAAACCAAAAAAAAAAAAGTCCTAATAACAAATAATTGGGGTGACCTTGAGAAGTACTCTCACATGCTAAATGTTTTTTTTCCTATCTTAGACTGTCATGAAGCAAAGGAATAAAAACTTAATAGATTATGAAACATTCCACAGAGGACAACACCCACAAGCTGTTTAATTACGTTTTCCTACAGTCCGTTTTTTGCTGCACTTCTGTGAGCGTAGTTTGGTACCAAGCAGAGAAAATGTGATTTCACCAGCTCCTGTGGGTCAAATTCCAGCCTCAAGCCAACTTGTGCATCTTGGCTGCAGCTCATGTGGTCTGAATCAGGGATGGCAGAAGCAGCAGCCTCCTCTTCCTGTTTCCGAGCAGAAGATGAATGAGTGTGGTACCAGATGAAAGGCAGCGGTGAGTCTAATGGAATTAGTTTATGGGGAAACCTCCACCCAAATGAATTTTATTTGTCTTCCAGCTACAAACGAAAATCATTTGTTTTGGACTTCCTGACAGACTGAAATGTGTCAAAATATTAGGGTCACAAAGGTGGTCGGTTTGCATCGACAACTGTGTTTTTAGTGGCACAGAGGTTTAAGCCGGTGGATTTAAAACAGATTTTGTATTGAAGCTTAGAACAGAGTTGAACCCAATTTTCATGAAGAGAGTTGTGGTATGTGAACAGATTTATATGGCTGGTCAGTAGCTGGAAGCAAAGCCATTAATGTTTGAACATCTCTGGATGTTATCTGTGAAACTGAAAAGCAATTAAGTGTTTAGAGAGACATTTAAGGGAAGAAAATAAAATCAGATACAAGATAAAGGCTTCGGGAATTCAATGGTATGAATTAAGAAGACTGGAGAGATGTTTGAGGAAGAAGCTGCAGCAGAATGGGATAATACTGATTAGAGAACAGGAGAATTAAACTGAATAGTTAAAATCAGCCAGAGAACCCCAAACCCTTCATCTTTAAAGAGATATCTTTACCTAGGTCATAAGGTACAAGTGCTAGTCCTTTTTCTGGCAGTACCAAGAAATGCATGTATTGAAATTTGGCTGAGTTAAATATGCACTAATTAAATTAAAGCCTTGAGACAGGTGAACAGTGTGAGGCCTTGTCTTACAGCTCTATAATTTTTCTGATGAGAATATTACATTCTGCTACAAAGGCCAGCTGCCAGAAAGATGGTGCTTCTTAGAGAAAACATTAAGACATTTAAATAGGTTATCTGTGAAAATGATAACATAATTTTTAAGAACAAGAAGTAAAGCTGGATATGTTGTTGGTGTTTGTACATCAAATGCAAATTAGACATAGGTATCACATAAAATTTATGCAAGATTAACTGCAAGATGAAAGAGAAATGTAACACTGGTAGATGAGGATGGATGGAAGGCTATGGGCATTGTCTACCTGGACTTTGGTAAGGCCTTTGACACCATGCATCATTCTCCTGGAGAAGCTGACAAATCACGGCATAGACTAATGTAGTCTTCACTGGGTAAAAAACTGTCTGGATCGCTGTGCCCAGAGAGTTATGATTAATGGGGTGAAATCTTGTTGGTGGCCAGTCACCACGGTGTCCCTCTGGACTCAGTTTTCTTTATTGATGATCTGGATGAGGGGAGCGAGTGCACCCTCAAGTAAGTTTGCAGACAACACAAAACTGGGTGGGAGTGTTGATCTGCTAGAGGGTAGGAAGGCTCTACAGAGGGACCTGGACAGGTTGGATCAATGGGCCAAGGCCAATTGTATGAGGTTCAATAAGGCCAAGTGCTGGGTCATGCACTTGGGTCACAACAACCCCAAGCAGTGCTACAGGCTTGGAGAAAAGTGGCTGGAGAGCTGCCTGGCAGAAAAGGGCCAGTAGTGTGCCCAGGTGGCCAAGAAGGCCAACAGTATCCTGGCAGAAAAAGCATAGCCAGCAGGAGTAGGGAGCTGATTCTGCCTCTATACTCATCACTGGTGAGGTCTTACCTCTGGTAATGTGTTCAGTTCTGGGCCCCTTACTACAAGAAGGACATTGAAGCGCTGGAGTGTATCCAGAGGAGAGCTACCAAGCTGGTGAGGGGTCTAGAGAACAAGTCATATGAGGAGAGGCTGAGGGAACCGGGCATATTTAATTTGGAGAAGAAGAGGCTGAGGGAGAGGCTGAGGGGTTGTAGAGAAGTGGGTGTTGGTCTCTTCTCCCGAGTGAATAATGACAGGACCAGAGGAAATGGTCTAAAATTGCAGCAGAGGATGTTTAGATTAAATAATAGAAACAATTACTTTACTGAAAGAGTGGTGAGGCACTGGAACAGCCTGCCCAGGGAGGTGGTTGAGTCACCATCCCTGGAACTATTAAAGAAATGTGTAGATGTGGCACTTCAGGGCACGCTGTAGTGGCCGAGATTATAGGAGGGTTTTTTGTGTGTATGGTTGGACTCGATGATCTCAGAGGTCCTTTCCAACCATGAAGATTCTGTGGTTCTGTGAGTTGTGTACACTTATATTGATAAGTGTTTGTGTAATGCATAATGGCAAGAAGTTAAAATAGCTTTATTTTTCTTATTCCTGTTGAAATGTGTGTGTACCTACAGCTTGTTTCATAGATGAATACTGCTAAAAGCTAGGATATTTTACCTGTGCACTTTAGGTTTCAATAAGGTGCAAAAGCTAGAGCTGTTGCAGATACTAATTATACAGATTTGTAATGAATATATTTTATAAAAGTACACAGGTTCAAAGTGCTTAACTATAACATTCATGGAAATTTGTATATATAGCATAAAATTAGTGCCTGAAGTCCTGAATACCATACTCATATTTCTCACTCTGAGAGCTTTTATTTAAGGAGAGCTTCTCTTAAAACTTAATAAAAATGATGAACTCATTGTAGCAGCTTTACTTAGTCCCCGTGATGTATATAACTGCTTTTACACTTAGGGAGTTTTTTTTTTATATTGGAATGTTATGACACATTACATTCAGCTATCTAGGTCAAATCTTATTAGTTATTTATATTTAATAGGTTTAAAAAGAGTTTGAGCATTTGGTGCGTACATTTTTCCTCAGGTAACAAGCAGAATGGCTGTGCAGATACTTGATGGGTCTGTTGGTTGTCATGGCACTCAGTGCAAAGGAGCGGAGCTATCCCAGCCCCGTGCTGAGGGAATTAAAAATGAAAATGAGGAAGATTAGGTAATGTAATGTTGATTTTTCTTACAAATTCTACTTCCTCTGAGCAAAGCAAATGCAATATTTTTAATGAGAAAAAAATATATCTCAGATACTCTTGATGTTTAGAGATGTCAGCGTTTTGTGTGACAGCTTATTTCTAGCTTGACCGCGTTTCTGTTTATAAACCATCCATCATTAGAGGTTTATAATGGAAGGAGATGATGCTCCAGGTGATACGTGCATACTGCCTATAGTGATGCTCCTTAGGAACTGGCCAAATTTAACTTGCATGTGTAAATGAGATTACTTCAATGCACTAGAGTGCATTGCTCTCTGTCTGCCAGACCCCCTTCTGTGGTTTCCCTCACCCCTGCACAACTGTCCAAAGCATCTCCAGAAAGTCACCCAGGAGCTGTTCCTCCCTTGCAGCTGGTGCCATGTGGCTCATGCAGTACGTTGGAGGCTCCAGTCTACCCTGACCTGCCTGATGTTTGGCCATGGTTACAACTCAAACCAGGCTCCATGCTCTCCACACAGTATTTCCCACCCCTTATTTATAAAGTGCAATTTAAGGAGCCTCAGATGGTTTTCACTAATTTTTAGTGATCTCTTAAGAAGCACTCATGGGATTTTCTTCCAGGAAGAAAAGTGGTGGGCTTATATCACCAGTGGTCCAGGGTGGGGAAATGTGGACATCTGCATATTTGCAGATCACATAGCCTGTAGAAGCTGTTGTCACCACGGNCGCTGTCCAAACCAGCAATTCTCACATACAAGTAGGAACTGGATTGCTGTCATGATGTCAGTTCATAGAGCAAATATGGAAGAAATTAGTTATTCCAGGTGTGATCAAACTTTTCAACATCTTCATATGGCTGAGAGCTACCTGCACCTTTGCCGCTCTCTGTCCACCACCTCTTCCCCAGAGGGTGCTCCCGTTGGTACTTCTTGTCTCCTGGCATGCCTGACTGCTGCCTGCTGCCTATACACCTACGTCTTGGGACTCCCCAAACCATACCTCTTTCCCTGCACCATCACTGCAGATACCTTGCGCTTCCTTCTCCATCACAGCATCCTCAGGTACTGGAAATTTTCTGCTTTCTCTCTGTGATCTCTGTAGGTCCCTGTGTAACAGAATCTGCATCCTGTGAGATTCCTAGCACCATGGAGGCTGCAAACCTGCTGATACCATAGTTAAGGTAATCTTACAGATTTGCCATGCTTTTCCCCCCTCATCCTCTGGGAACTGCATGAAGAGGTTTGAGTCGTACTCAAATACACAAGGCTGGTACCAGGTGCTTGCAGTCCTCCACTGGGAGAAAGCTGGCCATGCTGAGCAGAAAATGTAAAGCTCCCACACGATCCTGAGAGAAGATGAGTCCTCAACAGCTTGCCAGGAGTCACAGCTACTTTAAGTGATAATTCTGATATTCCACTTCACGGAGTAAGAAGGTTCAGAAGCATGTTGTACCGTAGACTCTCAGGCAGAAGATGGCTTAAGGCTTCATGCACTGATGGAAGTCTTACATTCTTACATCCTGGTCACTAGACTCCAAATATTTAATAGGCTGTACACAGTGATGTTGGGAAAGAAATGGAAACAGGAATATTGGCGGTTTGACTACAATACTCTTTTAACCTCAATCTGCTCCACAGTAAAAGAACATAAAAATGTTAAGTGAAAACAAATGTTCCATGTTAATTTGACTCATCTCCAAATTACTGGCAGCATGATCCTGCAGGATTTCCTTTTCCCGAGGTGCATCTGCAAATGCGTATTTATATTTACTGGGTAGAATTCAGTGACAAGAATGATCTGAAATAAAATTTTGAAATGCACTGCTTGGAACAGTCAGCTGCAGAAGGGAAACAGATTAAGCAGAGAACAATCTATCCAGAATGCTGCCAGGCTGGGCTGCAGAAAAATGACAATCTATATTCATTAAAGATATTTAATAATTTTCTAAAAAAATGAATGTAAAAAATATCTCAAGTCAGGAAATATGAACCTTATTATTGATTAAGCATTTGAAAAGGGATTTTTCTCAATAAAGGAAACTGTATTTTCTACTCACTCTTTTTCTCTTGTGTTTTCATTAAGCAATTTAATATGTCTGAATCTTACTTTATGTTGTATTTCCTCTTTATTACTTTATATTACATCTCTGTGTTCATAGATTGAATGATATAATGCCTAGCTTGGAAGAAAATATGCTTTCTGTTCAAGCAGGTATAATAATTTCAGACCAACTTTACTCTTTTTATTGGGGAAAAAGTTATTAAAAAGCCCGTAAGATGTGTTTGTTTTCTTTTCCATCAAAGACTTTGGTACTCCGGTTTTTCTTTTTCATATTCAGTAGAAAATACAAAGGTGCCCTGTCTGTTTTGTAAAGGCCCTGTGTTGCACTGTTAAACTCAATGGGAGTTTTGCCTCTAACTTTGATGGGAATGCAACCAGACCCGGCGTTTATAGCAGAGACCAGTGTTCTTCTTGGTGTAACAGAAAAGGTGCACAGGCATTTTGCATACCCAGCAGTCATTCTTGCTTGGTTCTGCTGACCAGCAGCGCTTCCTCAAGGCCAATAAGAAAATGAGTGTCAGACAACACAGCATTTCTGAAGAAAAGAAATTTTCAGGTATCTTTTCTTTTTTCTTTTTTTTTCTCTTACCGCATCTTTTTTCTTGCAGAGCTACTGTTCTGTTAATGACCATTTCATTAAAAAAAAGAAAAAAAAAGAAAAATTGCATGTGCTATGAGAAAATGTTCTTTAAGCCAGCCTGAGGCAAATGAAGCATCCAAAGAAAAATCTCTCTTGCTTAAGAATCTTCTCTGCTGGGCTGTGTAGTGCACCGCCAAGGCAGCGTGGGTGTTGGCGTGTCCTGCTTTTGCCATTCTGCATCAGGCACTGTGTGTGTGTTTCCTTAGGCATCTCCAATAGTTCGATCATCCACATCATCAAGTCAGTGGAGGACAAGCCTTAGAGTCAATGAAGATGCGCTTCCGTTGAATTCTTTGGGATTTGGCATGGCACAGACCATAAAAAATGATGGGAGTTTTGCTTCTGGGAGATGTCCCTTCATAGGACATGTAGTCTGGGAAGACCAGGGCTACTTCATGCTGTAAATTAACTAAACGTGTATGAACTTACTTCTTTGAAAGTACAATACAAAACTCCCTCTTTTGATCAGAATGCTTTCCTCTAATCCATTTAAAATCGTGGCCTTTTCATGTTAAAAAACCCCCACGTGGATGTCATAATAGCAGGCAGAACCCAGCAAGGATACATGCAGACCTGGTGGTACCCTGTGGTGACAAACAGCAACCCTGCAAATACCCAATGTGCAGCTGTAGGTATCAAAAAAAATAGCTGTAGCACACAAACTAATTCTCAGTCTTCTGTGGTATCTCCAGAAACATTTTGGGAAATTATAAACACAGTTTGAATATTTAATTGAAATGTTGGCCATGCTGGCATATGGTGAAAGGAGGCAGGTACTGAACACTTAGCAGAGAATTCAACTGCAATTTTGCTACGGATTTCAGATGAACATGTTTGTTCAGGTTCTTGTAGTTTAGGAGCAAAATGCTTCTGTTTGCTACAAAATGAAGCTTGTGGGTACCAGGAATTGTCCAATGTTTTTGCTCCTGGGTTATGGCTGGAAGAGAGACAGTTTTGGTCAGCAAATGCTTGAGAAACTGCACTACCTGGGGCTGCCACTATGCCCTGCAGCAGTGCTGCATCCCACGTGCATCACCCTTGGGGGGAAGGCCTTGCATTGTCCCCATACAAGTGCCACCCCACAGCCCATGAGCTGCCAGGGACCACTGGGTGGGATACAAAGTGAAAGGGAATTTGGAAACTTGCTGCTCGCAAATACCTTCCTGAGCACTTAGTCCCAGTAGCTGAAACTTCTAAGAGGTCCCAGAACACAGATTAGACACAAGCACCTGCTTCTGTATGAGCCCCTTCGCCGTGCTGATAATGGCCTGCTCCAGCAGGTTGGTGTTTTTACGGGGGGTTTAATCTTGGTTGTGAAAGCTCATTTAATGTCCTTGTGAGGAAAGCAAAGAGCATGAGCACGCAGTAGGGCACACCAGAAACCTTCCCCCACCAGGGAAGGCGTTGTGTGCTGCATCATGCCTACAATGATGTTTCTTTTTATTATTTTCTGCAGTTCCATAAAATTATTTCTGAAGCAGGCACTACCGAGGGACAAATGTGAGCTGGAACAGTTTAGCAATGCCTACGAACACAATAGAAAAATCACTTGATTACTTAGAGGAGTGGAAATACCACACCAACCAAATGCCTATAATCCATAGTAGGATAAAAATACACCTAAAGCTCTACTTTCCCAGTTAATAAGATGACGGTGACATTACAGGACAGCCTTGTCACGGATAAACTGATAAGTAAATGACAATCCATACTGGTAAATGAATATTCTTGACATGAGATGATTTCGATACAACCCTAGTAAAATCCAAGTAGATAGATGAGGAAGCTGAAGCACAGAGCGTTGAGTGATGTACTCAAGGTCATTGAGGAAGCGTTGTCAAAACTGGCAGTCAAATTTAGGAAGACAAGTCCTTCCTAATCACTTCAAGCTACTAAGCCATCTCCTCGCAGCCAAGAAGCTATGGGTTTCCTTGCTAATAGTTACAATGGATTTGAAGATTCTGATTTTAAAAAACAATGCCAAGGCCAGCTGGTTTGAGGCAATTCCTTATGTTTAATTATCAGGTTATTTAACCCTTTCCAATGCTTCCTTTCCGAGGCTCAGTTCAATTTGTAAGCAAAAAGTGCCTTTCCAAATAGAAAAATTCAGTGTCTTATTTGGAAAATGATACAAGGAGTCAACGTTTCTGAAATAAAACATTTCACTCAGAAATTATTGAGAAGTGTTTTGACATTTTTGACATTTCTTCTTCTTTTTTTTTTTGGCTGAAACAGTCTGTAAGAGCTGATTTGACTTGGCAAATATTCCTACTCCTTAGAAAATCAGTTTTTGCCAAATTTACTGCTCAGTGATACTATTTCCCCCAGATCTATGGCTCAGCCTTATTTAACATAGTTAACACAAGTTAACCACAAGTCAACATAAGCTAACCCTTGTACTTTCATTAAATATATCTTTCTTAAAGCCTTAGATCCTTGGAGCAAGTGTCTGTGCAAAAGTCTCTGTTTTCATTAACAAAAGCAAAATGAATGTCTAAGGCTTAGGGATATAGGAACAAATTAAAAATGGGATGTTAGTGCATTTGGATCTATAGGCTCTAAAACCCAGAATACCCATGCTATGAGTATTTGAAAATCTTACCACTTGAAGATCTCCACCATTTTATAAAACTATAATTTTAGTTATAACGTTAATTTCTGGAAGCCATGAACAGGTTTTGTGGAGCTGGGATTTGCCATCTTGCAATCAAATGGCTGAGCTGGACTTCAACTAGGGCATGAACTTAGCAAAAAAATTAAAGAAAATGGACATATTGCCTGTTTCAGTGGAGTCGGGATCAGGCCTCTGCAAGTATTCTGTCTAAACTCAAATTATGCATAAAAGAGCTCCTAAGAAGTTTCCCTGTAGGAGGCTTTTAACTAGCTCCTCAGGGATGTGAAGGTCCCTTCATGTGATGCCTTTGTATCTCCCAAAAAGCCCATCCCGCTGTTGGTGTTCAGGCAGTTACCATGAGATCATCGGACACATGTGATGTGAGAGAAAGTATTGCTGATGTGTCAAATTATTGTTTACAGCTGTTGATGTTAGTATGTCCTGTGTGGGCTCTGTTGTGTCTTCTCTATAAATAGTTCTCATGGATGCTTTATTAGTGTGTGTGGTGTAATACACCTTTCCAAGAGAGGCTGTAACTATAAACACACACACACACACACACATGTGCACTGCTCCCCCGTATTCTTATGTACACATATGAGCATTACTGTTGTTATTATTTTATGGTGGCTTCTTATATGCTCCCCCAGGCACACTAGCTTGTTAATTTGATTTCTGTAGTCCTAAGTTCTTAATTTTATGATCTTTGGCCCTTATTCAAAAAGGTACTTAAGGAAAATCTTAAGTAAATTTTCTGCAGAAATATACAGAATGAATGTCATTTTTAGGTGAAAGGAAAAGAGGTAGGAAAAAAGAGACTCTTACAATTTTGTGTCCCTGGGGCTTATTAAAAAACTCAATTGTGTATACAAATAACCCTATTTTTTTTAGAGACACTGTGGCAGTATAGGCTAGAACTGCCTGGATGCTACAATGTAAGGATTTGACAAAAGTTTGGTTATTCTCAACTTGCATTTGACAATATCTGTGTGCCTCTTACACTGTTTGTGGCTTGCCAAGGACATTGTTATTATCTGGGCTTGGGGGTAAGTTACATGTATAGTGTAATGTTAATGTAAACAGTTGTTATTCTTTATTATCTACTTGTACCTTTTTTTCTCTCATTGAATTTTATCATCTAATCAAGGAAGAGGAATGTCTGATTCTTGATCTAAGTGAAGGATCACGTTATGTAAATTGCAGATATCAAATATTCAAAGTAAATGCTCCAAGCAAACCACCTCCTGTTTGTCCAACCTATTTGCAGCAACTTATGAAGAACAAAGACATCAGTAGGAATAAGTGTTGGTTTATAATCAAGGAAATCTACTTTGTGTATCGGATGCTTTATTTCTAATGGAAATCATAGAATCTCAGGTCCTACGGCAGACATGCAGTCCCTGGAGAGACAGCTGGTGGCTGGGCCAGATATCCTGGGACATCTCAAGTATCATTACATATTTGTAGGTGAACTATGGACACCTGAACTTCTGCTCCTGTGAATGCTGAGGACTGAAACTGCCCTGGCATGGATCTGCATCTCTGTATCTCCCTCACGACTAAGACTTTGGGATTTTTAGTGATGGGAGCACTCGCCCAGGGTGCTCAGCATGAAATACAGAAGGAGCATTTAGAAGAGGGTCTGCAGTGCTGTCTCCTCAACCCTTGGGAAGAGAATGCCCAGGCATCAACTTTTTGAAGTTCCCCCTGCAATTAACCCTGGGCAGTGACTGAATGACTGGAAAGCGCTGTGCCACCAACATCATCTGCAGCTGGGTGGCTGACGTACTCTCCTGGGAGACAAGAGATGTGGAAGGCTAAGGCAGAATTTGAAGGTTTCATTTGCCCTCCCTGCACTAGTGTCTCAGCTCCAGTGGTATTGCCAAATTGCTCCTCCTCCTCTTGTACTACAGCAGGCAAAAGTGATGCAGCTTGGAAAGGAATGACGGAGGTGGTGAGAGAGCAGAAGTGTGAGGGCTATGAATCCTCATCCAACATAAATGTTTCCCTGGGGCCTTAGTCTGAAAAGTCAGCGTTTTTTATTAAACACCCTTCCTTCCAGCTTTAGCTATCAGTTAGTTTCGGTAACACTGTGGGCCAGATGGCTGCTGAGAATCCTATTTGAAGCAGCCAGCTCTTTTCAGTGAGTTTCATGGTGAAACTAGGCACAACCTGCAGATTTTATCTCACAAACCAAAGGTCTGTGCAAAATTATAAGAGAAGCTGTACTGCGTCAGATTGCAGGTCCATGCAGCTCCATAACCAGATTTAAAAAGAAACAGAAAGAGGTTGTTCTTCCTGCAGTGTTTAGTAGATTTAGAGGGAGCCAAAATCTTACATGAGTTTCAGGGGAGACTCTGAGTAATCAGAAGAGAAATCAATTGGGGTTACTGGACTGACAAAACACAGCAAGCTGACGTTAATAGAATCTCAGAATGTATTGGGTTGGAAGGGACCTTTAGAGGTGATCTAGTCCAATGCCCCTGCAGTAAGCAAGGAAGTTCAGGAAGTTCTCTGAGCTGACTACGGTTGGAGATTGGAAGAGCTTGCAGGGAAGCATCACACGTGCTTGGCCTACTCTTAGCGTCCTTTAAAGATCTGCACATGGCCACTGCTTAAAAAAAGGACCACAGAGAAGCCCAAGTCAGTGGCAGGTCCTTGGGCAGAAGTGAGAAGAGCGTTCATACTGTGGGGTTTTCTCTCCCAGCCAATGAGCAGTTCAGATGATTTTTGATCTGGGATGGCTGTGTGACGTGGTATTAGAGTGATGGCAGCTCTGTATGGATGCAGCCACATGATCTAAGTGCATTCAATGCAAATGCAGACTCAAGTTAAAAGGGCAGAAGCAGCCAAGTTATGAGCAACAATTTTATGTATGTAATTGGTGGGATGATCTGGTCTTTGTTTCTGCATTTCCTGACATTCAAAAGACTAGATCACATCTCATTTTTGAGACTATTTATATAAATGATGTATTCACATAGCATCACAGAATGGTTAGGGTTGGAAGGGACCTTAAAAATCATCAAGTTCCAATCCCCCTGCCATGGGCAGGGACACTTCCCACTAGAGCAGGTTGCTCAAAGCCCCATCCAGCCTGGCCTTGAACACTTCCAGGAATGGGGCATCCACAACTTCTCTGGGCAACCTGTTCCAGTGCCTCACCACTGTCACAGTAAAGAATTTCTTTCTGATATATAATACAAATCTCCCCTCTTCCAATTTAAAGCCGTTACCCCTTGTCCTGTCTCTACACTTCCTGACAAAGTCCCTCTCGAGCTCTCTTGTGGGCTCCCTTGAGATACTGGAAGACTGCTATAAGGTCTCCCTGGAGCCTTCTCTTCTCCAGGCTGAACAAGACCAGCTCCTTCAGCCTGTCTTCATAGGAAAGGTGCTCTAGCCCTCTGATTTTCATGGCCCTCTGCTGGACCCATTCCAACAGTTCCATGTCCTATCTATGTTGAAGACTCCAAAGCTGGACACAGCACTCCAGGTGGGGTCTCACGAGTGCAGAAGGAAGCAAATTTTAAATATGTATGGCTAGTATTAATATCATCCCTGTTTCTGCTTCACCTCTGCCATTACTAATTTTCTCATAAGATATTTCTGTTCAAGATTGTCCTTTCTTACAAGAGAGGTTGTCTAAATGAGGACAGGCCTCCACATACCGGTCACATAAGTTTTGTACCAGCCTCAGTCAGCTTAGTGCTATTTGGTTTCCCTTGGCTGGCTCTAGGTCAATGGTACCTACTCAAGAGGAACTCCTGCACTGGTGAACTTCAGCAGTTAGGCTGTAGGACTCTGCGCTGGATACAAGATCACAGTTCTTGTTCTCCTACTTCATGCTTTAAACTGTGTCAGTTTTTACTTTCAGTTGTCAAGTTCTAAGAAACTTTGTAAATGAGGCAAATGATAAAGTAAATTGGCACAATTAAAAGACAGATATTTATAGGTGAGGCTTTAAATTAGGCTCAGGAATGTAAATTAGGTGGTGAGCTCTATCATGATCTTTTAGTGTAATCTGAGGCTTCAGTTTCATGTTTGTAAAACTGGAACGCGTTTGTCCCATCCATGTTGGCTGTAAATTCTTTGAGATTTTATCCAGCACCAGGCACATTTCCAGTTTTCCTCTGAAGCTCTTTGTAGCAGTGCAAATAAATAAATCTGATTCTTCAAGAATGCCCCAAACCTCTTGAAATAAACAAGTTTTTTTTTTTTTTGTCAGAAACTAGAAGGAGCTCTTGAATTGAGTTTTTGTGTTGCAGCAGAAACCTCCAACTCTAAAATCTTCCAGACTCACTAGTCCTGTGGCACTTTTCCCCTGCCTCTCTCAGTCAATATTGAAAACAGGCACTATGTCCTTAAGTCATTTCTTCCTTGGCCTTCTTTTCTGGGGATGGCCTTGTGGACCACAGTTGGCATGGGACATAATGTCTTTTTAGTATGGGAGATTTATAGAGCAGCTTTCAAAATATCATAATATTGCCATAGTGTTTCTGATTTTCTTGCTTTTACTTCTTCATTAGAACAAAACTCGGAGCACAAAAACCTATCTGTGGTAGGACAGGGGAACTGATACATGTAGTATCAGTGTAAGTTTCTTGTTTGCTGTGGGAGGAGAATTAAGAAATTATTTTTTTTTTTCCCTTAACAAGTTCCGAGGGATTAAAGTACATCTTGATTTTGCAGAAGTACACCAAAAATGGCTGCTTTAGCCAGGTTGGAATTTGTCTAAGTCCAGCAATTGGTGAGGATGCTTTGAAGAAAGTGCAGCATGCATGTGGAGCCTGGGAGCTGCTTTCCATTAGCTTCCACCTCCAGAAGTCTGCAGTCTGCTAGAAATCTATGGCCTGCAAAGCATTAGGTACCAGTCATGATTTCCACCTTCATTAATTACAATTCAAGAAGTTCTGTATCCATGAGAGACTGGATCTCCCTCATCAAATCACAGCAGATTTCATTCCCCCCCCTCCTCCCCTGCCTAGTTTCTGCCTAGACCTACACAAGCCAGGGGCTTGAACTTCTGGTCAGAAGAGCAGCAATGGGGCTTACTGCAGGTGTAACCATGGACAATCAACTTCTGATTAGCTGTTTGAAGGTTATTTGAGTTGTGGATTAACCACTTCCTCCTGCCACCTCATTTTCGTTATGTTTACTACCTCATTCTTCATATCAACTTTGGCTTTCAAAGTTAAATGTATTTACCCTGTCCTTATGGCCTAATTTACATCTGTTTTGTGTTACCCATGTTCTTGCTTTACTTGGGTTATTCTGTCTCCAGCCTCCCCCATTGCCTTGGCTAATTGAGAGTTCATCACATAAAAAATAATTTTAAAGTGTGATCTGTAATCAACACAAGATTGTAAGAGCATGCAAAATGAACATTAGGTTGGTCCATAGAAATGCTTGTACTGTTGCAGCAGTTAAAATCAAAGTTATCCAGTAACGGCCCCTAAACTATAAGCCTAACACAGAGGGGTATGTGTTGCAGAGCTACCATCTTCTTAAAGCAAGGGCCTGAGAATGGGCAGACTCGAGACAGTCCTCTGGTCTGTCACAAGCTGGTCAGAGCACAGTATGTGGAAGAGGTACATGTGCACAAGTGGCTGCTTATGCTGAAGGGCTGTTGCTTTCTGAGCACTGTATCTGGATAGTGAGGTTCCTTTGTGGGGCACCACAGGACTCCTTGACATGGACCCCCAAAAGCAGTACAGTAATCATCGTATAAAAAGCGCTGATTCAGAGAGTATTTTTATGAGATTATTTTACCATCTATGAAGTGGAGAAAATCCATCTAGTTATCCCATTTTGGAGGGTTTTAGGACCCTTGATTAAGCACTGTTCTCAAAGCACAGAGAAGTGCTGGGCTGCTCATGCTGTGGGACTGTGCTCCCTCCTGCCTGCTCACTACGTCCTTGCAATCAGCGGTCTGTATCCATCCATCTGTTGTTTCCTGAATGGTGTCTGAGGAAGGTCCATCTCCTCCTGTGCAGTTCCCTGGTCAAGACTGCCACCCTTGTGGCAGTCACCAAGTACTGGTAGCAGTAACTGGATGATAATACACAGAAAAAAAGGGTGAAAAATCGCCTCTCCTTTTGTCTTCACCTTTCTCCTCTGTAAACCTGAGCTACAGCTGCAGTTAGATGAGTGACTTGTCATCCCTTGGTGATTGATTTTTTGGCCATGCCTTTCTACCTAGAAGATAAGAAATTTTTCATTTGGCAGAATTGCTGTAAAACTTCAGAACACGTGGTAGTTCTGAATATTTTGGTCTCTTGTTTGTAATTCCCTGTTTCAGATCTCAATTAACTGTCTTTCAGAGCCAGCATTGTTAATTCACACCAAGATATTGCTTCTCTTATTTCTTGGCTGATTAGCTAATGTAGCTTAATTTCAGTGAGGGTGTATGCATATTAAATGTCCTGCTGCAATTAAAATGCTTTTTAGTTTTGAAGTTTCTTTAATGCTGCTACAAATGTGTTCTTCGTGATAACACGTATTTATACTACTGAGAATCTCTTCCTGTAGATCATTTCATTTGTGCAAATTACAAACATATAAGTATAAATAAATTAGAGAACACTGTCTTTCCACATGAGTTGTGAAAGCCAGAAAATTTACTTGTTACAGGCATAAAAAGAGAATTCACTGGAGAACTGGATGGCTTGGGAGATGGATAATGGAGTATGCAGCATTTCACAACCAGGACATCTGCAGAAGTCCAACCCAAAGGTCTAGTCCAGCAAATATTAGTATCTCTCCCATAGCAATCTACGAAAGTGAAAAAACTCTCAGGATATGCAAAAAGTGGAATACAGAATAGTTTGGAAAAACAGTGTAACCATCTGCCTTAGAAAAACAAAACAAAACAAAAACCCAATGAAAACCAAGCAGCAACAGCAGTATTTCCGAAAGACTGCCTTCTTGGTGCAGGCTAGAAATAACATTTTCATGTCTGCTTTCTTTTACACACATGCTTTGTATGTGAGCTATGATTACACTGGCACACCAATACAGGCAGAACATGTTTGTGAGAGTCACGTCCCTTTTCTAGTCCAAAAGGGTTGGTACTGTGCTCACAGGCAGAGCTACTTTTTGGGTGTAAATCTGGATGTGCTAATGCCTGTTTCCTTGGGCAGGTAGAGCTATATCCAGGGGACAAGGATGCAGGGGGTCTCTGGCACAGGACAAGGTTACAGCCACAGGACCATGCATCCTCCTCTCCCCCAAGTCTTACTCATACCTATCTCTGGACACCAGAATACACTAAGGAGTAATACACAGTATCTGTGTCCACACTCTTTGCTTTCAGTCAGCATCTGGCCCTGTAGACCTTCCCCATTTTCCCCTCACGCCCATCCTTCAGTGTTTGCTCAGGCTAGGCTTGCTGTTCCTTTCCTGTTTTCTGTCTCCTCCTTGGACTCCTTGACTCCTTGTCTCTCTCTTTTTCATACCTGTGCCATCCCTCAGAAAAAATAAGAGAGAGCAGAATACTCCAGCTTGTATGCTTTGGTAGTGACATAAGACAATTGAAAGGCACTGTTTCTTCCACCTACTTTAAAGGAATTATTAGTTTCTTACAATGATCTTAAATCCAATCCAGAATTATTTTTTTTTTCCTTTTTTCCAGGCTGTGTTGGGGGAAGAGAGGAATTCTGTGCTTTGATGTTGAAACCTGGTGTTTCCCTTAGCAGTCCGGTCAGTACTTTAGCCTGATAAACTGTTCAATGCCATTGCACTCTTTCCAACTGGCTCTGTCAATAGCAGATTGACTCTAACAATCCTTTAATCAAATATTTTATGGGCAGTTTTATGTTATAATGGGGTGAACACTTAAGAGTTGTGGTTCCTAAGCAGGCCTGTGGGTTCTTAATCATGCTTAAACCACTTCTCATATTTGTCTAGTGATGAATTTTTTCTTTTCCTTCCATTAACTTCTGCTCTCTGAACATCTGGAAGTCCCTTTGACTTTATTGCTAAATCTATTTTCAAGTTAATATTTGGCTTTATGCATTCTTATGTCAGTGACATCCCAGTAAAATGCATGGCTATTGAAAAGAGTAAAATATCACCAGCTAGTCCCTAATGTGATATATTGGGGACTTGCACGTTTTTCTTTGCATCATGGTAGAGGGCTCTGGCTTTTCTTGGACTTTCAGATGGTGGTTTTTACCTTCCACTACTCAGAAAGGAGGTTAAGTTTAGGTGGGCCATGCATCCTTTGTGGTAGTTATTAACGGGCCTTTTATTTTCAAAGTATGCAGGAGAATCAAGTCCATAATGTGTGTCTGTGTCTTCCATTATTATTATGGTGAGAGCCCTTGAAAATGTCCTTGATCATTTGGTTGTTTTAGAAAACTGGTCAAGAGAAAACTCCTTGGTAGGTATCTGCGGTCTGTAGATTCGTCTCTAGTATTTTCGCATGCAAGTTAAGTAGTTGCCACTAGATGACAGTATAATCTACTGATACGGTACCTAAATCAGCATTTCAATACATTATAATATTGAACTTGTTCTTTGCACTAGCAATTTGTTAGACTTATTTCACTGGATCTGGTCAGAGCCTACTGAACTTCAGGAAAAAGTAAAATGGTCTGCTTTACTTTTTTTTTTTTCACCCTAAATCCTGTTACCTGGAAGGGCAAAAATATCATCCATAAGTCCTGGGGGAGTGCTAGAGGAAAAAACTTGCAAGAAATAAAGATTCTTAACTATTTAGATGCAACTCATCTCTGAGTCTCTGCCTGAGCTCCCGCTAATGCTGTCTGGCATCTCTAGCAGTTATTAGCACTGCATGTTTTCCTTCTGGCTTGATGAAGCTTTTCTCAGATATCAGTGTCTGCAGGAGAAGAAAAAGTGATGAATGAGGTCCCTTCTTTAGTAACTGCATTACTCATAAGCATCACACCAAGGAAACACTGGCAAACTGGTGTAAAAAGAGACTGAAGGTGTCCTACTGTTTTTAACCTGACCTGAGCCATGAGTATGTTCCCTCTGGTCCTTATTTCGTGACTTCTTTCTTGAAAAGTTAAAGTGTTTACTGTGAACTTTGGGCTTCTTAAGGATAAACAGAAGAAATGATGGTCCTTGTATTCACCTCGCTCCTTTCCCTGCCTTGTGCTCTGTGAAAAATATTGAATAACTGTAACATAAAAAAGCAGGTAATTGCAAAAAACTTTTTGCACCCTTTTGTTTACCTTTTGTAGTTGCAGCTTTGAAGGTAATTGTTCTGTCTGAAACAATATTGAGAAGAGATTTAATGCAATAAGTAGGAGGGTGCTTGAATGGCAGAAGCAGCCTTGCTGTTGCAGCTTTGGTTTGGGACAGCAACGTGTGGGTTAGCCTACCTTGGGCTACACAGTTTTGTAGAAAACATTATTTCAAAGGCCAATGACTTTTAGGATGCACTTAATTACTGCACCTTTGTTTGTAGCTGACATTTGTTTCTTGGCTGCCCAGTGCTGTGAAAAAAAATTTAAGCTGTCTCTCTCACAGCAGTCACCCACCACACATTTTCACAAAAATATACAACAAAGAATCTAAAACAAAAAATAAATAAAAATTAAAATAAAAAAAATATAAAAAGCAATGAAGAATCTAAACATCAAAATAATACAAAATAAACCCAAGATTATTTTCACTCTATAATTTCAGATTTGTACAGGCACTGTGGGATGAAGAGCAGTGAACAGCGGAGAAGTGTCACATGAAAATTCTCTGAGGGGGATGAGACTTAGCAGTAGAATGAACAGGGGCAGGCAGCCTCCAGGAAGACCTTCAATTTCCTATCATGGTCTTTTGGAAGTCTACCTTTGCATTCCAAAGGTCACCTTTAAAATTTGCTAGATCATATGATACTGGCAAAGGCAGACTCCTATAGGACAACGTTCTGTTCAAAGTCCTAACATTGCAATGGCACCAGACATTGACATCAAAACCCACTGCTAAATAAGTTCTTGTGAGACTTCAATGCTTTTAGCTTGACGGTCACATGATTTTCTTTCTGTCCTGTAGAAGTTGCAGCTCTGAAAATATCTATGCTACAAATGTATATCATTAGAACTATGGGAAATAATCAATATGTAACCATAAAACTGAATGGCAATGAAAAAATTCATACACTGGGCAAGACTAAGATGTGATAAGAGCAGACCCACCGACTACTCTAGTCTGAGTTTGATTTCTTCTGGGGACCTGCATTTGGCTGAACTGAGAGATCCTTCAAATAAATAACTTGAAATAAAAGTGATCAGAGTGGGTGTGCAGTGGTGTTCCAGGGTCTGTGTCAGAGAAGACACAAAAGTGATTTTTTTTCACTTCTTTTCAGCCTTCCTGCTTGTTCTGTCCTCAAGAAGAAGCGGTTAATGCGGACAGCGAGCGTAGCCTGCGTGCTGCTGTTTGTCTGCGTCTTGATTTTAAACCAGGTTTAGCAGGAGGGATTTGGAAAATGTCTTGTGGCATGTCTGCATGTACAGGTCAGGGGGAGGAAGCATTCTGTGCATTCTTACCCTTCATTTTAAGTTACTGAAACTGAAAGGACTTTGACCTTGTATGAGACTAAGGGGGAGTGAAATGCAAGTTTTTCCGTTTTAGAAGATTTCTTTCAGAACAGGAGAAAAAGAGAGGTCTGTATTTCTTCTCTTCAGGTGATTCCCAGACTTTCTTCTTGTCTTCTACTGAGATGCCACCAGCAGTTCCATGTGCAGTGTCTGAAACAGTGGCAAGTGGCTGAAAGAGTGCAGAGAGAATTTCCACAGCACTGTGTGTACTGAGTCTGCCTCACCCTGGGTGCTTAAACAATACTTAGAAGGATGTTTTTCTTTGCAAATGTCTAGCATAAAACCCTGGCTTAAAACAAATAGCGACTATGGCAAAAGGAAAGCATTTTTGAACCCAAAGGCCACACACAGCAGTGGTAGGAAGGGGTGGGCCTTGGTCTCTGAAGGTCTACTTGTCACACTGCTGGAAGTGCTGGGCTTTTCTTCTGTGTAAGCTGCAGTAAAACACTGTCGCTCAGGCAGAAGAAGAAAGATGTTAACTACGCTGGTAGAAGGGTCTGAGCATGGCTTGTGCATTCTGGAATGCCACAGTACCAAGGATTT